>JASTWF010000312.1:107988-580334 GCA_030390025.1 Squalus acanthias | reverse complement strand
TGGATCATCGATCTTCAGTGTTCTGTTGGATTATCGATCTTCAGTGTGCTGTTGGATCATCGATCTTCAGTGTACTGCTGGATCATCGATCTTCAGTGTACTGCTGGATCATCGATCTTCAGTGTACTGTTGGATCATCGATCTTCAGTGTACTGCTGGATCATCGATCTTCAGTGTATTGTTGGATCATCGATTTTCAGTCTACTGTTGGATCATCGATCTTCAGTGTACTGTTGGATTATCGATCTTCAGTGTTCTGTTGGATTATCGATCTTCAGTGTACTGTTGGATCATCGATCTTCAGTGTACTGTTGGATTATCAATCTTCATTGTACTATTGGATCATCGATCTTCAGTGTTCTCTTCGATTATTGGTCTTCAGTGTACTGTTGAATTATCGATCTTCAGTGTACTGTTGGATCATCGATCTTCAGTGTACTGTTGGATCAACGATCTTCAGTGTCCTGTTGGATTATCGATCTTCAGTGTACTGTTGGATCATCGATCTTCAGTGTCCTGTTGGATTATCGATCTTCAGTGTACTGTTGGATCATCGATCTTCAGTGTATTGTTGGATTATCGATGTTCAGCATACTGTTGGATCATTGATCTTCAGTGTACTGTTTGATCATCGATCTTCAGTGTACTCTTAGATTTTCGATCTTCAGTGTATTGTTGGATTATCGATCTTCAGTGTACTGTTGGATTATCGATCTTCAGTATACTTATGGATCATCGACCTTCAGTGTACTGTTGAATCATCGATCTTCAGTCTACTGTTGGATGATCGATCTTCAGTGTACTCTTAGATTATCGATCTTCAGTGTTCTGTTGGATCATCGATCTTCAGTGTTCTCTTCGATTATCGATCTTCAGTGTACTGTTGAATTATCGATCTTCAGTGTACTGTTGCATCATCGATCTTCAGTGTACTGTTGAATTATCGATCTTCAGTGTACTGTTGCATCATCGATCTTCAGTGTACTGTTGCATCATCGATCTTCAGTGTACTGCTGGATCATCGATCTTCAGTGTACTGTTGGATCATCAATCTTCAGTGTTCTCTTAGATTATCTATCTTCAGTCTACTGTTGGATCATCGATCTTCAGTGTACTGTTGGTTCATCGATCTTCAGTGTACTGTTGGATCATCGAACTTCGGTCTACTGTCTGATTATCGATCTTCTGTCCACTGTTGAATTATCAATCTTCAGTGTACTCTTAGATTATCGATCTTCAGTGTACTGTTGGATTATCGATCTTCAGTGTACTGTTGGATTATCGATCTTCAGTGTACTGTTGGATTATTGATCTTCAATGTACTGTTGGATCATCGATCTTCAGTGTACTGTTGGTTCATCGATCTTCAGTGTACTGTTGGATCATCGAACTTCGGTCTACTGTCTGATTATCGATCTTCTGTCCACTGTTGAATTATCAATCTTCAGTGTACTCTTAGATTATCGATCTTCAGTGTACTGTTGGATTATCGATCTTCAGTGTACTGTTGGATTATCGATCTTCAGTGTATTGTTGGATTATCGATCTTCAGTGTACTGTTGGATTATCGATCTTCAGTGTTCTATTGGATCATCGATCTTCAGTGTATTGTTGGATCATTGATCTTCAGTGTTCTGTTGGATTATCGATCTTCAGTGTGCTGTTAGATCATCGATCTTCAGTATACTCTTGGATTATCGATCTTCAGTGTACTGTTGGATCATCGATCTTCAGTGTAATGCTGGATTATCGATATTCAGTGTAGTGTTGGATTATTGATCTTCAGAGTACTCTTGGTTAATCAATCTTCAGTGTACTGCTGGATCATCGATCTTCAGTGTACTCTTAGATTATCGATCTTCAGTGTTCTGTTGGATTATCGATCTTCAGTGTGCTGTTGGATCATCGATCTTCAGTGTATTGTTGGATCATCGATCTTCAGTGTACTGCTGGATCATCGATCTTCAGTGTATTGCTGGATCATCGATCTTCAGTGTACTGTTGGATCATCGATCTTCAGTGTACTGCTGGATCATCGATCTTCAGTGTATTGTTGGATCATCGATTTTCAGTCTACTGTTGGATCATCGATCTTCAGTGTACTGTTGGATTATCGATCTTCAGTGTTCTGTTGGATTATCGATCTTCAGTGTACTGTTGGATCATCGATCTTCAGTGTACTGTTGGATTATCAATCTTCATTGTACTATTGGATCATCGATCTTCAGTGTTCTCTTCGATTATTGGTCTTCAGTGTACTGTTGAATTATCGATCTTCAGTGTACTGTTGGATCATCGATCTTCAGTGTACTGTTGGATCAACGATCTTCAGTGTCCTGTTGGATTATCGATCTTCAGTGTACTGTTGGATCATCGATCTTCAGTGTCCTGTTGGATTATCGATCTTCAGTGTACTGTTGGATCATCGATCTTCAGTGTATTGTTGGATTATCGATGCTCAGCATACTGTTGGATCATTGATCTTCAGTGTACTGTTTGATCATCGATCTTCAGTGTACTCTTAGATTTTCGATCTTCAGTGTATTGTTGGATTATCGATCTTCAGTGTACTGTTGGATTATCGATCTTCAGTATACTTATGGATCATCGACCTTCAGTGTACTGTTGAATCATCGATCTTCAGTCTACTGTTGGATGATCGATCTTCAGTGTACTCTTAGATTATCGATCTTCAGTGTTCTGTTGGATCATCCATCTTCAGTGTTCTCTTCGATTATCGATCTTCAGTGTACTGTTGAATTATCGATCTTCAGTGTACTGTTGCATCATCGATCTTCAGTGTACTGTTGAATTATCGATCTTCAGTGTACTGTTGCATCATCGATCTTCAGTGTACTGTTGCATCATCGATCTTCAGTGTACTGCTGGATCATCGATCTTCAGTGTACTGTTGGATCATCAATCTTCAGTGTTCTCTTAGATTATCGATCTTCAGTCTGCTGTTGGATCATCGATCTTCAGTGTACTGTTGGTTCATCGATCTTCAGTGTACTGTTGGATCATCGAACTTCGGTCTACTGTCTGATTATCGATCTTCTGTCCACTGTTGAATTATCAATCTTCAGTGTACTGTTGGATTATCGAGCTTCAGTGTACTGTTGGATTATCGATTTTCAGTGTATTGTTGGATTATCGATCTTCAGTGTACTGTTGGATTATCGATCTTCAGTGTTCTATTGGATCATCGATCTTCAGTGTATTGTTGGATCATCGATCTTCAGTGTTCTGTTGGATTATCGATCTTCAGTGTGCTGTTAGATCATCGATCTTCATTGTACTGTTGGATCATCGATCTTCAGTGTTCTGTTGGATCATCGATCTTCAGTATACTCTTGGATTATCGATCTTCAGTGTACTGTTGGATCATCGATCTTCAGTGTAATGCTGGATTATCGATATTCAGTGTACTGTTGGATTATCGATCTTCAGTGTACTGTTGGATTATTGATCTTCAGTGTACTGTTGGATCATCGCTCTTCTGTGTTCTGTTGGATCATCGATCTTCAGTGTACTCTTGGATTATCGATCTTCAGTATACTGTTGGATCATCGATCTTCAGTATACTGTTGAATTATCGATCTTCAGTATACTGTTGGATCATCGATCTTCAGTGTATTGTTGGATCATCGATTTTCAGTCTACTGTTGGATCATCGATCTTCAGTGTACTGTTGGATCATCGATCTTCAGTGTTCTGTTGGATCATCGATCTTCAGTATACTCTTGGATTATCGATCTTCAGTGTACTGTTGGATTATCGATCTTCAGTGTAGTGTTGGATTATTGATCTTCAGAGTACTCTCGGTTAATCAATCTTCAGTGTACTGCTGGATCATCGATCTTCAGTGTACTCTTAGATTATCGATCTTCAGTGTACTCTTGGATTATTGATCTTCAGTATACTGTTGGATCATCGATCTTCAGTATACTGTTGAATTATCGATCTTCAGTATACTGTTGGATTATTGATCTTCAGTATACTGATGGATCATCGATCTTCAGTGTTCTGTTGGATCATCGATCCTCAGTGTACTCTTAGATTATCGATCTTCAGTCTACTGTTGGATCATCGATCTTCAGTGATCTCTTAGATTATCGATCTTCAGTGTTCTGTTGGATCATCGATCTTCAGTGTTCTGTTGGATCATCGATCTTCAGTATACTGTTGGATTATCGATCTTCAGTCTACTGTTGGATCATCGATCTTCAGTGTACTGTTGGTTCATCGATCTTCAGTGTACTCTTAGATTATGTATCTTCAGTCTACTGTTGGATCATCGATCTTCAACCCACTGTTGGATCATCGATCTTCAGTCCACTGTTGGATCATCGATCTTCAGTGTACTGTTGGATCATCGATCTTCGGTCTACTGTCTGATTATCGATCTTCTGTCCACTGTAGGATTAACGATCTTCAGTGTACTCTTAGATTTTCGATCTTCAGTGTACTGTTGGATTATTGATCTTCAGTGCTCTGTTGGATTATCGCTCTTCAGTGTAATGTTGGATTATTGATCTTCAGTGTACTGTTGGATCATTGATCTTCAGTGTAATGTTGGATTATCGATCTTCAGTGTACGGTTGGGTCATCAATCTTCAGTGTACTGTTGGGTCATCAATCTTCAGTGTATTGTTGGATCAACGATCTTCAGTGTAATGCTGTATTATCGATCTTCAGTGTATTGTTGGATCATCGATCTTCAGTGTATTGTTGGATTATTGATCTTCAGTGTACTGTTGGATTATCGATCTTCAGTGTATTGTTGGATTATCGATCTTCAGTGTTCTGTTGGATCATCGATCTTCAGTGTACTGTTGGATTATCAATCTTCAGTGTACTGTTGGCTTATCGATCTTCAGTGTACCGTTGGATTATCGATCTTCAGTGTATTGTTGGATTATCGATCTTCAGTGTTCTGTTGGATCATCGATCTTCACTGTATTGTTGGATTATCGATCTTCAGTGATCTGTTGGATCATTGATCTTCAGTGTACTGTTGTATCATCGATCTTCAGTGTGCTGTTGGATCATAGATCTTCAGTGTATTGTTGGATTATCGATTTTCAGTGCAATGTTGGATCATCCATCTTCAGTGTACTGTTAGATCAACGATCTTCAGTGTACTGTTGGATTATCGATCTTCAGTGTACTGTTGGATTATCGATCTTCAGTGTACTGTTGGATCAACGATCTTCAGTGTAATGCTGGATTATCGATATTCAGTGTATTGTTGCATCATCGTTCTTCAGTCTACTGTTGGATCATCGATCTTCAGTCTACTGTTGGGTCATCGATCTTCAGTGTTCTCTTCGATTATCGATCTTCAGTCTACTGTTGGATCATCGATCTTCAGTGTTCTCTTAGATTATCGATCTTCAGTGAACTGTTGGATTATCGATCTTCAGTGTAGTGTTGGATTATTGATCTTCAGTGTACTGTCGGTTAATCAATCTTCAGTGTACTGCTGGATCATCGATCTTCAGTGTACTGTTGGATTATCGATCTTCAATATACTGTCGGATCATCGATCTTCAGTGTACTCTTAGATTATCGATCTTCAGTGTACTGTTGGATTATTGATCTTCAGTATACTGTTGGATCATCGCTCTTCAGTGTTCTGTTGGATCATCGATCTTCAGTGTACTCTTGGATTATCGATCTTCAGGGTACTGTTGGATTATTGATCTTCAGTGTACTGTTGGATTTTTGATCTTCAGTATACTGTTGGATCATCGATCTGCAGTATACTGTTGGATTATCGATCTTCAGTATACTGTTGGATCATCGATCTTCAGTGTTCTGTTGGATCATCGATCCTCAGTGTACTTTTAGATTATCGATCTTCAGTCTACTGTTGGATCATCGATCTTCAGTGTTCTCTTAGATTATCGATCTTCAGTGTAATGTTGGCTTATCGATCTTCAGTGTTCTGTTTGATTATCGATCTTCAGTGTTGTTATGGATCATCGATTTTCAGTGTACTGTTGGATTATCGATCTTCAGTCTGCTGTTGGATCATCGATTTTCAGTGTCCTGTTGGATCATTGATCTTCAGTGTACTCTTAGATCATCGATCTTCAGTGTACTGTTGGATCATCGATCTTCGACTACTGTCTGATTATCGATCTTCTGTCCACTATTGGATTATCGATCTTCAGTGTACTGTTGGATTATTGATCTTCAGTGCTCTGTTGGATTATCGCTCTTCAGTGTAATGTTGGATTATTGATCTTCAGTGTGCTGTTGGATCATCGATCTTCAGTGTAATGTTGGATTATTTATCTTCAGTGTACTGTTGTATTGATCTTCAGTGTACTGTTGTATTATCGTTCTTCAGTGTAATGTTGGAACATCGATCTTCAGTGTACTCTTGGATCATCGATATTCAGAGTACTGTTGGGTCATCGATCTTCAGTGTATTGTTGGATCATCGATCTTCAATGTAATGCAGGATCATCGATCTTCAGTGTAATGTTGGATCATCCATCTTCAGTGTACTGTTGGATCATCCATCTTCAGTGAAATGCTGTATTATCGATATTCAGTGTCTTGTTGGATCATCGATGTTCAGTGTATTGTTGGATTATCGATCTTCAGTGTACTGTTGGATTACCGATCTTCAGTGTTCTCTTCGATTATCGATCTTCAGTGTACTGTTGAATTATCGATCTTCAGTGTACTGTTAGATTATCGATCTTCAGTGTACTGTTGGATCATCGATCTTCAGTGTACTGTTGGATCATCAATCTTCAGTGTTCTCTTAGATTATCGATCTTCAGTGTACTGTTGGCTTATCGATCTTCAGTGTTCTGTTTGATTATCGATCTTCAGTGTACTGTTGGTTCATCGATCTTCCGTGCTGTGTTGTATCATCGATCTTCAGTATACTGTTGGATTATCAATCTTCAGTGTACTGTTGGATCATCGATCTTCAGTGTACTCTTCGATTATCGATCTTCAGTTTACTGTTGGATCATTGATCTTCGGTCTACTGTCTGATTATCGATCTTCTGTCTACTGTTGGATTATCAATCTTCAGTGCACTCTTAGATTATCGATCTTCAGTGTACTGTTGGATTATTGATCTTCAGTGATCTGTTGTATTATCGATCTTCAGTGTACTGTTGGATCATCGATCTTCAGTGTTCTGTTGGATCATCGATCTTCAGTATACTGTTGGATTATCGATCTTCAGTCTACTGTTGGATCATCGATTTTCAGTGTACTGTTGGATCATCGATCTTCAGTGTACTCTTAGATTATCGATCTTCAGTCTACTGTTGGATCATCGATCTTCAGTGTACTCTTAGATTATCGATCTTCAGTCTACTGTTGGATCATCGATCTTCAGTATACTCTTAGATTATCGATCTTCAGTGTACTGTTGGATCATCGATGTTCAGTCCACTGTTGGATCATCAATCTTCAGTGTACTGTTGAATTATTGATCTTCGGTCTACTGTCTGATTATCGATCTTCTGTCCACTGTTGGATTATCGCTCTTCAGTGTACTGTTGGATTATCGATCTTCAGTATACTTATGGATCATCGACCTTCAGTGTACTGTTGAATCATCGATCTTCAGTCTACTGTTGGATGATCGATCTTCAGTGTACTCTTAGATTATCGATCTTCAGTGTACTGTTGGATCATCGATCTTCAGTGTACTGTTGGATTATCGATCTTCAGTCTACGGTTGTATCATCGATCTTCAGTGTACTGTTGGATCATCGATCTTCGGTCTACTGTCTGATTATCGATCTTCAGTCCACTGTTGGATCATCGATCTTCAGTGTACTGTTGGATTATCGATCTTCAGTCTACTGTTGGATCATCGATCTTCAGTCTACTGTTGGATCATCGATCTTCAGTGTACTCTTAGATTATCGATCTTCAGTGTACTGTTGGATCATCGATCTTCGGTCTACTGTTGGATTATCGATCTTCAGTCTACGGTTGCATCATTGATCTTCAGTCCACTGTTGGATCATCGATCTTCAGTGTACTGTTGGATTATCGATCTTCAGTGTTCTGTTGGATTATCGATCTTCAGTGTACTGTTGGATCATCGATCTTCAGTGTACTGTTGGATTATCAATCTTCATTGTACTATTGGATCATCGATCTTCAGTGTTCTCTTCGATTATTGGTCTTCAGTGTACTGTTGAATTATCGATCTTCAGTGTACTGTTGGATCATCGATCTTCAGTGTACTGTTGGATCAACGATCTTCAGTGTCCTGTTGGATTATCGATCTTCAGTGTACTGTTGGATCATCGATCTTCAGTGTCCTGTTGGATTATCGATCTTCAGTGTACTGTTGGATCATCGATCTTCAGTGTATTGTTGGATTATCGATGTTCAGCATACTGTTGGATAATTGATCTTCAGTGTACTGTTTGATCATCGATCTTCAGTGTACTCTTAGATTTTCGATCTTCAGTGTATTGTTGGATTATCGATCTTCAGTGTACTGTTGGATTATCGATCTTCAGTATACTTATGGATCATCGACCTTCAGTGTACTGTTGAATCATCGATCTTCAGTCTACTGTTGGATGATCGATCTTCAGTGTACTCTTAGATTATCGATCTTCAGTGTTCTGTTGGATCATCGATCTTCAGTGTTCTCTTCGATTATCGATCTTCAGTGTACTTTTGAATTATCGATCTTCAGTGTACTGTTGCATCATCGATCTTCAGTGTACTGTTGAATTATCGATCTTCAGTGTACTGTTGCATCATCGATCTTCAGTGTACTGTTGCATCATCGATCTTCAGTGTACTGCTGGATCATCGATCTTCAGTGTACTGTTGGATCATCAATCTTCAGTGTTCTCTTAGATTATCGATCTTCAGTCTGCTGTTGGATCATCGATCTTCAGTGTACTGTTGGTTCATCGATCTTCAGTGTACTGTTGGATCATCGAACTTCGGTCTACTGTCTGATTATCGATCTTCTGTCCACTGTTGAATTATCAATCTTCAGTGTACTCTTAGATTATCGATCTTCAGTGTACTGTTGGATTATCGATCTTCAGTGTACTGTTGGATTATCGATCTTCAGTGTACTGTTGGATTATCGATCTTCAGTGTACTGTTGGATTATCGATCTTCAGTGTACTGTTGGATTATCGATTTTCAGTGTATTGTTGGATTATCGATCTTCAGTGTACTGTTGGATTATCGATCTTCAGTGTTCTTTTGGATCATCGATCTTCAGTGTATTGTTGGATCATCGATCTTCAGTGTTCTGTTGGATTATCGATCTTCAGTGTGCTGTTAGATCATCGATCTTCATTGTACTGTTGGATCATCGATCTTCAGTGTTCTGTTGGATCATCGATCTTCAGTATACTCTTGGATTATCGATCTTCAGTGTACTGTTGGATCATCGATCTTCAGTGTAATGCTGGATTATCGATATTCAGTGTACTGTTGGATTATCGATCTTCAGTGTACTGTTGGATTATTGATCTTCAGTGTACTGTTGGATCATCGCTCTTCTGTGTTCTGTTGGATCATCGATCTTCAGTGTACTGTTGGATTATCGATCTTCAGTGTACTGTTGGATTATTGATCTTCAGTGTACTGTTGGATCATCGCTCTTCTGTGTTCTGTTGGATCATCGATCTTCAGTGTACTCTTGGATTATCGATCTTCAGTATACTGTTGGATCATCGATCTTCAGTATACTGTTGAATTATCGATCTTCAATATACTGTTGGATTATTGATCTTCAGTGTACTGTTGGATCATCGCTCTTCTGTGTTCTGTTGGATCATCGATCTTCAGTGTACTCTTGGATTATCGATCTTCAGTATACTGTTGGATCATCGATCTTCAGTATACTGTTGAATTATCGATCTTCAATATACTGTTGGATTATTGATCTTCAGTATACTGATGGATCATCGATCTTCAGTGTACTGTTGGATCATCGATCTTCAGTGTTCTGTTGGATCATCGATCCTCAGTGTACTCTTAGATTATCGATCTTCAGTCTACTGTTGGATCATCGATCTTCAGTGATCTCTTAGATTATCGATCTTCAGTGTTCTGTTGGATCATCGATCTTCAGTGTTCTGTTGGATCATCGATCTTCAGTATACTGTTGGATTATCGATCTTCAGTCTACTGTTGGATCATCGATCTTCAGTGTACTGTTGGTTCATCGATCTTCAGTGTACTCTTAGATTATGTATCTTCAGTCTACTGTTGGATCATCGATCTTCAACCCACTGTTGGATCATCGATCTTCAGTCCACTGTTGGATCATCGATCTTCAGTGTACTGTTGGATCATCGATCTTCGGTCTACTGTCTGATTATCGATCTTCTGTCCACTGTAGGATTAACGATCTTCAGTGTACTCTTAGATTTTCGATCTTCAGTGTACTGTTGGATTATTGATCTTCAGTGCTCTGTTGGATTATCGCTCTTCAGTGTAATGTTGGATTATTGATCTTCAGTGTACTGTTGGATCATTGATCTTCAGTGTAATGTTGGATTATCGATCTTCAGTGTACGGTTGGGTCATCAATCTTCAGTGTACTGTTGGGTCATCAATCTTCAGTGTATTGTTGGATCAACGATCTTCAGTGTAATGCTGTATTATCGATCTTCAGTGTATTGTTGGATCATCGATCTTCAGTGTATTGTTGGATTATTGATCTTCAGTGTACTCTTGGATTATCGATCTTCAGTGTACTGTTGGATCATCGATCTTCAGTGTAATGCTGGATTATCGATATTCAGTGTACTGTTGGATTATCGATCTTCAGTGTAGTGTTGGATTATTGATCTTCAGAGTACTCTTGGTTAATCAATCTTCAGTGTACTGCTGGATCATCGATCTTCAGTGTACTCTTAGATTATCGATCTTCAGTGTTCTGTTGGATTATCGATCTTCAGTGTGCTGTTGGATCATCGATCTTCAGTGTATTGTTGGATCATCGATCTTCAGTGTACTGCTGGATCATCGATCTTCAGTGTATTGCTGGATCATCGATGTTCAGTGTACTGTTGGATCATCGATCTTCAGTGTACTGCTGGATCATCGATCTTCAGTGTATTGTTGGATCATCGATTTTCAGTCTACTGTTGGATCATCGATCTTCAGTGTACTGTTGGATTATCGATCTTCAGTGTTCTGTTGGATTATCGATCTTCAGTGTACTGTTGGATCATCGATCTTCAGTGTACTGTTGGATTATCAATCTTCATTGTACTATTGGATCATCGATCTTCAGTGTTCTCTTCGATTATTGGTCTTCAGTGTACTGTTGAATTATCGATCTTCAGTGTACTGTTGGATCATCGATCTTCAGTGTACTGTTGGATCAACGATCTTCAGTGTCCTGTTGGATTATCGATCTTCAGTGTACTGTTGGATCATCGATCTTCAGTGTCCTGTTGGATTATCGATCTTCAGTGTACTGTTGGATCATCGATCTTCAGTGTATTGTTGGATTATCGATGTTCAGCATACTGTTGGATCATTGATCTTCAGTGTACTGTTTGATCATCGATCTTCAGTGTACTCTTAGATTTTCGATCTTCAGTGTATTGTTGGATTATCGATCTTCAGTGTACTGTTGGATTATCGATCTTCAGTATACTTATGGATCATCGACCTTCAGTGTACTGTTGAATCATCGATCTTCAGTCTACTGTTGGATGATCGATCTTCAGTGTACTCTTAGATTATCGATCTTCAGTGTTCTGTTGGATCATCGATCTTCAGTGTACTGTTGAATTATCGATCTTCAGTGTACTGTTGCATCATCGATCTTCAGTGTACTGTTGAATTATCGATCTTCAGTGTACTGTTGCATCATCGATCTTCAGTGTACTGTTGCATCATCGATCTTCAGTGTACTGCTGGATCATCGATCTTCAGTGTACTGTTGGATCATCAATCTTCAGTGTTCTCTTAGATTATCGATCTTCAGTCTACTGTTGGATCATCTATCTTCAGTGTACTGTTGGTTCATCGATCTTCAGTGTACTGTTGGATCATCGAACTTCGGTCTACTGTCTGATTATCGATCTTCTGTCCACTGTTGAATTATCAATCTTCAGTGTACTCTTAGATTATCGATCTTCAGTGTACTGTTGGATTATCGATCTTCAGTGTACTGTTGGATTATCGATCTTCAGTGTACTGTTGGATTATCGATCTTCAGTGTACTGTTGGATTATCGATCTTCAGTGTACTGTTGGATTATCGATTTTCAGTGTATTGTTGGATTATCGATCTTCAGTGTACTGTTGGATTATCGATCTTCAGTGTTCTATTGGATCATCGATCTTCAGTGTATTGTTGGATCATCGATCTTCAGTGTTCTGTTGGATTATCGATCTTCAGTGTGCTGTTAGATCATCGATCTTCAGTGTACTGTTGGATCATCGATCTTCAGTGTTCTGTTGGATCATCGATCTTCAGTATACTCTTGGATTATCGATCTTCAGTGTACTGTTGGATCATCGATCTTCAGTGTAATGCTGGATTATCGATATTCAGTGTACTGTTGGATTATCGATCTTCAGTGTAGTGTTGGATTATTGATCTTCAGAGTACTCTCGGTTAATCAATCTTCAGTGTACTGCTGGATCATCGATCTTCAGTGTACTCTTAGATTATCGATCTTCAGTGTACTGTTGGATTATTGATCTTCAGTATACTGTTGGATCATCGCTCTTCTGTGTTCTGTTGGATCATCGATCTTCAGTGTACTCTTGGATTATTGATCTTCAGTATACTGTTGGATCATCGATCTTCAGTATACTGTTGAATTATCGATCTTCAGTATACTGTTGGATTATTGATCTTCAGTATACTGATGGATCATCGATCTTCAGTGTTCTGTTGGATCATCGTTCCTCAGTGTACTCTTAGATTATCGATCTTCAGTCTACTGTTGGATCATCGATCTTCAGTGATCTCTTAGATTATCGATCTTCAGTGTTCTGTTGGATCATCGATCTTCAGTGTTCTGTTGGATCATCGATCTTCAGTATACTGTTGGATTATCGATCTTCAGTCTACTGTTGGATCATCGATCTTCAGTGTACTGTTGGTTCATCGATCTTCAGTGTACTCTTAGATTATGTATCTTCAGTCTACTGTTGGATCATCGATCTTCAACCCACTGTTGGATCATCGATCTTCAGTCCACTGTTGGATCATCGATCTTCAGTGTACTGTTGGATCATCGATCTTCGGTCTACTGTCTGATTATCGATCTTCTGTCCACTGTAGGATTAACGATCTTCAGTGTACTCTTAGATTTTCGATCTTCAGTGTACTGTTGGATTATTGATCTTCAGTGCTCTGTTGGATTATCGCTCTTCAGTGTAATGTTGGATTATCGATCTTCAGTGTACTGTTGGATCATTGATCTTCAGTGTAATGTTGGATTATCGATCTTCAGTGTACGGTTGGGTCATCAATCTTCAGTGTACTGTTGGGTCATCAATCTTCAGTGTATTGTTGGATCAACGATCTTCAGTGTAATGCTGTATTATCGATCTTCAGTGTATTGTTGGATCATCGATCTTCAGTGTATTGTTGGATTATTGATCTTCAGTGTACTGTTGGATTATCGATCTTCAGTGTATTGTTGGATTATCGATCTTCAGTGTTCTGTTGGATCATCGATCTTCAGTGTACTGTTGGATTATCAATCTTCAGTGTACTGTTGGATTATCGATCTTCAGTGTACTGTTGGATTATCGATCTTCAGTGTATTGTTGGATTATCGATCTTCAGTGTTCTGTTGGATCATCGATCTTCACTGTATTGTTGGATTATCGATCTTCAGTGATCTGTTGGATCATTGATCTTCAGTGTACTGTTGGATCATCGATCTTCAGTGTGCTGTTGGATCATAGATCTTCAGTGTATTGTTGGATTATCGATTTTCAGTGCAATGTTGGATCATCCATCTTCAGTGTACTGTTAGATCAACGATCTTCAGTGTACTGTTGGATTATCGATCTTCAGTGTACTGTTGGATTATCGATCTTCAGTGTACTGTTGGATCAACGATCTTCAGTGTAATGCTGGATTATCGATATTCAGTGTATTGTTGGATCATCGATCTTCAGTCTACTGTTGGATCATCGATCTTCAGTCTACTGTTGGATCATCGATCTTCAGTGTTCTCTTCGATTATCGATCTTCAGTCTACTGTTGGATCATCGATCTTCAGTGTTCTCTTAGATTATCGATCTTCAGTGTACTGTTGGATTATCGATCTTCAGTGTAGTGTTGGATTATTGATCTTCAGTGTACTGTCGGTTAATCAATCTTCAGTGTACTGCTGGATCATCGATCTTCAGTGTACTGTTGGATTATCGATCTTCAATATACTGTCGGATCATCGATCTTCAGTGTACTCTTAGATTATCGATCTTCAGTGTACTGTTGGATTATTGATCTTCAGTATACTGTTGGATCATCGCTCTTCAGTGTTCTGTTGGATCATCGATCTTCAGTGTACTCTTGGATTATCGATCTTCAGGGTACTGTTGGATTATTGATCTTCAGTGTACTGTTGGATTTTTGATCTTCAGTATACTGTTGGATCATCGATCTGCAGTATACTGTTGGATTATTGATCTTCAGTATTCTGTTGGATCATCGATCTTCAGTGTTCTGTTGGATCATCGATCCTCAGTGTACTTTTAGATTATCGATCTTCAGTCTACTGTTGGATCATCGATCTTCAGTGTTCTCTTAGATTATCGATCTTCAGTGTAATGTTGGCTTATCGATCTTCAGTGTTCTGTTTGATTATCGATCTTCAGTGTTGTTATGGATCATCGATTTTCAGTGTACTGTTGGATTATCGATCTTCAGTCTGCTGTTGGATCATCGATTTTCAGTGTCCTGTTGGATCATCGATCTTCAGTGTACTCTTAGATCATCGATCTTCAGTGTACTGTTGGATCATCGATCTTCGACTACTGTCTGATTATCGATCTTCTGTCCACTATTGGATTATCGATCTTCAGTGTACTCTTAGATTATCGATCTTCAGTGTACTGTTGGATTATTGATCTTCAGTGCTCTGTTGGATTATCGCTCTTCAGTGTAATGTTGGATTATTGATCTTCAGTGTGCTGTTGGATCACCGATCTTCAGTGTAATGTTGGATTATTTATCTTCAGTTTACTGTTGTATTGATCTTCAGTGTACTGTTGTATTATCGTTCTTCAGTGTAATGTTGGAACATCGATCTTCAGTGTACTCTTGGATCATCGATATTCAGAGTACTGTTGGGTCATCGATCTTCAGTGTATTGTTGGATCATCGATCTTCAATGTAATGCAGGATCATCGATGTTCAGTGTATTGTTGGATTATCGATCTTCAGTGTACTGTTGGATTACCGATCTTCAGTGTTCTCTTCGATTATCGATCTTCAGTGTACTGTTGAATTATCGATCTTCAGTGTACTGTTAGATTATCGATCTTCAGTGTACTGTTGGATCATCGATCTTCAGTGTACTGTTGGATCATCAATCTTCAGTGTTCTCTTAGATTATCGATCTTCAGTGTACTGTTGGCTTATCGATCTTCAGTGTTCTGTTTGATTATCGATCTTCAGTGTACTGTTGGTTCATCGATCTTCCGTGCTGTGTTGTATCATCGATCTTCAGTATACTGTTGGATTATCAATCTTCAGTGTACTGTTGGATCATCGATCTTCAGTGTACTCTTCGATTATCGATCTTCAGTTTACTGTTGGATCATCGATCTTCGGTCTACTGTCTGATTATCGATCTTCTGTCTACTGTTGGATTATCAATCTTCAGTGCACTCTTAGATTATCGATCTTCAGTGTACTGTTGGATTATTGATCTTCAGTGATCTGTTGTATTATCGATCTTCAGTGTACTGTTGGATCATCGATCTTCAGTGTTCTGTTGGATCATCGATCTTCAGTATACTGTTGGATTATCGATCTTCAGTCTACTGTTGGATCATCGATTTTCAGTGTACTGTTGGATCATCGATCTTCAGTGTACTCTTAGATTATCGATCTTCAGTCTACTGTTGGATCATCGATCTTCAGTGTACTCTTAGATTATCGATCTTCAGTCTACTGTTGGATCATCGATCTTCAGTATACTCTTAGATTATCGATCTTCAGTGTACTGTTGGATCATCGATATTCAGTCCACTGTTGGATCATCGATCTTCAGTGTACTGTTGAATTATTGATCTTCGGTCTACTGTCTGATTATCGATCTTCTGTCCACTGTTGGATTATCGCTCTTCAGTGTACTGTTGGATTATCGATCTTCAGTATACTTATGGATCATCGACCTTCAGTGTACTGTTGAATCATCGATCTTCAGTCTACTGTTGGATGATCGATCTTCAGTGTACTCTTAGATTATCGATCTTCAGTGTACTGTTGGATCATCGATCTTCAGTGTACTGTTGGATTATCGATCTTCAGTCTACGGTTGTATCATCGATCTTCAGTGTACTGTTGGATCATCGATCTTCGGTCTACTGTCTGATTATCGATCTTCAGTCCACTGTTGGATCATCGATCTTCAGTGTACTGTTGGATTATCGATCTTCAGTCTACTGTTGGATCATCGATCTTCAGTCTACTGTTGGATCATCGATCTTCAGTGTACTCTTAGATTATCGATCTTCAGTGTACTGTTGGATCATCGATCTTCGGTCTACTGTTGGATTATCGATCTTCAGTCTACGGTTGCATCATTGATCTTCAGTCCACTGTTGGATCATCGATCTTCAGTGTACTGTTGGATCATCGATCTTCGGTCTACTATCTGATTATCGCTCTTCAGTCCACTGTTGGATTATCGATCTTCAGTATACTGTTGGATCATCGATCTTCAGTCTACTATCTGATTATCGCTCTTCAGTCCACTGTTGGATTATCGATCTTCAGTGTACTCTTAGATTATCGATCTTCAGTATACTGTTGGATCATCGATCTTCAGTATACTGTTGGATTATTGATCTTCAGTATACTGTTGGATCATCGATTTTCAGTATACTGTTGGATTATCGATCTTCAGTATACTGTTGGATCATCGATCTTCAGTGTTCTGTTGGATCATCAATCCTCAGTGTTCTCTTAGATTATCGATCTTCAGTGTACTGTTGGCTTATCGATCTTCAGTGTTCTGTTTGATTATCGATCTTCAGTGTACTGTTGGATCATCGATCTTCAGTGTACTGTTGGATCATCGATCTTCAGTGTTCTGTTGGATCATCGATCTTCTGTGCACTGTTGGATTATCGATCTTCATTGTACTCTTAGATTATCGATCTTCAGTGTACTGTTGGATTATTGATCTTCAGTGCTCTGTTGGATTATCGCTCTTCAGTGCAATGTTGGATTATTGATCTTCAGTGTACTGTTGGATCATCGATCTTCAGTGTTGTTGGATTATTGATCTTCAGTGTAATGCTGGAATATCGATCTTCAGTGTTCTGTTGGATCATCGATCTTCAGTGTAATGTTGGATCATCAATCTTCAGTGTATTGTTGGATCAACGATCTTCAGTGTAATGCTGTATTATCGATCTTCAGTGTATTGTTGGATCATCGATCTTCAGTGTATTGTTGGATTATCAATCTTCAGTGTACTGTTGGATTATCGATCTTCAGTGTACTGTTGGATTATCGATCTTCAGTGTACTGTTTGATTATCGATCTTCAGTGTATTGTTGGATTATCGATCTTCAGTGTGCTGTTGGATCATCGATCTTCAGTGTTCTGTTGGATCATCAATCTTCAGTGTTCTCTTCGATTATCGATCTTCAGTGTACTGTTGGATTATCGATCTTCAGTCTACTGTTGGATTATCGATCTTCAGTGTACTGTTGGATCATCGATCTTCAGTGTACTGTTGTATCATCGATCTTCAGTGTGCTGTTGGATCATCGATCTTCAGTGTACTGTTGGATCATCGATCTTCGGTCTACTCTCTGATTATCGATCTTCAGTCCACTGTTGGATTATCGATCTTCAGTGTACTCTTAGATTATCGATCTTCAGGGTACTGTTGGATAATCGATCTTCAGTGTACTGTTGGATTATCGATCTTCAGTGTACTATTGGATTATCGATCTTCTGTGTACTGTTGGATTATTGATCTTCAGTGTATTGTTGGATTATCAATCTTCATTGTACTGTTGGATCATCGATCTTCAGTGTTCTCTTTGATTATCGATCTTCAGTGTACTGTTGGATTATCGATCTTCAGTGTACTGTTGGATTATCGATCTTCAGTGTACTGTTGGATTATCGATCTTCAGTCTACTGTTGGATCAATTATCTTCTGTGTTCTCTTCGATTATCGATCTTCAGTGTACTGTTGGATTATCAATCTTCATTATACTGCTGGAACATCGATCTGAAGAACACTTTTGGAGTATCGATCTTCAGTGTACTGTTGGATCATCCATTTTCAGTATACTGTTGGATCATCGATCTTCAGTGTACTGTTGGATTATCGATCTTCAGTGTACTGTTGGATTATCGATCTTCAGTGTCCACTTGGATCATCGATCTTCAGTCCACTGTTGGATCATCGATCTTCAGTCTACTGTTGGATCATCGATCTTCAGTCCACTGTTGGATCATCGATCTTCAGTGTACTGTTGGATCATCGATCTTCGGTCTACTGTCTGATTATCGATATTCAGTCCACTGTTGGATTATCGATCTTCAGTGTACTCTTAGATTATCGATCTTAAGTGTACTGTTGGATTATCGATCTTCAGTGTACTGTTGGATTATCAATCTTCATTGTACTGTTGGATCATCGATCTTCAGTGTTCTCTTCGATTATCGATCTTCAGTGTACTGTTGGATTATCGATCTTCAGTGTACTGTTGGATTAGCGATCTTCAGTGTACTGTTGGATCATCGATCTTCAGTGTTCTCTTCGATTATCGATCTTCAGTGTACTGTTGAATTATCGATCTTCAGTGTACTGTTGGATTATCGATCTTCAGTGTACTGTTGGATCATTGATCTTCAGTGTTCTCTTCGATTATCGATCTTCAGTTTACTGTTGGATTATCAATCTTCATTATACTGTTGGATCATCGATCTTCAGTGTACTCTTAGATTATCGATCTTCAGTGTACTATTGGATTATCGATCTTCATTATACTGTTGGATCATCGATCTTCAGTGTACTCTTAGATTATCGATCTTCAGTGTACTGTTGGATCATCGATCTGCAGTGTACTGTTGGATCATCGATCTTCAGTCTACTGTTGGATCATCGATCTTCAGTCTGCTGTTGGATCATCGATCTTCAGTGTTCTCTTCAATTATCGATCATCAGTCTACTGTTGGATCATCGATCTTCAGTGTACTGTTGGATTATCGATCTTCAGTCTACTGTTGGATCATTGATCTTCAGAGTTCTCTTCAATTATTGATCTTCAGTGTACTGTTGGATTATCGATCTTCAGTGTACTGTTGGATCATCGATCTTGAGTGTACTGTTGGATCATCGATCTTCAGTGTACTGTTGGATCATTAATCTTCAGTGTATTGTTGGATCATCGATCTTCAGTGTTCTGTTGGATTATCGATCTTCAGTGTACTGTTGGATCATCGATCTTCAGTGTACTACTGGATCATCGATCTTCAGTGTACTGTTGGATTATTGATCTTCAGTGTTCTGTTGGATTATCGATCTTCAGTGTACTGTTGGATTATCGATCTTCAGTGTACTATTGGATCATCGATCTTCAGTGTTCTCTTCGATTATCGATCTTCAGTGTACTGTTGGATTATCGATCTTCAGTGTACTGTTGGATCATCGATCTTCAGTGTACTGTTGGATCATCGATCTTCAGTGTACTGTTGGATCAATGATCTTCAGTGTACTGTTGGATCATTGATCTTCAGTGTACTGTTGGATCATCGATCTTCAGTGTACTGTTGGATCATCGATCTTCAGTGTATTGTTGGATAATCGATGTTCAGCATACTGTTGGATCATTGATCTTCAGTGTACTGTTTGATCATCGATTTTCAGTGTACTCTTACATTATCGATCTTCAGTGTACTGTTGGATTATCGATCTTCAGTATACTTATGGATCATCGATCTTCAGTCTACTATTGGATTATCGATCTTCAGTTTACAGTTGGATCATCGATCTTCAGTATACTGTTGGATTATCGATCTTCAGTCTACTGTTGGATCCTGGATCTTCAGTGTTCTCTTCGATTATTGATCTTCAGTGTACTGTTGGATTATCGATCTTCAGTGTACAGTTGGATCATCAATCTTCATTATCCTGTTGGATGATCGATCTTCAGTATACTGTTGGATTATAGATCTTCAGTGTACTGTTGGATTATCGATCTTCAGGCTACTGTTGGATCCTCGATCTTCAGTGTTCTCTTCGATTATCGATCTTCAGTGTACTGTTGGATTATCGATCTTCAGTGTACTGTTGGATCATCGATCTTCAGTATACTGTTTGATAATCGATCTTCAGTGTACTATTGGATTATCGATCTTCAGTGTACTGTTGGATCATCGATCTTCAGTGTTCTCTTCGATTATCGATCTTCAGTCTACTGTCGAATCTTCGATCTTCAGTATACCTTTAGAGTATTGATCGTCAGTGTACTGTTGGATCATTCATCTTCAGTGTTCTGTTGGATTATCTATCTTCAGTGTACTGTTGGATTATCGATCTTCAGTGTACTGTTGGATTATCGATCTTCAGTGTACAGTTGGATCATCGATCTTCAGTCTACTGTTGGATTATCGATCTTCAGTGTACTGTTGATCATCGATCTTCATTATACTGTTGGATCATCGATCTTCAGTGTACTGTTGATCATCGATCTTCAATCTACTGTTGGATTATCGATCTGCAGTCTACTGTTGGATTATCGATCGTCATTATACTGTTGGATTATCGATCTTTAGTCTACTGTTGCATCATTGATCTTCAGTGTACTCCTTGGATCATCGATCTTCAGTGTACTTTTGGATCGACGATCTTCAGTCTACTGTTGGATTTTTGGGCTGCAGTTTATTGCTGAGCTGTGGGCAGCAATTTATTGTCTATCTTTTTATTGAAATGTAGTTAATTGATCTGTAGTATTACTCAGACCAGCGTCAACAGCGGGGGAAGAGGAGCCTTTCTTTCTTTCTCTCTCCCACAGAGCGGTCGGCAGCGGGGAAGGAGGGGCGGACCTGGTTGGAGCGGCAGAGGCCTGAGGTGAGTCATTAAAGGGAGGCCCGAGGCTCAGGTAGGCCTCAGACCAGCGTCGACAGCGGGGGAAGAGGAGCCTTTCTTTCTTTCTCTCTCCCACAGATCGGTCGGCAGCGGGGAAGGAGGGGCGGACCTGGTTGGAGCGGCAGAGGCCTGAGGTGAGTCATTAAACTCACCTACGTGGCCTTTTTCCCCAGCGGGGAAAGAGCTTCGCGGGCTTTTTCAAAGGCAGGGGGCGGGGCCAACTCATTGGTACCCGTATATAGGTGGAGCGGTTGCTAAACCCGAGACACTACACTAGTACTGACTCCCACCCTCCCACCTCCTCTAACCTTTAGGGGTAGAGGGAATTTAAAAGGTAGGTTCGATGAAAGGTCATCGACCTGAAACGTCAACTCTCTTTCTCTCTCCACGGATGCTGCCTGGCCTGCTGAGTTTTTCCAGCGTTTTCTGTTGTTATTTCGATTTTATATTTTGTTTTCAGGGACTTAACTCCTGGACCTAAGTTAAATAAGTTTAAATTTTAGTAATAAAGTAACATAAGGGTTAAGTCATGACAGGAAGTCTCGGACCCGTTTCATGCTCCTCCTGTGCCATGTGGGAAACCAGGGACACTTCCAGTGTCCCTGACAACTACGTGTGCGGGAAGTGTGTCCAGCTGCAGCTCCTGACAGCCCGCATGGCAGTGCTGGAGCTGCGGGTGGACTCACTCTGGAGCATGCACGATGCCGAGAACTCGGTGAATCGCTCATTTAGTGAGTTGTCCACACCGCAGGTAAAGGCAAGTCAGACAGTGAATGGGTGACCAAGAAGCAGGGCAATATCAGGAAGGTAGTGCAGGAGTCCCCTGTGGTCATCTCCCTCCAAAACAGGTATGCCGCTTTGGATACTGTTGGGGGAGATGGCCTACCAGGGGAAGGCACTAGCAGCCAGGTTCATGGCACCATGGCTGGCTCTGCTGCACAGCAGGGCGGGAAAAAGAGTGGCAGGGCTATAGTGATAGGGGACTCAATTGTAAGGGGAATAGACAGGAGTTTCTGTGGCCGCAACCGAGATTCCAGGATGGTATGTTGCCTCCCTGGTGCAAGGGTCAAGGATGTCTCGGAGCGGCTGCAGAACATTCTGAAGAGGGAGGGTGAACAGCCAGCTGTCGTGGTGCATGTAGGTACCAACGATATAGGTAAAAAGCGGGAAGAGGTCCTACAAGCAGAATTTAGGGAGCTAGGAGCTAAATTAAAAAGTAGGACCTCTAAGGTAGTAATCTCTGGATTGCTACCAGGGCCACGTGCTAATCAGAATAGAGAGAACAGGATAGTGAGATTGAATACGTGGCTTGAGCAGTGGTGCAGGAGGGAGGGATTCAAATTCCTGAGGCATTGGAACCAGTTCTGGGGGAAGTGGGACCTGTACAAAAGGGACGGTCTGCACTTGGGCAGGACTGGAACCGATGTCCTCGGGGTAATATTTGCTAAAGCAGTTCGGGAGGATTTAAACTAATATGGCAGGGGAATGGGAACCTATGTAGCGAAACAGGGGGAAGTAATATGCAGTCAGAAACAAATGTTAGAAGGGTGAGAAACAATAGGGGAAGGCCGAGTAAACAAAGGCAAGAAACACAAAGGGCCATACTAAATCATAAGTCTAAAAGGACAAAGGATGTTAATAAAACAAGCCTAAAGGCTCTGTGTCTTAATGCAAGGAGTATCCGTAATAAGGTGGATGAATTGACTGTGCAAATAGATGTTAACGGATACGATGTGATTGGGATTACAGAGACGTGGCTCCAGAACAATCAAGGCTGGGAACTGAACATCCAGGGGTATTCAACATTCAGAAAGGATAGAATAAAAGGAAAAGGGGGTGGGGTAGCATTGCTGGTTAAAGAGGAGATTAATGCAATAGCTAGGAAGGACATCAGCTTGGAGGATGTGGAATCAATATGGGTTGAGCTGCAGAACACCAAAGGGCAGAAAACGTTAGTGGGAGTTGTGTACAGACCTCCAAACAGCAGTAGTGAGGTGGGGGAGGGTATGAAACAGGAAATCAGAGGTGCGTGCAAAAAAGGCACGGCAGTTATCATGGGTGACTTTAATATGCATATAGATTGGGCTACTCAAACTGGAAGCAATACGGTGGAGGAGGATTTCCTGGAGTGTTTAAGGGATGGTTTCCTAAACCAATATGTTGAGGAACCAACTCGAGGGGAGGCCATCCTGGACTGGGTGTTGTGTAATGAGGAGGGACTAATCAGCAATCTTGTGGTACGAGGCCCCCTGGGGAAGAGTGACCATAGTATGGTGGAGTTCTACATTAGGATGGAGAAGGAAACAGTTAAGTCAGAGACCATGGTCCAGAACTTAAATAAGGGCAACTTTGAGGGTATGAGGCGTGAATTGGCGAGGTTAAATTGGCAAACGATATTTAAGGGGCTATCAGTGGAAGGGCAATGGCAGACATTTAGAGATCGCATGGATGAACTACAACAATTGTACATCCCGGTCTGGCGTAAAAATAAAAAAGGGAAGGTGGCTCAACCATGGCTAACAAGGGAAATCAGGGATAGTATTAAAACCAAGGAAGTTGCATACAAATTGGCCAGAAGTAGCAGCAAACCCGGGGACTGGGAGAACTTCAAAACTCAGCAGAGGAGGACGAAGGGTTTGATTAGGGCAGGGAAAATAAAATATGAAAGGAAGCTTGCAGAGAACATTAAAATGGACTGCAAAAGCTTCTATAAATATGTAAAAAGAAAGAGGTTAGTAAAAACAAATGTAGGTCCCCTGCAGTCGGAAACAGGGGAAGTCGTAATGGGGAACAAGGAAATGGCAGATCAATTGAACAAGTACTTTGGTTCGGTGTTTACTGTGGAGGACACACACAACCTGCCGGAAATAAAAGGGGTCAGAGGATCTGGTAAGAGGGAGGAGCTGAGGGAAATCCTTATTAGTCGGGAAAAGGTATTGGGGAAATTGATGGGACTGAAGGCTGAAAAATCCCCGGGGCCTGATGGTCTGCATCCCAGAGTACTTAAGGAGGTGGCCTTGGAAATAGTGGATGCATTGACGATCATTTTCCAACATTCCTTAGACTCTGGATCAGTTCCGATGGAGTGGAGGGTGGCCAATGTAACCCCTCTTTTTAAAAAAGGAGGAAGGGAGAAAGCAGGGAATTATAGACCGGTCAGCCTGACATCGGTCGTGGGTAAAATGATGGAAGCAATTATTAAAGATGTCATAACAGACCATTTGGAAAGTGGCGACATGATAGGTCCAAGTCAGCATGGATTTGTGAAAGGGAAATCATGCTTGACAAATCTTCTGGAATTTTTTGAGGATGTTTCCAATAGGGTGGACAGGGGGGAACCAGTAGATGTGGTGTATTTGGACTTTCAGAAGGCCTTCGACAAGGTCCCACACAAGAGATTGGTGTGCAAAGTTAAAGCACATGGGATTGGGGGTAATGTGTTGACGTGGATTGAGAACTGGTTGGCACACAGGAAACAAAGAGTAGGAGTAAATGGGTACTTTTCAGAATGGCAGGCAGTGACCAGCGGGGTACCGCAGGGTTCGGTGCTGGGACCCCAGCTGTTTACATTATATATTAATGATTTGGACGAAGGGATTAAATGTAATATCTCCAAATTTGCGGATGACACTAAATTGGGAGGCAGTGTGAACAATGAGGAGGATGCTAGGAGGCTACAGAGTGACTTGGACAGGTTGGGTGAATGGGCAAATGTATGGCAGATGAAGTACAATGTGGATAAATGTGAGGTTATCCACTTTGGTGGTAAAAATAGAGAGGCGGACTATTACCTGAATGGTGGCAGATTAGGGAAAGGGGACGTGCAACGAGACCTGGGCGTCATGGTACATCAGTCACTGAAGGTGGGAATGCAAGTGCAGCAGGCAGTCAAGAAAGCAAACGGAATGATGGCCTTCATAGCAAGGGGATTTGAGTACAGGAGTAGGGAGGTGATGCTACAGTTGTACAGGGCCTTGGTGAGGCCACACCTGGAGTATTGTGCGCAGTTTTGGTCTCCTAACTTAAGGAAGGACATTCTTGCTATTGAGGGAGTGCAGCGAAGGTTCACTAGATTGATTCCTGGGATGGCCGGACTGACATATCAAGAAAGATTGGGTCAACTGAACTTGTATCCTCTGGAGTTCAGAAGAATGAGGGGGGATCTTATAGAGACATTTAAAATCCTGACTGGTTTAGACAAATTAGATGCGGGCAGAATGTTCCCAATGGTAGGGAAAACTAGAACCAGGGGTCACAGTCTAAGGATTAAGGGGAAGCCATTTAGGACTGAGCTGAGGAGGAACTTCTTCACCCAGAGAGTGGTGAATCTATGGAATTCTCTTCCACAGAAGGTTGTTGAGGCCAGTTCGCTAAATATATTCAAAAGGGAGTTAGATATAACACTCACAACTAAGGGGATCAAGGGGTATGGCGAGAAAGCAGGAATGGGGTACTGAGGTAGCATGTTCAGCCATGAACGCATTGAATGGCGGTGCAGGCTCGAAGGACCGAATGGTCTACTCCTGTACCTATTTTCTATGTTTCTATGTTTCTATTACTGAACAAATAATAGAATTATTATTGGCATGTAGTTTATTGAATTATTATTTTAGTGAAATTGATTGCTGAATTATTGAGGTGAAGTTTTTACTATTATTCATCAGCAGTTTGTGGTTGAATTATTATTGAACTGTAGTTTATTAAACTATTTCTCTGCAATTTGTTAAATCAATGTCGAACTGCTTTTTATCATTGAATTATTGATTTGCATTTTATTATGGTCTTTTCATTGAACTGTACAGTAGTTGATGTTGAACTTTTATTGATATGGAGTTTATTTTTGCATTTTATTGGACTGCAGTTTGTTTTTCAATTATTGGACTGAATTTCTTGATCTGGTAATTGAATTATTACTGATCTGCAGTTTATCGTAGAATTATTGAATTATTATTGATGTGGAACTCGCTACCACATGAAGTGGTTGAAATGAATAGTATAGATGCATTTAAGGGGAGGCTAGATAAGCATATGAGGGAGAAGGGAGTAGAGGGTTATGCTGATAGATTTAGATGAGGAAAAACTGGAGGAGGCTCGAGTGGAGCACAAACACCGGGTGTATGGACTGGTTGGGCCGTATATCCTATGTAATTATAATTACTGTTTAAATTATTATTGATCTAATTACTGCTGAATGATTATTGATCTAATTATTGTTGAATTATTAAACTGCAGTTTAATGTTGAATTATTATTTTACAGTTTATTCATTTGTTATTGATCTGTTGATTGAATCATTACTGATCTGCATTTTATTGTTGGATCAAATAATTGTTGCACTGTAGTTCATTGAATTATTATTGATTTATTGAATTATTATTGAACTGTAGTTTCTTGGTAAATTATTACTGGGCCCTGTATATTTTTGGAATATTATTGATCTGCTGATTGAATTTTTATTGGACTGCAGTATATTGAATTATTATTGAATGGTTGTTTATTGTTGAATCATTATTAAACTGCCACTTATTGAATTACTTTTTTAAACCTTTTGATTGAAATATTATTGAATTGTAGTTTATGATTAAATTCTAGATCTGCAGATCATTCTGGAGCTTCTTATTGCACTGTGGTCAATTAATTGAATTTCAGTTTATTGTATTTTATCAGAATTCCTGATTGCTTTTCAATTATTGGACTGCAATTTCTTGCTGAATTATGGGTCGGCAGTTAATTGTGGACCTTTTTATTTAACGGTAGTTGGTTGGTAAATTTTTATCGATCTGCATCTTATTGTTGAATGTTTGAAAACATTTTATTGTTGAATTATTGATTGGCAGTATTTTGTTCAATTATTACTGAAATGCAATTTATTGTATTTTTGAACAGTATATTGAATTATTGAACAACATTTGTTGAATTATTGAACTGCAGTTTATTGAATTATTGATCTGAGTTATTATTGATCTGTACTTCACTGTTAAATTAATGAATGCAGCTTATTGTGGAATTATTGATGTGCGGTTTTGTGGAAAGACAGATCACAGTTGTCCACCAGGTGGTGCTATCTGCTCAGTGTGATCGGATTTGCTGTGAGAAAGGCTTGCAAGGTTTTACAACGTTCTGAGATACCATTGGATAGGGAAAAGACTCCTGAAAATGTGTTCTGCACAGGGGCAAAACTCACCACTGTCGATTTGGAGTTGCTGCTCTTTCGGGGATCATGAGCACTGCAAGTCAGTAACAATGGCAACTTTTCATATAACTTAACTCGGTATGAAACAGGAAGCATTTGGTTGCTATTTAGCAAAGTATCACAATTGCAATGCTTCCATTTAAACCTATACAGGAACACAAAGGAAAGTTTTGGTGAAGGACTGTAACAAAGGATCAGCGATAACATTAAAAAAAATTCAATTGTTTATAACATTGCAAACAATCAGTTGTAGAATGTGATATTTTTAAGTAAAGAGACAGATACAGATTTTTCATCAAACTACAGTTTTGGTCCCCTCTGTATTGTAGGATTATGCAGCATATAGAAAACGACAAAGAATGTTCCACCCATTATAGGTTGACAAAATAAGGCGCCACCAGACAGATGAGGACCTTTGCATTGCTGCTTGAGTCTGAATCAGTGAGCCTATACTCTAATATACACTTGGATCTGTTGTGCTTAGATTTATTTTTAAGTGTTTTGGACAAATGTCAAGCGTGATTTCAATGCCAACACTTGGGGTTACCCAAGAGCTATCCCTATGGTCGGTTATCTCTACTTCCCCAATTTTTATCGCTCCCCCATTGGCGGCCGTGCCTAGGCCCTAAGCTCTGGAATTCCCTCCGTAAACCTCTCCGCCTTTCTAACGCTCTCTCCTCCTTACTACGTTAAAGGCGCTATATGAATTTAAGTTGTTGTTGTTTGTTGTTACCCTGTTCAATAACACTGTCAGCAATAAATAATTTGGGAATGTTAAAAAAAAAATCATGTACAGAAAAATGAAATTTAGCCACTAAAATGTAACAGCGCTGTGTGTTTCACAGATTACCTGTACGTTAGGGGAACAGAATCCTTTTAAATTCATGTGCATCGCTGAATTTTTAGAGGGAGCACATATCTTGATGTTTGTATAATCAAGGAGAGCCAGCCAGCAGTTTGATAAACCCAGCAGTGTGCAGAATTTCTGCTGTTTTGAGAAATGAAAGCATTTACTTTTCAAAATGTACCAACTTGTTACTGGAGACAGAAGCTCCTGCGATTCTTTAGAGATTTCAGTAACCAAATCCCTCTACCTCATAAGATACACAGATAACTAGGCCTAAACTGATAAAAGATCAGTTCAGCACCAAGGTCAGGAAGCACTTCTTCATGCAATGAGTAATAATTGGAACAATGTTCCAGGTAGGATAGTGGAATTAAAAACTGGTATCATTCAAGAGGCAGGGTGATGCTGTAATAGGAGAGTATCAAAAGAAAGGTGAGCTCGATCTGCCAATTGCTAAAGTTGGACGGGGAAGCATGCCAGACTACCCGAATTTGGGCCTCGAGCCTTAGTTGCCTAATTTGGGCGAGCTGCTGGTGTCTGTTGCACCTCCACAGGCAGCTTGCGCCTTTTACACAGATGAATGTCGGGCCACTTGCCTTGCTGGTAAGGTAAGTCCTGGGAGGGGTGTGGAACTGCAATGAGTGGGAGGGTGATTGTGAGTGTTCTGGAGTCGGGGAACACTCGTGGCCCCACAGCAACAATTTTGGATCGATTTATATTAATAAAATAGAATCTTATCTTTTGTTGGCAGCCACAAGGGCTGCTGAAGAATCCTAAGCAGAGCAGGCCTGATACCTGCTCCGCTGATCACCAACTGATTTCAGGGAGGAGAGCTAGAACAGGTACAATAGCAAAATACTGCGGATGCTGGAAAACTGAAATAACAACAGAAAGCGCTGGAAAAACTCAGCAGGCCAGGCAACATCCGTGGAGAGAGAAACAGAGTTAACGTTTCAGGTCAAAGACCCTTCGTCAGAACAGCGCTAGAACAGGTGTTCGGTCCCATCCATATGTAAATGAGGGCTCTAACGCCTGTTTTATGTGGCCACCCCGGGACGCCTTTACCAATGCGGCATTTCCGATAATGCCAGCGCAGATCTGGCGCAGGACGTTGTGCTGCCATATTGGTCCTTTTTGGCCTGGAAAATGGGCACATTGAAGACCAATTTCTACCTCTCACTGTTACACTACATCATCACAGACTGTCACATGACATTGGAAAGTCCCATAAAGACAGCATTACTGTCACAGGAAGATGGTTACATTAAGACCTTTCAATGCAATTTGGTACGCCACAGCCAATTTAATAATATATAGATGTATGGTTTTGTGACCAGCATTCATCGGTCACACCAAGAGCATCATTTCAGATTTTGTCACGCAAAAAGATTACGATTGGCTTGAATCTCCAAGTAAACTAAAACCAACAAAGATGCTATCGATCAAAGTGTCCAATCAAAAACCACTTAGAAAAATGAACAGGTGGGAGAAGGCAATAACCAATCAACACTAACTGCCATGAAACCAACAACACTAACTTGCAATTCTATAGTGCCTTAATATAGACAACATACGAAGGTGCTTTATAAACGGAAAATGAACAGTGAGCATTAGTGGAAGGGTTTGGAGAGATGATCGAAAGCATCGTGAAAATGTTTAGCCTTGAGGGGGCTTTTAAAGGTGGGGAAAGAGGAAGGAAGAGTTTAGAGAGAGAGCTGAGAGATTAGGACAGAGACAGCTGAAGGCTCTAAATAGACTGATTCCTTTCAGTGGCCATATTTGCTCCATCTTCAGTTCCACCATTTGACCTTTCTTCCTTTTATTCTTTCTACCCAGTGCAGATCCTATTTCCTTCACTTTTTACTGGGACTAATCCAAGCTCTGTAATTACTTATTTCCAACAGGGCAATTCCTGCTTTCTTTGCAGCTCCAGTTGTTGCTCCTGATTTTCATTTTATTCAGTTCTGGTCGGGACTGTTCCTCCATATTTATTTATGTATTAGCAGATCTCCCTTAACATTGCTTGTGGCAAATCAAAGGATAGGCTGTACCATGCCATATCCAATGTATTATTGGGGTCAATAATTTATGGTGGCTGAATAAATCAAGCTCTGTTTCTGTTACATGGGATTCTGAGATTTTTGCTTGTTTGAAAACTAAATTCCGTTAATGTCCATTATTCTATAAAACTGTAAATCATGATTATTATTTGAAAACAAGGATGAGAATTTTAAAATCGAGGCATTGCTTAACCAGGAGCCAATGTAGGTCAGCGAGCACAGGGGTGAACGGGACTTGGTGTGAGTTAAGATATGACCAGCTGAGTTTTGGATGACCTCAAGTTTATATAAGTTAGAATGTGGGAGGCCAGGCAGGAGTGCGTTGGAATAGTCAAGTCTAGAGGTAACAAAGGCATGGACGAGAGTTTCAGCAGCAGATGAGCTGAGGCAGGGGCGGAGACGGGCGATGTTACGGAGGTGGAAATAGGCAGTCTTAGTTATGCCGCGGATATGAAGTCGGAAGCTCATTTCAGGGTCAAATATGACACCAAGGTTGCGAACAGTGTGGTTCAGCCTCAGACAGATGGTAGGGAGAGGGATGGACTCAGTGGCTAGGGAACGGAGTTTGTGGCGGGGACCGAAGACAATGGCTTTGGTTTTGCAATATTTAATTGGAGAAAATTTCTGCTCATCCAGAACTGTATGTCGGACAAGCAGTCTGACAATTTAGAGACCGTGGAGGGGTCGAGAGAAGAGGTGGTGAGGTAGAGCTGGGTGTCATCAGCGTACATGTGGAAACTGACACTGTGTTTTCGGATGATGTTGCTGAGTGGCAGCATGTAGATGAGAAATAGAAGGGGGCCATGGTCCTTGAGGGACACCAGAGGTAATGATGCGGGAGCAGGAAGAGAAGCCATTGGAGGTGATTCTCTGGCTATGATTAGATAGATAAGAATGACGGCAGATTTGAGGGAGAGGGGGACAGTACCTAAAGCAGAGAGAACCATTATCAATGTCAGGTAACATGGGAGCGAGAAAAGGAAGTTGGGTGGTCAGCAGTTTAGTGGGAATAGGGTCGAGGGAGCAGGAAGTCGGTCTCATGGACAAGATGGGCGCGGAGAGGTCATGAGGGGAGATCGGAGAGAAACTGGAGAAAGGTGTGAGTTCAGGGCTAGGGCAGGGTGGGAACCTTAGAGGAAGTTTGGCCCAGTGGGCTAGGAGAAGGATAGAAGTGGCAGAGGCAGCTGATCGGATGGTCTCAATCTTAGAGATAAAGAAGTCCATGAGCTCCTTGCTCAGAGAATAATGGGATGTTCTGGGGTCTGGGAAAAATAAGGTCAGGTGCCGAGGGTTTAGGCACATTGTGATGTGAGCATCGTTGACATGACCGGCATTTATTGCCCATCCCTAGCCCTGAGAAGGTGGTGGTGGGCTCTCTTCTTGAACTGCTGTAAGGTGTTTGATGCAACTGAGTGGTTTGCTAGGCCACTGTTTAGAACAATATTTGTCTTAGGCTAAGGTCCTTGTCCATTGAGAAAAAGTTTATAGGCAAGTCCAAATATTTTTGGAAATGTTATTCCTTTTACATGTTTGTTATGTTATAAATCATATTTTTGTACCTATATGAAGTCACTGGGCTAAGGAGAAAAATAATGACAGAAAATCTCTTCAAAGAATATTTTGAATGATTCCTTTAATTGGTTTGCTTTGTCTTGCCATTTCCCGGTTAAGAAATTTGCATGTCAATCATTCAGCAGGTAGCTATTTAGTGATGTGAACATGGTGCCTGAAATATGACACAGGAAGTGTGAACTGACGTATCATTTTTAGTATAATATTGGTGGATCGCCCATGACAATGATCAGAGTGAGATGGAGGATAGACTAATACTGGAGAAGGGAAGATCTTGGGCCGATGGCACCATTGGGAGGCGACCTGTCAGTGTTTGGGGGTTTTATGGAACGAGGGAGAGGGAAATCTTGTGTTTTCCCAGCAATGAACAGGAGGGAAAGGCAGAAGGCAGCAAAATGTAGGGGAGAGAGTAACAGTGGGAGGTGAGATCCTTGAGTTTATACTGTGAATAGCTAGTACAGCTACATAATTAAAACTTTGGAAGACTAATACTAAAGGTAAGTGCAGGTATTGTTAATCATTCTTTATTTCTTTTAGCTAGACTCTCTGAAGTAAAAGAGTATGTGTCACACCTACTTCCACTACTCTAGTATACTGTATTCATTGTTCACAGTGCGGTCTCATCTGCACTGGGGAGACCAAACACAAAGGCTGGAATTTTCTTTGGGGAGGTGGGTGGGAAACCTGGCAGGCGCGACCGACTTTACCGGCAGGGCCTAATTTGAATGTGAGGCCTCGGTTTTCCACCTGCAGCCAGCTAGCTTGTGAGGCTGGCTGGCTGCGGGCACGTAGGCCTCAGTTGCGAGGGGTCAGTCCAGGGGGGGGGGATCGTGGGGGGCGGGGGGTCAACAATCGGCGGGGAGGGGGGGAGGGAAACGGGAGGGGCTCGGGAATCGGGAGGGGGGAGAGAGGATCGGTGGGGGTGGGGTTGCAGGATCAGTCAGGGATTGGCAGGCAAGCGGGGATTGCGGGGGCAGTTCAGAGATTGAAGGGGGATCGCGGGGGATATCAGGGATCGTGGGGGGGATCGGGGATCGCGGGGGTGTCGGTCAGGGATCGGGGTGGGGGGGTGAAGAGAGGATCGGGGCCGGCCTCATCATCATCGTTAGGGGGGGAGGCCTGGAAAGGTGATCGGAGGCCCGTGGTGGGGTCTCTGATCGCGGGGGGGTGGGTTAGGTTGGGACCCTGGATCCAGGAAGTAGGTATAAAGCCACTTACCTCCTGGATGCAGCAGTCCCTGCCTCGGTTTAACTGGCAGGTTTCACGAATTGTCCCGTCCACAGGTAGTTAAATTCAAAATGGGCAGGGAAAAAGAGGCTTCCAGCCTCATTACAATATTTAAATTGAGGTAACGCCCCCTGGGAGCGGGTTGGTCGCCCGCCCCCGTCCCACATCTGGCAAAACGGGAAGTTGTCGGGTTGGAGGCGGGATCAGGTCGGGAGACCCATTTTTAACAATTTAACTGCCCCCACGCTCCAAACCCACCCGTTTTTTAATGGGAAGATTCCGGCCAATGTAGCTGTGCATTTTGCCGAACACCTTGTTCTGTCTGCAAGTGTGACTCGGTAGTTCACCAGTTTAAGTTCTTCTCCCATTCCCACTCTAACCTCTGTCATTGGTTTTGTAAATCTGTTCCAACGACAATGGTGGGGGGGACAGCGGATCACACACTCATCAAACACCAGGTGTGGCCCAGTGTGCTACAGACCCTCAAATTCCAAATGAGGGAGAAGAGGGACTGGATTATAGAATAATGTGGGTGTATCGGAAACTGCCAAGTTAGAACATTTGCAGATGACACCAAACTGGGGGGGTGTAGTTAATACTGAGGAAGATTGACAAAATACAAGATGTTAATAAACTTGAAGAATAGGCACATAATTGGCAAATTCATTTCAATATAGATTAGTTGGAGGAATAAGGAGGCCACACACTCCTCGGAAAGTAAGGCCGCAATTTTAATTGCCCTGGGGGGCCGGGTTTGGAGGCGGGTCTGGTGCGAAAATTGCAGATATTGGGGGCGGGCTGCGAACCCGTCTCCATCCCGCCTCCACTCAACTTTCGGAAGTGTCGGGTCAGCCGCTCCGGAACTGACTCGACACCAAACGGCGGGACAGGTTGTTAAGGCTGTTAACAGGTCATTAACTGCCTGGTTAATCTTATTTTAAAGGGCTGATCATATTTTCGTGGTTTTTCAAGATGCTGCCCCGCCTTCATCAAAACACGCCTGGTGAATGGAGGCGTGTTCACCTCGGACCTCAATCGTTGACAGCTGCTCGAGCAGCTTTAAAGCGGTCCTGCAATGTCTCATTCTTTCACATGCCACAACTTAGTGGCTTGAGGTTTGGGAGGCATTTTTGTGCTCAACTAATCTTGAGGTTAGAGTCTGACATCCATCTGCTGTGTCAGCTCCTTGGAACAGCCTCTGGCCACTTTGTCTGAGTGCTCACAACCTCCATTCCTTGACTGGGATATCTACCAGCAGTATGGGCTCCATTTATTCCCTCTCATCCTGGTCATCATAATCGGAGGAGCAGCAGCCGCGTGGCTCAGCGCAGAGCTACCTCGGAAGAAGAGGAGGAGGACAAGGAAGAGGAGGAGGAGGAGGAGGGGGAGGAGGCGCGCCTTGCGGGCCCTGTTGTGACCAATGCAGCATCCCTCCAGTTCACTGCTGCCCGTTAAGCAGGGGATGCACACTGCCATGCCACATATGCATAAGCTTACTCTTCAACCATAGGTGGCTACCATATGGCTCTCTAATTGTAGGCGACCTTCCTCCAACATCATACATCATCTCTGCTATAACCAGTTCTTTCCTATCACTTTCACCATCGTCATTACAAATGCAAGTCGCCCTGAGCCCTCAATGCGCATTTGCCATTTTCCAGAACACTTAGGCCACACATTCAACTGTTTGCCATCACTTTTGTTTACTACATTGACAAAAGGATCACAATGCAAACTCTTAAGTAGAAGCAGAAAAATCATGACAAAACACCCAAGTGAGTCCCCTTGTGACTATTTGTGCTTTATCTTGCTCTTATGTGTGCTTCTACGTGGTGCTTCCCCTGTGGCTTCAGCAGATGTAGAGGCACCTTGTTCACTTGGATGCTGCTTAGATGCCTTTGGCGGGTGTCCTCTGGGTTTGGGAGCCTGGGAGGGCTCTGCAACAGTCTGCTCTTCCTGAGGCTGTACAGTGGCTGAAACGGCCATCTCAGTTGGGTCTGCAAAGTGGGTATCTGAGCAAGGGCTCCGCAGTGGCATGGTCATGTGAACGCTTGGAAAGGAGCCCACACTTCCTTGTTGGCTGCCACCAACATCCCTCTCATGGGTCAGCCGCACTTCAGTGCTAGCAAGTGGCTGGAGAGCACCTTGCTGCACATCGGGGGGCCATGAGGACCCGTATCTGTACTGGCAGTCCTCATAACAAGGATGTCCATGAAGCTCTGGTGTCTCTGCTCAATAGCTGCCCATCTTTCCTCCAGAGATGACAATCTATTTTGAACAGTCACCATGTTTTCGTTACTCTGCCATCCTATCCATGGAGGTACGTTCATGCGCCATTGCTTCCACAAAGGCAGTGCTCATGTTAGAGACCGACTCCTCCATTCTCTGCACACTCGCACGTACCCTGGAGGCAAACCCTTCCAGATACTCCTGCACTTGTTCTTGGAGTTCCCGAAAAGCTCTCTTTCTGGATGGCCCCAGAGGCACAGCATCTGCATGCAGCTGAGCAGAGCTAGGAGAGTCCTGCGGCCTCCGACGAGGACTCTCCACTGTTGTCGCTGTCTCCACCATCTGCTGATGCTCACTTGTGAGCTGTGATACACCAGGTGATAACACTACTCTAAGTCGCGAGGGCCCCGCCGAGGTGTGCGTATCTGCGCTGGTGTTGGGTGCGCTGAGTCCTGGTGATGCTGCTCTCTCAGACGCTGCAGGTTCCTCTGAGAAGTCATCTGACTGTTCGTCCTGGACAGTGGGGAGGGGGTGCGCTTGATGGTCCTGTGGGAGAGCAAAGGCATGAGTTAGACATCTGATTTTGATGTAGCAGACACATCCTTGTGTGCAGATGATACAAAGCGAATCTCGATGAACATCATATGCCATTGCAGTCAATCATTAAGTGTAAATGAGAGGAATGAAACTCTATTCTGTCACCAGCTTCGTCTAGTGCACCCATCTCTCCATCGCCCACTTCCAGATCCTTGCCACCTCCGACGATTTCGTGCGCAGCCTCCTCAGCACTTGTCAATGTTGCAAGGGTTGGTGGGCCTCCTCCTGTCTGTGCTCGCTCCCTCTTATTGTGGGCTATCTTTTTCTGCAAGGAGGGACACAAGTGGAGTTTCAACCACAGTGATGGAGTGAGTGTGAAGAATCCCTAACATAGAAGCTTAGAGGGAGACCAAGATGGAGTGAGGTGCCAAGAGGAAGCTAGCTCCTGTGCGTTGTTAGTTGTTGTCAATGCATAACAGTGAGAGTGAGTCTAAGGGGTGCATAGGCAGGATGCTGAAGTGATTCAGTGCAGAGACAGAGATGGATAGGTAAGGGTGCAAGGGAAGGAGTGGTAAGGTGGGATGTGGAGGAGCAGGCTTACAAAGCAGAGTGCTGGTGATGAGAAGAGAAGGGAAGCAGATTGAAGGTAAGTGTGATGGGATACTCACTTTTCATGATCACAGAAGATCATTAAAGCGTTTCCTGCACTGGATCCATGTGCATGAACAAATGGACCTTGCGCTGACTTCCTCAGCAATGCGCAACCAGGCTGCCTTGGTTTGCTGAGGAGGCTTCCTCTGGCCATCGGGAGGGAACAGAATCTCCCTGCGCCCTCTAACTGCCTCCACAAGAGCTTGGAGGGAGTCCTCAGTGAAGCGTGGTGCTGCCTTAGCTTTCGATGAACTCATTGTGGCCTTCCCAATTCCAGACTCCAGCAGAATCAATAAATTAAAGGCTGAGCCTGCATGGGGACCTTAAAAACATCCACTCGAATGACGTCATCAGAGGCGACTAACAGACCTGATCCCAGTCATTGGACTGGCCAGCGCGCACCACTCAACTTAAGGGGCCAATTAAACTAAAATCTCAACTGGAGATCGGATGCAGCCGGTAGCGGGTCCGGACCCCGCCCACCACGCAACCCAACTCCAAGCCGCCTCCTGCCTAAGATGTCTAAACTGGGTAGAGGAGCAAAGGGATCTAGGAATACAGATGCACAAATTATTAAAAGCAGCAACGCAAGTTAACAAGGCCATAAAAATGCAAACAAAGGGTTTAATTTCTAGAGGAATAGAATTGAAAATCAGGGAAGTTATCTGGAACTTGTATAGCACCTCGGTTAGACCACACTTGGAGTACTGTGCACACTTCTGGTCTCCATATTATAAAAAGGATATAGAGGCTCTGGAGAAAGTGCAAAAAAGATTTCCAAGGATGATACTAGAACTGAGAGGTTAAAGCTATCAGGAAAGGTTGTGCAGGCTGGGGCTCTTTTCTCTAAGAGAAGGCTGAGGGCTGACCTGATAGAGATCTTTAAAATTATGAAGGGGTTTGATAGGGTAGACGTAGAGAAGATGTTTCCACTTGTGGGGGAATCCAATACTAGGGGGCCATAAATATAAGATGGTCACTAATAAATACAATATGGAATTCAGGAGAAACTTCTTTACCTAGAGAGCGGTGAGAATGTGGAACTCGCTCGCACATGCAGTAGTTGAGGCGAATAGCATAGATGCAATTAACGGGAAGCTAGATAAGCACACGAAGGAGAAAGGAATAGAAGGAAATGCTGATCTGGTTAGATGAAGAGGGGTGGGAGGAGGCTCCTGTGGAGCATAAACGCTGGCATAGACCAGTTGGGCCGAATGGCCTGTTTCTGTGCTGTAAATTCTATATAATAAACATAAGTTTCAAGAACAATAGGTCATCTTTCTCATAGGCACCCCAACATTGACTTCAGTATCTTCAGGTTTCTAGTTATATCCTCGTTCTCAAACCTATTTTAATTTTACACCTGGCCCCAATTTAAATTTCATACCTGACCCTCATATTTTCCATTGCTCCAGTTTGCTCACATTTCTCCAGACCTCTCACTTCCTTAGCTATTTACATACCTTTTCTTCCTTTAATATCTATTATTTGACTGAGATGATCTGTTACATCATTTCCTCTCATCATTCCTCTTTGGGTTTATCTGTATTTTATAATATATATTTTTCCCACTCCCCCTTTTTCTGTTTGTATTAATCTGTCTCCCACTTTTCAGTTTTGAAGGGATACCTAAATCCTGAACTTGTTCATTCTCTCCACATATGCTGACTGACCTCTTGTGCATTTCCTCCATTTTCTGTTATTTTTTTTTAGGTAACTCAACAGATTTCCAGCCAGGTTGATTCCTAGATCGATATAATTATTTCCAACTAGCTCTATCCCTTCATATTTTCCATCTAAACTATTCTTACTCATTTATTTATTTGTTTATTTCTGTCCAGGTAGGCTGGTTTCTCCATGTTGGTTTATTTCCAGCGAGGCCTGTTCTTTCCTATTATACCAATCCTGAGCACTGCTATATCTATCGGGATGTCATAAAGTGTTCATTCTGATCTCAAAACACAAGTGTTAATTCTCTTGCCAACAGAGAGGAAAAATATAGGCGGGTGTGTCTGGCAATAAATAGGGACAAGCAAGAGATACATTCCCCATAAAATGAGCCATAAAAACAATATTGCCTGCATTACTAGGTGGAGTTTTAAAGTAGCTCAATAGAAACCATTCAGTGAAAGGTTAGATGGATTGTGCAACAACTGCTAACAAGCCACTTGACCTTTGTTATTGAGTATGGCTGACTACGAACAGGTGATAAAGAGTAGAAAATAGTTTCTGATCTCAAAGTTACAAGAATGAAACCTCCTTTTCATTGAGAATGCCAACAGATTGTAGAAAGAAACTAGGGCAATCCTTTTAAAGGTCACATTCCATTAATGCCTGCAATTTATGGCTATCAAACTGGTAAGGTAAAGGCCATCCCTTCAAATAAAGTGGCTGGGCTGCTGAAGAAGGGGAAAAATAGATTAGGATTAGCCCATATTAAGAAAGCCAAGGTTGAAGAACTGTCAAGATTTTTATTAAAGCAAACCAGGTTTAAGGCCTTATCTAAAACATCTGCCTCAGATAGGGTTGCCAACGCACCATGATTGACCTGGAGTCTCTAGGAATTAAAGATTAATCTCCTGTAAACAATTGCGAGCAACCTAGGAGAGAAATCAGAGGACTGAATTTTAATGGGGAAGGCGGGTTGGGAGTGAGGGGGGGTGTTCCGAAGCAGTCAGTAAACCCGGGCGAACGGGTTTCATGCAGGCTCAGCCGTTAAATTCGGCAGGGCCAGATTTGCATGAGAAGCCTCTGCTTCCCACCCACAGCCAGCCAAATTGAGAGGCTGGCTGGCTTCGGGCGGGTAGGCCTGCGGCACTAGGCCGCAGAGAGGAGAGAGGAATTACGTGAGGGCCAAGGGTAGCCGGAGGGGTGGGGGGGGGGGTCGGTTGAAGATCGGGGGCCGGAACCAGCATGGGAGGGGGTGGGAGAGGGTGGGGGAGAGGGGTCGGATGGAGATTGGGGCCCGGGACCAGCACGGGGGTGGGGGCGGGTTGGAGAACGATCAGGGTCCAAGTCCAGAATGAGGTGGGGGACGGCGGGTGAAGATCGGGCCGGACCCAGCATGAGGGGGGCGGGGGTAGTCGGATAATGATCGGGGGCCGGGACCAGCACAGGGGGGGGGATGTGTTGGGTGAGGATCGGATGCCAGAGAAGCAGCGGGGGTGTCGGTGAGGTTCGGTGGCCGGAGGAGTGGTGGGGGGGTTGGATGAGGATCGGGGGCGGGGGGGGTGGGGTATGTTGGTTGAGAATCAGGGGCTGGAGAAGCGGGGAGGGGGTTAGGGAACGATCGGCGGCCGGAGGAGCAGATCGGGGGCCGGAGGAGCATATTGTGAGGGTGGGGGTGGGGAGGCCTCGTGGGGGTGAGGAAGTCGGGGTGGGGGGTGATTGGGGGCCGGGGGGGGGGGGAATCGGAGGCCTCTTGGGGGTGGGTTAGGCAGGGACGCTGGATCCAGGAGGTAAATGTAAAGGCACTTACCTCTTGGATCCAGCAATCCTCGCCTTGCATTAGCTGGCGGGTTTCACGAGCCGTGCAAAACCCGAGCAGCTAAAGTTATATTCAAAATGCAGGTTAAAGCAGAGGCTTCCAGCCTCATCATAATATTTAAATAGGCGACTCACCTCCTGGTTAAAACTGGAAGTGGGCGGGTTCAGGTCAGGATTCAGATTTTTAACACTTTAAATTCCCACACAACCCCAACCCATCCGTTTTTTTAGGATAAAATTCCCTCCATAGAGTCGTAAAACAAATTGTGTTTTTTTGTAATTTTCTTTGAAAACATTTGTTTATTAGTTATAAAAATATTGAAGATTTTAAAGAAAGCTGCCTTACTTGAAACGCCATAGCATACAAGGCTACGGACCAAGTGCTGGAAAATAGGATTAGAATAGACAGGGCTTGATGGCCAGTGCGGACACGATGGGCTGAAGGGCCTCTTTCTGTGCTGTATAACTCTATGACTCTATGGGCTGGATTTTGATTCAGGGGCGGGCTGAAGTCGTGTAATCCACATTTCGTGTTAGCCACCCGAATCTAAATCGATGTGGGAGATTGATGCGATTTTAACATAATTGGCCAATTGAGTTCCAACGTGTGGGAACCCATGGCCAGTGAGTTTTTCCAGTCTGAAAGTCGCTTCCGATGACGTCATCATTGCTGCAGCATTTAAGGTCTGCAACAAGCCTTGCTTCCTCTGCAGACTGCCAAGCTTCTGCCTTTGCATGTTAGAGGCACCTGCAGGAAGAATGGCCAGCCAGAGACCTAGGTCTGCACCTCGATTTGATGACGTCGCCCTGCAAGCTTTAATTGAGGGAGCCAGAGCTAATAAGGAGGTGCTCTTCCCTTCTTCAGGGAGGAAGAAGCCTTCCCATCAAACCAAGGCTGTGTGGATCCAGGTGGCAGAGTAGGTCAACTCGTTGTCCATAACCCGCAGAACCTGGCTTCAGTGCAGGAAGAGGTTTCATGACCTGCTGCACACTGGAAAAGTGAGTATGAATTTCCCATCACCCTCATTCTGATCCCCATTGCCTCTCCTCACCAGCACTCAGCTTTGACAACCTCTTCCTCTACATCCCACTTGACACTGACATCCCTGCACCCTTACCCATTCCCACTCTCTGTATGGTCACATTCACCTAACTATTCGACTATGCAGCCCTCACACTCCCTATCGCTGTGATGCTATGAAAACAACTTACAACACACAGGGAAGGCCCATGGTCTTGCCACCTCACTCCGAATTTGTCTCCTTCTAACCATCAATGATATAGATTCTCTACACTCACTCCTTCATTCTCACTCAAACTCCACTTGTCTCCCTCATTGCAGGAAAAGAGAGCTCACAATAAGAGGGAAAGAGCGAGGACAGGAAGAGGGCCACCCTCAGTAGCCCAGCTCACCACCTGGGAGGAGGCGGTCCTGGAGATCATGGGAGTGGAGGAGGATGCGCAAGTGGGGGACGGACAGACGGGTGCATCAGAGCAAGCTGGTGACAGAATAGTTTATCATCTCTCTCATTGACATTGCATGAGTCACTGATAATGATTCTGATGCTCCAGCAAACTGACTTATGATCATCTGCAATATGCAATGTGCATGTAACCTTGGACTCACATCTCTGACTCTTTAATTTACTCCCCCGCAGGACCATCGCGAGCAGCCGTCCCCACCATCCAGGAGGAAGAGCATGAGCCTCACGACTCCTCAGAGGAAGCTGCAACCTCTGAGGTCGCCGCGTCAGCAGAATTCAGCGCACCCAGCACCAGCGCAGATACTCACACCTCGGAGGGAACATCGCGAGATAGAGTAGTGTTGTCACCTGGTGTATCACAGCTCACAAGTGAGCATCAGCAGATAGTGGAGACAGGGACAGCAGTGGAGAGTCCTAGCCGGAGGGCTCAGGACTCTCCTAGCTCGGCTCAGCTGCATGTCGACCCTCTGCCTCTGGGTCCATCCATAAGATCAGCGGTGCTGGAACTCCAGGAACAGATGCAGGAGTCTCTGGCAGGTTTTGTCTCCAGGGTCGCTGCGAGTGTGGAGCGAATGGAGGAGTCCATAGCGAACATGAGCAGAGCCTTTGTGGAGTCATTGGCGCATGAACGCATCACCACGGAAAGGATGGCATCCTCCGTGGAAAGGATGGCTACAGTAGAGGAGAGGATGGCTACGGCTATGGAGGAGATAAGTCGCCAGAGTGTAGAAAACATGGTCATTGTTCAGAATAGACTGGCATCTCTTGAAGAGCGATGGTCATCTATTGAACACAGAAACCAGGCCTTCATGGAAGTCCTTCTGAGTAGGACTTCCAGTGCAGATACGGGTCCCCATGGCCCCCCTGATGTGCAGCAAGGTGCTCTCAATCCACTTGCAAGCGCTGAGGTGGGGCTGACCCATGAGAGGGATGTTGCTGGCAGACAACAAGGAAGTGGGGGCTCCTCTCCAAGCACTCACACGACCAAGCCACTGCAAAGCCCTCGGTCAGAGTCCCACCAGAGTCCTCACCCAACTGAGATGGGCGTCTCAATCCCTGCACAGCCGCAGGAGCAGCAGACTGTTGTTGAGCCCTCACAGGCTCACAACCCCAGAGGACGCCCGCCAATGGTGTCGAGGCAGCAGCAGCAAGAAAGTGAGCAAGGGGCCTCCACATCTGCTGAAGCCACAGGGGAGGCACCACGTAGGAGCACGCGTAAAAGAAAAATAATGCACAAGTAGTCACAAGGGTAGTCACTTGGGTGTAATGTTGTGTTTAATCTTGAAATGCCAGCACTTGCTTGGTGTGATTAAAAATTCTGCTGGCAAACTGCTGAAGTTGTGGCGTCTGTCATTTCGCAAATGGGACTTCCACATTGAGGGCTTAGGATGACTTGCAATTGTCAGTATGGTGGTTAGAGTGATAGGAATCCGTAGGTTCCTGGTCGATGTAAGAAGGTGCGAGGCAAAAATGTTTGATTGTGCAGGCTAAGCAAATCTGGTCAAGTGCGTCCCTTGCATCTCGGGCAGCAATGTGGTCACGCGCTGGCACCTTCTGGCCTGTGCAGCTTCAGGTGGGTGAGGAGCAGCTTGGCACTCCTGTTGATGCTGCTGCTGTTGTTCATGGTTCTGCTGCTGCCACGGCTGGTCTTCGTCCAAATCTGATGTCCAGGAGGAAAGGAAATAAATGGTTCCCATGCTTCTGGTATATGCCTCAGTTGAGGAAGCGCTCAGTCAAGGTGGCGAGAGGGGTTTCCCAGGAGGTCACACTGGAGATGGGTGTCAGGCTCCAAACTTCCACAGCTGTGGTTATGCCATATAAAAGTTCCCCCAGACCTCAGACAACAAAGTCCTGCCAACTGCAAATGATGGCTGATCACATCTCCTATTTCATGGTTGAGCTGCAGCTGATAGTCAGCAATCCAAATGTGCTCCCGCCAGGTTTCACATTCGTGGTTCAGAACAGGCGTGCTTCATGTAGAAAAAGGGTTAAAATCACAAAGGCCTTTCAAAATGGCATTATAGAGCCAATTTAGTGCTTGTTAAGGGCCTTAACGGCCTATCCTGCCTCTTGGAGGCGGGACGGAGTCGGGACCAGCAGACACGATTTAATGAAAATTGCGTGGAGGCTGTGCCCGCCCGCCAGTTTTCACAATTTTAACCCCCCACACGCCTCCAAACCCGCCTCCACGGGTCAATGAAAATCCAGCCCTATGACTCTACTGGGTGGGGCAGTTGGTGATGGGAGGTCATGTGATGAAACCTACAGGAATGCATCCAACCAAAGTTGACAACCCTAGCCTCAGATGATATACAGTATAGTCATAAGGGTACATTTTAACCCAACCCACCAGGCAGGAATGGGGCGGGGAGTCGTTACAATCTATTGTTTTTACTTGCTGCCCTGTTGCTGCTGTAATCACACTGCCCGCCATTTTAACTGCTCACTCCATTTAGGTGGCTGAGGTGCCTGCTGGAAGTAGGCAGGTGCCTCATGAATGCATGAAAATTGGGCTCCTATGTTGTAATTAGGACAGAATCCTTGCCGAGCTGCCAACCTGCTGAGTAAAACCTCCAGGGATTGGCTTCAGGCACTGACTGACGTGACTGGAAGCACAATTTAAAGTGACACTCAGCTGATGGCACTATTTTGCTTAGTGGATTGCCAATGGATTTTTGAGCTGCTTTCTGTGCTTTTTTGCTGCCTTCACCCTGATTTAAGCTCTCGCAGCTTATCATGGGTGTTGTTTTTGCTGCATTCCTTTTGGATGGAGGAACAGTTGGAGGAAGAGGTGCAGCAGTGGCAGTCTCACCACCAGAACGAGCAGTGGGTGGGCCTGTTGGACTACTGCAGCAGAGGGGAGCTGCTCGTAGAAGACTTTACCCACCCCACAGGGACTATAGGCCAAGTTATTTTCCTGGATGTGACCGAGGAACACTGCATCGGGCGAATGTCCTTCACCAGGCAGGCTGTTGCTGAGCTATGCAGCCTCCTGCAACAGGACCTGCTAAAATGTGTTATAGGGTAATTTTAGGGTTGCCAACCCTGCCGGAATCGGCAGTTGGTGTCCTGGGTACTGCTGACGTCATGGGAGAAAAGTTCCTTGTATGCGCAGTTCACACCATCCTGGCTGTTTTCGCTCTCAGCCAGTCCCTGGCCCCTGCTGATCATCCTGCCGCCGGGATGGACAATTGATCTCCCACGTGCTGTTGCTGGCGACCCAGGAGAAAAGCACTTTATATGTGCGGTTTGCCCCTGTGTGTCTCTGTGGCCCAGTCTCTCAATTCCCGCCCCGTACCATCCTGACTGTCTCCCAGGCACTCCAGGCATTGCTTACCTTTGGTTTCAGCCAGTTGGCCATTCACTCCGTGTTGGTATTTCCTCGTGGCTGGTCGTCCCACTGCCGAAATTCCCAACAAAGTAGAAAGAAACTGTGAGCAAAGGCACTCAGCTCCAGGGGACTTAACCTTTGAGGTAAGTGCAATAACGCTTGGAAATTGCGGTGATCGAGTGTCATGTGACTGAGTGATGAAACCTCCAGTAATCCATCCAACCAGAGTTGGGAACTCTTGGGTAACTATGAATTTGTGCTCCTGTCAGGGAGCAACACCCATGCCCAGGATTTCATAATGGGAATTTGGGCGTGAGTGTTGTGGACTTTGGTGGTGAAACTCTGTACTGGAGTGAAAATTTGTAAATTCGTTCTTTCCCCCTTTCACATTCCAATTTTGGTGACTTTGTGTGACTATTATGCTCCACTCTATGACTTTTTCCTCTCAATACTGTAAAGAGGTACTTTTTTTCTGAATGGCTGCCAGGTAGAATATAATGCAATATTAATACTTCAGAATAAGCAGATAGGAAAAGTATCTTTCCCTCCCCCAAGGGAAAAGATGCTTAAACCCCTATATGAGTTTTGTAACATCAACCTAGTGCCTTAAGTAGGGCATCAAAGGGAATTTCCATTGATGATAATGTGATGCCAAACTAATCAGCTACAGTAGCTCAAAGAAACCACCTTCAAAGAAGGAAAATCCCAATATTATTTTGCTGTGGCTTGTCATTCACCTGTCTACTGTATATTTTTTCAAATGCTCTTTAACTTTATTGACCAGTATACAAATTGTGTTTGAATTGTTTGTGGTTCTCATTGGTTGACAAAGCCACAAATACTTATGAAAGCAAACTGTTCCTGCAGAGTAGGGGACTCACTGTGTGGAATTTTCCTGTATATTTTATATATGGACTCAATGCACCAAGAAAAGCATGGAAACTATCAAATTCTTCAGATACTTTGATCCAAGATCTGTGTAAACCAAAGGAATGCAGGAAAATGTGTAGTGTTGAGGAAAAGTAACCTTGGGTTAATTATTGCAAGGTTGTGGTCCCGGCATGGAACCTCGGTAAATAGGAGGGCAGGTTAGAGATAGGACTTTATAATGTATAATATAGAACAATAGGGATGATTCTCTGACTCAAGCTTCTGCCCACCAAGGCTCCACACCAGCAGCAATGCCTTGTAAAGTGATCCTATGTAATAGTTACAACTTGCTGTTTTTCTCTCACTTTTTATATTTCTGTTGTCTTTAACTATGGAGGAATTATAAGGGCCTATTTTTCTGATCGTCACTTGTACTGCATTTCTCTGTTATTTTAGGTAGGTATTGACTCAATTAAAAAAAGAAAGTAAGACTTGCATTTATATAGCGCCTTTCACAACCTCAGGATGTTTCAAAGCACTTTACAGTCAATTAAGTACTTTTGATGAGTCGTCAGTGTTGCAATTAACAAGTTAATACCTATCTAAAAATGCGAATGGAGGAACATACGAATAGTGGGCAATATACCCCATTCTGCAGTCCACCTGGTTTGACGTGTTCAAAAAAAATTGTGAAAAATTTACAGAAAGTTCTAGCAGATAATTGTTTGAAAAACAAGCCATAGACTGGTTTTTGGCCACTTGGGGGCCACTTTTTACCAACATGGATCACCCCTCCAAATGGGCAATGAGACATGGAAGGCATAGAAAATACAGCAAGTCAAGTATTTTTACCCTAAACAAAAAATGTAGATTAATTACAACAAGGCATGTTAATTAGAAATTAGATAAAAGTAAAGATAATGGCCCGAAAATTAGACCTAATACGCGAGAGTACGCACTGTGTACTCTCGCGTTTTAGGTCTCCAATTGCCGGTTTCCAGCATGCACTGTGCTTGCGCGGGAAACCGGCACTTCGTGAATTCAAAAGGGGGCATTTCCTAAGTGAACCGCGTGCGCGCTACAGGCTGCGCGCACGCAGTGCACTTAGTGCTTTGAACGCGCAGGTAAGCATGGAAGATTTTACACATAAAGAAAGGAGGCGTAAGACCTTCTTTTAACAAGGTAAGTAGTTAATTAAGTATTATTTAAAAAAAATTTCAACAGGTTTATCTTTTTTAGAGACTTTAAAGAAAGGTAAGTTTATTTTTATAACTTTTAAAAAGATTTAAAAAATTTTCAAAAATTTAATTTTTTGTTTAAAGTGGTTAATTTATTTAACTATACTTATTTTATTAATGTGATGGCTTTTTTTTTAAATTTAATTGAGGTTTAGCTGTTCTTTTGGGGGGGTATAGTATTCATAGCTTTGACAGCCCTTGCTGTCAAAACTATGAATGAAAGATGGTGTGCTGCCATTGGCTCTAACTGAATCACGTGATCCCAGAGCTCGCACGAACGAATTGCGTCTCTGGGTCACGCAAGCACTGCACAGCTGCAGCCTTGAAACTAAAGTTCGTGTGGGCCCGGAGGAAAAAGGTAGGCGCGGAGTGAGATATCGCGGGGAAGCCTTACCCCCGCGTGAACACTCGGTGTTTAATTTCTGAGCCAATGTAACAAAAATAGAAAAGAGTGAAAATGGGAAAGAAGAAAGAATGAGGGAAAAAGAAGGTGCACAGTAATAAAGTTTTCAGATTTAAAAAAAAAGAAAGTTATTTACAATGGTGCTTTAAGAGATTAGCTTAGTTGTACTAGGCTTCTGGACCTGATGGATTCCAGTAAATGAGTTGGCCCAGATCTTGACAACATCCATTGTAATTGTCCTAAATGATCTGAATTAAATGGTACTGCACAGCCTCAAGCATACTCTCCTAATGACACTGTAGAAGAATAAAGGAGGTCAATCAGATTCTCAAACTATGGAGGAATCTCACTTCTATCTACCCATAGTTCCTTACTGGAGCATTACTAAATATTCGGTATGATGCCCATCCTATCCGAAGCACGGTTTAGATTTTGCTCCCGCTTCAATGCCATTGGCTGGATGTTTTCTGCTCAATAGATTAAAGAAAAGTGCAATGAACAAATTATCGTCAGATCCCCACCAAAGCTTTTGATTTTGTCAATCTTGGATGGTACTTACCAAGTCTAAATATCCTCAAGTTCCACAGTGAAACGATGGGGAAAATCATTATTAATGGTGACATCTCAGACTTTTTTGCCATATCCAACAAAGAGAAGCAAGGATGCATCTTTTCACCTGACCTGTTCACTTTGTCCTTTGCAGTAACACCATACGATGCCACTGTTATTCATGACAGAAATCTTTATTTAATGAGAACTTCAAAAAAGCTATTTAACTCAAGGTGAAGACAAAATAGCAGGAATAGGTTGTTCAAGAACTACGCTTGAATGATGACTGTTCCCTTGCTATTCACACCCTTGCAGGACTGTAGCTAAATGCTGTGGCTTAACCATCCACCTAAAAAAAAAAACAGGGGGTGCTGTATCAACCTGAGAAGTCAGGCTCAAGAAAGCACAAGTAATTAGGATGGCTGATTAGTGTCTTTTGAAGAAAGTGCTATATTGCTAGCCATAGAAAAGCAATTGCAATTGTGGCGGACAGCGTAACTGGTACTTTCTTAAACAGGTGTGCAATATTCTCATTGATTCCTGGGAAGGCACTACCCAAAACAGAAGTCAGTGATGGAGCAAAATATCACAAGGCACTCAAACTCAAAGCAACATATACCCAGCTAGCTGAGAAAAAGGGAAATCTCAGACAGATAACAGAATGCAATAAGTGTCAGGTTGATCAGAACAGAGTGATTCATGGACATGGATTTTCATTGTAACTCACTCATGGATTGGCCTCAAACCGTTCCCATGCCTATGAGAGACAGAAACCATAGGTGTGGATCTGGAGCAGGTCGGTACTTCTTCCTGCCCATGGATGTGTCCCTCACCATGTCCCAAATTTAGGGAGCAGGGGCATTAGCACATCATTGGAGGCTGCCGATGCCAATTTATGGTGCTACTGGGGTGCCTGTCTCAGGAAATTGGCAGCAGAGCCTGGGCACAGTGTAAGCGATCTGGTTGAGCACCTGAAGATTGTTTAAAAAAAACACACACACTGACTTGTTCTTTTAATAGGCTGGTTTCCGTGCCAACTGCTCTACGATTAATTGTTGTAGGGAAACACTGAACCTTTAACTTTTAAATGGACCAAATACCCGCAGCAATGCTGGATCAGGGATGCATGGGGTGCAAATTTGGGTGTCACATTGTATGATTGAATTCCTGTATTCACATGTGCCCATCCATTACAGGTGGGTGTATGGTGTGTCTGCTCCCCAAATCGGCTGGAAATTTTGAGGCGGAGAAAGAGGTAGAGACCTGGCATAACCTGGTTCTCCCCACTCACCCCCACCCTGCCCACTGTCAGTGTAGCACTTTAATCCCCCAAAAATTGAGGAATTTTAGGGCCTATTTATATACTGTTACAGTGATTAGACTGCTCTTAACATCTGAGGAGCTTTATTATTGTAATATTAGGATTCGTTTCTGCATCACAGTGTGTGAACTGAACCAAATGGCTGGTGAAGACAGATTGTAATTTTATGACCTTGTCTGATCTGATTATTTTTTTCTTCCTTTTTGACTTTTGTTCTTTCTTTGCTTTTCTCTCTCTTCTCAAGTCTTGATTTCCCTTCCCCCAGCAAAGAATCTAAGATTACCTGAATAAATTAGACAAAAAACTGCTGGTGTTTCACTGGTTCTTCTCAACAAAACCTGGGGTATAACTGGCTTTATGAAACCCCTGGTCGATCTCCCATGGTGTTGTACGTAGAAGAGAAGACCAAAGGTAGTCTTCAGGTGAAAGAGAATTAGAGTATGGGGATAACTGGACCAGGACCTGCATGCAGAGATAACTCAATCCCCATTTTAAAGTCATACATTCTGTCCTTATTTTTATATAATATTTGAGAAAACTTATGGTAATTTGGGAAGCAGAGAAGTAGGGTTGGTTGCAACATAGGAGTTTCTCTGCAATACAGGCTGAGCAACCCAAGATGCCAGTGACAGTGACTGAACACTCACTGAAACGGTGCAGCCCACATGCTAATTGATCTGTCGGTATTTATAACCAATTTTTATTAAGTAAATCAGCTGTCAGGACAGTTAGTCAGAGGTTGTGTGCACGTGGTATTTTATATCTGACTAGTTGATTTTATTGGGTTTGATGTCTGCACCCAGAGGAATTCAGTGACAGCCCTCACAATAGCTCTGATTTTCAAAGAATGACATTACAGAAGCTCAGTCCTGATTTGTTTGCTGCCTCCCAGATGAGTTTTTAAAATTGTGGAACCAGCATTTTAAATGAATGGATCATGTTGTGAATTGTGTATGAGGACAACTCATTCTCACTACCACCAGGAATGGTGGAAATACAACGTTCAACAAAGCGCAATAACTGTAAACCCACCCCATGCAGACACATACACAGAAAAACACACTCCCAGCTGGGAAGCCATGCTTGTAAGTAACACTGGGATGGAGATAGAGCTACAGCACTGTAGCCCCATTTCTCTGACCCACCCCCAGTCCAACATTACAACATCTCTCATGAGTACTCTTTAAAAAAAAAATCCCACGTCCTATTCTGCATTTCACATGGCTATCAATTTAATTCGGAGCCTTTCATATGGGACCTTATCAAAAGCTTCCAGACAAGTGCTCCTCTAACTTACCCCTTGATATGGTTTCCATTATTTTACCTTTTATTGGGTCTGTCGTTGCCCTGGGATCAAATTTGTCCCCCATTTTTTAAATATAGAAACAGTGTTTGATTGCTTGTACCCGAGGGAGATCTTACCCAATGGTACTTACATGACCATAACCAATACCCCACAAATTTCCTTCTCTTCATCTTCCTAGGTTATATGCAATCCGGCCCAGGGGATTCATTATTCCTTAGTCCCTCTTAACCAATCAAGTACATCTGCTACTTTGATTTCAACATCCTTCAATTATGTTCATTCTTCTATGACAAATTGGATGGCAAGTTAATACATTCGTGTATATGGGAAGCAAATCATTAAATAGTTCTACTATTCTCCCTGCTTCTTAAATTACTCCACCATTTCTATTCATTAGAATTCCTAGGAACTTTCTCCCTAGTCACTCTTTTATTGTTATATTGGAAAAATATGTTTCATTATTGTGTTTAACGACCTTCATTATATTCATTTCCTGAGTCCAATCTGCACTATAACTCTCTTTTGGCTCATTTTACCATTTTCCCACAATTCATCTGAGGATCGCCCCACCATTTTCCCTGTTGGTTTTGTTTTGAATATTTGTTTTTGAGACTTTTATTTTAAATTGGCTTCATCAGAGCAATACTGGGGAGTTCTGCATCATTGGAGATGGCATCTTTCTTGAGATGTTAAGACAAGGCCCTATCTGCCAGTTCGGGTGGATGTAAAAGATCCCATGGAACTATTCGAAGAAGAGTCGATAGTTCTCTTGGTGGCCTGGCTGATATTTCTCTCTCAAACAGCATCACCAAAAACAGACTAACTTGTTGTTCATCTCATTTGTTGTTTCTGAGAGCTTGCTGTTCGCTGTTAAGTTAGTAGCCATTTTTTCCATTGAAATAGGAGGTGGACTTGCAAGGTTTCCTATACAGTCCCCACCACTTAAAGCATCCACGTTTAAAACGAGCAGTCACTTACATTATCAAATAAGCGATAACCCTTAACCATTTGCATTAACGTCAATTTCAAAGTTGTCGGTTATAGCGTCTTAAGTGCTCCATTTATTTCGGGCAGAATCAACTCTGTTTAATTCCAAGCAGGTTTTTTTTTAATTTATATATGTAACATTTAACCAGGCAGTAATCAGCCCATTAGACTGGCACTCACCAATGTTACCACATTAGATCGAACTACAACAGGGGTGTTAGCTGCTCAGTGATTGTTTTATTTACATCTTCAATCGGTATTAAAGCGGTGGAGTTACATACACAGGCAAAATGAACTATGTGACTTTTCATAACCTGCATGGAATACAGAGTCTCCAAGATTCCGACTGATCTGTGAGATCAAAGATCATGGTACAAGACTAAGACCAATAGGCAAAGCTAATGAAGTTAAAGTGTTTGTTTAATTTAATTGGTTTCACCTTTTTAATTATTCATTCCTGGGATGTGGGCGTCGCTGGCAAAGCCAGCATTTATTGCCCATCCCTAATTGCCCTTGAGAAGGTGGTGGTGAGCCGCCTTCTTGAACCGCTGCAGTCCGTGTGGTGAAGGTACGCCCACAATGCTGTTAAGTAGAGAGTTCCAGGATTTTGACCCAGCAACGATGAAGGAACAGCAATATATTTCCAAGTCAGGAAGGGAACTTGGAGGTGGTGGTATTCCCATGCACCTGCTGCCCATGTCCTTGTAGGTGGCAGAGGTCGCGGGTTTGGGAGGTGCTGTCAAAGAAGCCTTGAAGAGTTGCTGCAGTGCATCTTGTAGATGGTACACACTGCAGCCACGGTACGCCGGTGGTGGAGGGAGTGAATGCTTAAGGTGGTGGGTGGGATGCCAGTCAAGCGGGCTGCTTTGTCCTGGATGGTGTCGAGATTCTTCAGTGTTGTTGGAGCTGCACTCATCCAGGCAAGTGGAGAGTATTCCATCACACTCCTTACTTGTGCCTTGTAGATGGTGGAAAGGCTTTGGGGAGTCAGATGGTGAGACACTCGCTGCAGAATACCTAGCCTCTGACCTGCTCTTGTAGCTACTGTATTTATATAGCTGGTCCAGTTAAGTTTCTAGTCAATGGTGATCCCCAGGATGTTGATGGTGGTGGATTTGGCGATGGTAATGCCGTTGAATGTCAAGGGGCGGTGGTTAGACTCTCGCTTGTTGTAGATAGTCATTGCCTGGTACTTGTGTGGCACGAATGTTACTTGCCACTTATCAGCCCAAGCCTGAATGTCATCCAGGTCCTGTTGCATGTGGGCATGGACTGTTTCATTATCTGAGGAGTTGCGAATGGAACTCAACACTCTGCAATCATCAGCGAACATCCCCACTTCTGACCTTATGATGGAGGGATGGTCAATGATGAAGCAGCTGAAGATGGTTGGGCCTAGGACACTGCCCTGAGGAACTCCTGCAGCGATATCCTGGGGCTGAGATGATTTTGGTCAGACAATGACTCCTACAGGAATGTTTGATATGTTTATAACAAAATGAGAAAATGCAAAATAATATCAGTGTTTTAATTTCATGGCTATTCAGTATGTGATGTTGATGCTCAACATAAAGTCTGTCAAACGTCATCGCATATAGCCGGTAAACCGTGTTTGTATGAAATCGCCCGCTATAGCAGTGGGGACTGTATCGACGGAAGTATGACTACTGCTAATGTGCCTGGCTCATGGCTCAACAGGGACTTGGTCTCAGACCAGTCTCAGCTCCTGGCACCAGATCTGCAGCCACCGAGCAATATCTGGTTGCCATTCTCAGTGAAAGAGAGAGACACCACCACACTAAAGTTGACACCACTAACAGACATTCGGGTCAGCCAGAATTCAGGTCACTGTTGTCTTCTGCCATGCATCAGCATTATTCAATTCATGCAGCACCAACAGGAGAAACCCAATTTTGCCAGTCAACTTCAGGTATAAGGTAGCATTTACACCATAATTTGTGGATCTGCAGGCAGTGGCTTCCCTTTTATAAACAGAAGGGGTTACTGTTCTCTTGGCATTCAAGTTAATGCTAATTTCTGAGGGGTGCTCACAATGAGGGTTCCATACGTTATTCATGGGGGGAAGACAAGGTAAGGCTGGCTCCTGGGAGAAATGGGTTACCTGCTCTAAATGTGACTAATGATATCTCTGTAGAATCCCTAGATCCTGTGAGAAAGAGCATACCATGACAATGTTTGTCAGGCAGAAACATAATAGAACAGACCTTTAAGTCTCCTAAAACAATCTCTGTACAGTGTTTCTAGTGCACATAGACATAACACTGATATTTTGTCTCCTGCTAACTTATTCACATTTGCCTCATATAGGAATTAAAAGTGACTCACTTCCTGTCCACTTCAAGTTATATTATATCATTGTGAGTCCCTTGGAAATTCAGATGATTCATATACAAAATGTGAGTTCAATTATCTCAGCTACACTGACCTGTGAATTATCTATGATTCACTGAGGTAACTAAGAGGAAATTTTCCAAATACTGAGAATTTGTGCACCCCTGCCTGTGATTTTCCATCCATTAATTTTAAACTTGGGAGCGCTGAAATGGAAAATCTCCCCTTGTATCCACAAAGGATAACCATAGCAACATGAAGTAAAATCTCTTCTTAACTCTTACCTGCTTTTTTTTAATTTGCTGTAAGGGGCTTATAAGTGAACCATAAAATGAAAACTCAATCAACCTTTGATAAGGCAGCTTTCCTCTATCTTTCTTTTCGCTCAGTTATTTGGAATTGCTCACAAACCACACATCTATCCGTTGGCCTGCAGACTCTGATGGTGAATAATGCCACTGTTATACCACTGTTGAAATAAAGCTGTTCATATTCACATTGATACCGTTTAGCTTGGGAGACAAGTTGGCAACCTGACTTTTGAGTGTACTGCAGCCAAGAATTGTGAGGTCACCCCCAGAACTGGGAGTTTCACACCACTTGGGATTCACAGTATAATTGCAGCTCAGGTGAAAGTCAAGTTTAAAAAAACTCCTAGCTGGGCCATTCATTGGGCTGTGAACTTCTTAATTTCTTTTCAATATTTTTGATTTTAGGAGAAAATGCGTGCTCCTGTCTGCACTCTCCCAACATTCATAGAATCATAGAAACTCACATTACAGAAGGTGGCCATCCAGCTAGTTGTGCTTAGTTCCACCTCCCCACCTTTTGTCCATAACCCTGTAAGTTCCTCATCATTCAAGTACTTGTCCAGCTCCCTTTTAAAATTATTTATGGAATCAGCTTCCACCACCTTTTCAGGCTGGGTGCACCAGATCCCGACAACTCACTGAGTGAAAAAATTTCTCATTTCCCCACTAGATCTTTTGCCAATGATTTTCCATCTATGACCTCTGGTTATTGACTCATTCGTCAGATGGAATAGTTTTTCTCTATCTACTCTATCAAAACTTCTCATCATCTTGAAAACCTCTATTAGGTCACCTCTTAACCTTCTGTGTTCCAAGGTGAACAGTCCTAACTTTTCCAATCTTTCCTCGTAACTGAAGTCCCTCATCCCTGGTAACATCCTGGTAAAACTCCTCTGTAGCCTTTTCTGATGCCTTTATATTTTTCCTGAAGTCTGGTGCCCAGAATTGTCCACAATACTCCAGCTGAGGTCTAACCAGTGATTTATAAAGTTCTAGCATGACCTCTTTGCTTTTATATTCTCTGCCTCTATTTATAAACCCAAGTAACCCATATGCTTTCTTAACCACCTTATCAACTTGCTATGCCACCTTTAAGGATTTGTGTATATGGACACAGGTCTCTCTGCTTATCTACACTTTTCAAAAACGTGCCATTTATAGTATAATGTCTTTCCATGTTAGTCCTCCCAAAGTGCATCACTTCACACTTTTCTGCATTGAACTTTATCTGCCATGCTTCTTGTTTATGTCATCTTGAAGCCTGTAACTATTCTCATCACTATCTAATACTTTGCCAAAGTTTTGTATCATCTGCAAACTTTATAATGCTGCTCCTTACAACTGAGTCTAGGCCGTTTATAAAAATTGCAAAGAGTAATGGACCCAAAACCTGCAATAACTTCCCCACCACCGATGTTAGGCTGACTGTCTGTAGTTTCCTGGTTTATCCCTCTCTACCTTTCTTGAATCGTGGTATAACATTTTCAACCCTCCTGTCCTCCGGCACTACTGCATCCAATGAGGATTGAAAGATTGTGACCAATGCCTCTGCTATTGCCACCTTTGGTTCTTTCAGCAACCTAGGATGCATTCCATCTGAACCAGGTGACGTACCAACTTGCAGTAATGCTATTCATTTTAATACATCTTCTCTATCTATTATAATCCTGTCCATAACTTCCCTCTTCTCTTTTAGTGTAACCTTCAAATCATCTGCTTGTGAAGACAGATGTAAAGTACTCATTTAACACTTTAGCTATGTCCTCTGCCTCTACATGAAGATTTTCCTTTGAGTCCTTAATAGGCCCAACTATTTCCCTAACTAACCTCTTACACTTCATGTTTATCAAAAGTTTTAGGGTTCAATTTAATGTTGCCTGCTAATCTTTTCTCGTTGCCTCCCATATTAGCGTTTTCAATTCGCTCCTGTGCTTTCCATAATATTCCTGGTTATTAACTGAATTTTGCTCCTGACATTTGTCATAAGATTCCTTTTTCTGTTTTATTTAAACTTTTATTTCCTTTGTCATCCAGGACACATTAGCTTTGATGCTCTACCTTTTCCCTTCAAAGGAATATGCCTAGTTTGTACCTGAACTATCTCTTCACTGAATGCCCTCCATTGTTCCGTTACTGTTTTACCCTGCAATCGCCTTTTCCAATCCACCTGTGCTAGGTCCCATCTTAAATCACTGAAATGAGCTTTTCCCCAGTTGAGCATTTTTACCTTGAGGGGAGATCGGAGAGAAACTGGAGAAAGATGCGAGTTCAGGGCTGGGGCAGGGGGGAACCTTAGGGAAGTTTGGCCTGGTGGGCTAGGGGAAGGAAGGGAAGTGGCAGAGGCAGCTGATCGGATGGTCTCTATCTTAGAGACAAAGAAGTAAGAAATGTATGGGCTACATCTGTAGAGGGTGACTATGAGGGAGTGGCGTGACATTGCCAAATGGCCTCCTGCTGTGGCATTCCTTTGTAGGATTGCATTAGGATGAGGGTGAGTGTCAGTGGTGGATAGTCAGATGGGGATGTGAGTAGGTTCATAGACCGTGAGAGATGGGTGCACCTGGAAGGTAGGTTGGTGTGAGGAGTGACGTGCAGGAGTAGGCTTGAGAAGGCAGAGTGATGGGGTTGGGGTGACACGCACAGCAGGATGCAGTTGAATATGGCATTGTACTCAGCTTTCCTGACCTCATTAGATCATTAAATCTTTTCCGGCATTGAATCCAGGAGTATCTGGCAACATCCATTCTGCTCACTTCTTGGGCAATCTCCAGCCATGCCCTCTTAGTTTCTCTGGCTGCTCTTTTCCTGCCGCTGCCAGGGAATAGGACCTCCCTGCGTGCTCTGACTCCCTGAGCCAGGACTTCCAGGGAGGTATCTGGGAACCTGGGCGCAGCCTTCTGTTGCTGTGACTCCCACACCCACGCAAATCTCTTCGATATAGACCAATAGCCACCTCTCCCAACCACCTGTAAGCCTCCTCCAACAATCTTCAACTGTGATGTGTGCAAGGCTCTTTTAAATATCTGAACTGAAAGCGAGTTGTCGGTGACATCATTAGATCCGCTCTATTTAATTGGCCGGGAAACCCACATGACTGTTTCAATTGATTCAATTCAGTTAAACACGCAGTGCAGAACGCGCTGTTGAAAACTTCGGGATGGCGATCTGCTACGCAGCCCGCACGCACCCACCCAGACTCTAAGGTAAAAATTCCGGCCAATTAGTTACACTACAGACATTGACATACATACAATTTAATACATCTTTCGTCACTTTTGCTATTTTCCTCAATCTGGTCCCTGCAATTTTTAGGATATTTCTAATTTTACTGTTGTTTATATATCTCTGTCCACTGATCTCATTTCTGCTCCTTTCTGCTATTTTCTGACTCCCCTCCCCCTGCCAAATTAGTTTAAACCCTCCCCAACAGTACTAGTTAACCTCTCAGCGAGAACATTGGTCCTGGCTTTGTTCAAGTGCAACCCGTCTATCTTGTACAGGTGCCCCTTCCCCCAGAGCCGGTCACAATGCCCCAAGAATCTGAAACCCTCCCTCCTTGCAGCACTTCTCCAGCCACACATTTACCTGCACTATCTTCACTAGCACGTGGCACTGGGAGTAATCCTGAGATTATTATCTTTGAGGTCCTGTTTTTTAATCTTTTTCCTAGCTCCTGAAATTCTGCCTGAAGGGCCTCAACACTCATTCTGCCTATGTCATTGGTTCCAACATGGACCACAGCTCTTGGCTGTTCCCTTTCCCGTCGCAGAATGTGCTACAACCGTTCGGTGGTATCCTTTATCCTGGCACCAGGGAGGCAACATACCATTCGGGAATCATGTCTGCGGTTACAGAAATGCCTGTCTATGCCCCTAGGTATTGACTCCCCTATGACTACTGCATTTCTACTCTTTCTTTTTCCCCTGGTGTGCACTCAAATCTCCCGTGGTGCTGGGGGTTTGATTCTTACTGCATTCCTCCAAGGAGTTGTCCCCCTCCCCGGTATTCAAAACTGAAAACCGGTTAGCGAGTGCCACTGGCTTGGGGGGATTCCTGCAATACTTGTGTCTTCCTCCTACCCTGTCTGGTGGTCACCCATTCTCTCACCTCCTGCACCTTCTGTAGCTGTGGGGTGACCACCTCCTGGAATGTACGTTTGAGGAAACTCTCAGACTCCCGGATGCACTGCAGCGACTCCAGCCGCTCCTCAAGCTCCAAAACTTGGAGCTTCAGCTCGAACAACTGGCGGCACTTCCTGCTCACATGGTTATCCAGGATGCATGAAATGTCTTGGAGTTCTCACATAGAACAGGATGCGCAAGCAACGGGACCCCGCTGGCCTGCCATGGTAGTCAATCCACTGGCCTCTAAATCACTGAGACCCTGACCACGAAAACACTTGACACTGAACTCTAAAAATCTAAGACACTGACATCAAAGACACTGAGACCCTGACCTATAAAACGCCGAAGAAACTGACCTCTGAAAGACTGAGATATTAAAATAGTAGGCCCAGAAATTCGCGTGTCCGGCTTGCCGCGGGGGTAAGGATCGCATGCGCTCTTACCTACCGCGCCTGCCGTTGTGTTTTGGGCCCACGGGAACTTCGGGTCCTGGGCCTCTCCCAACTGCCGGCGCACAGTGCTTGCGTGTCCCAGGGGCGCAGGTAGTGCGATGCGTCCCCTGGGATCACGTGGGCCATGGAGAGCCAATGGCAGCAGACCATCTTTCATTCATAGATTTGACAGAAGACCTGTCAAATCTGTGAATTGAAATCGGCCCCAAAAGAACAGCTAAACTTAAAATAAATTTTAAAAAACCATCACATTTATAAAATAACTATAGTTAAATAAATTAACCACTTTAAACAAAAATTTAAATTTTTGAAAAAATTAAAATACTTTTTAAAAGTTATAAAAATAAACTTACCTTTCTTTAAAGTATCTAAAAAAGATAAACCTGTTGAAAAAAATGTAAAATTATACTTAATTAACCACTTACCTTGTTCAAAAGGGGTCTTACACCTCCTTTTTATTAGCGTAGCATCTTCAATACTTAGCCTCGCGTAGAAACCTGAAAAAAAATCTAAGTGTGCTGCGTGCGCGCAGCCTCTAGCGTGCATGCAGTTCACCTAGGAACCGCCCCCTTCACCATACCGGAAGTTCCGGTTTCCCGCGCATGCGCAGTGCATGCAGGAAACCAGCACTTCGGGAAGCAATACGGGTGATGTGTACTCACGCGGGAAGGGCCGAATTTTTGGGCCAATATCTATAAATCTAAAACACAATGGAAACTGCCACCAAGTGAATTTCAACAGTGAAAAAACAAATAATTTAATAAAACAAACTAATAAACTGACAAAAGAAAAATACTGCGGAGGCTGGAATATGAAATAAAAACAGAAAATGCTGGAAATACTCAGCATCTGTGGAGAGAGAAACAGAGTTAACATTTCAGGTCGATGACCCTTCGTCACAACTTTACCTGTGACCCAACAATCCGTTCCCTCCACAGCAGTGACATCACTTTTGAATTTCTTTCTCAGTTTTCCACATTCAGCTCACGCTGTGACTCTGACTTTGTCCTCTCACACTGTTTCCCCTCAGGTTCACTCTCTCTGCTCTCACACTCTTACCAGCCAGTAAGTGAAGCTCGATTATCTCTGAGCAGTTTGCGATGCGCAGCTGGTAGTGTCTCAAACATCCCAAACTTTTCATTTCATAGAATTAAAAATATTATGCTTGATTTGTGCCAAATTTGTTTACATGACTTGGCCCAAAATGGAGTACTAGCAGGCTGGCAGATCCATATTGGGCTTCTCCCTCCAAAATGATTTTATAGATGTAACATTTTACTGATATCAAAAGAAAATTGCTGCAATTAACATAATGTAGAAAATGTACCACTGAAGTCAAGTGATGAAGGATTTGTAACTTGTGAGCTGCATTTTCATGAAGGTTGGCGCATCTGGATGGAGAGGCTGGGTTGGCACATGGGGATGGAGAGGGTAGGTTGACATATGGGGATGGTGAGGAAAGGTTGGCACATGGGGATGGGGAGAAGGGAATGGCAATGGAAGGTTGGCACATGGGGATGGCAAGAGGGGGATGGTGAGGAAAGGTTGGCACATGGGGATGGGGAGAGGGGGTGGCGAGGGAAGGTTGGCACATTGGGATGGGGATGGCAATGAAAGGTTGGCACATGGGAATGGAAAGGGGGGATGGTGAGGGAAGGTTGGCACATTGGGATGGGGAGAGGGGGTGGCGAGGAAAGGTTGGCACATTGGGATGGGGATGGCAATGAAAGGTTGGCACATGGGAATGGAAAGGGGGGATGGTGAGGGAAGGTTGGCACATGGGGATGGGAAGAGGGGAATAGCGAGGAAAGGTTGGCACATTGGGATGGGGATGGTAAGGGAAGGTTGACACATGGGAAGGTGAGGGTAGGTTGGTACATGGGAAGGATGAGGGGAATGTCATATGGGGAGGGTGAGGGTGGGTTGATGGATGGCGCATGGGGATGAGAAGAGGGTATGCGAGCGAAGGGTGACACATGGGGATGGCCAGTGGGGTTGGCGTGTGGGGATTGCGAGCGAAGCTTAGCCATGGTGATGGTGAGGGTAGGTTGGCGCAAGGGGTGGAGAGAGTAGGTTGGCGCATGGGGATGTGAACGAACGGGCCTGCTGGCCTTTTCTCATCCTGGATACATAACCATAAAAAAGTAAAGTATCAGGCTAATTTTATGAGGCTATGTTGCTGGTATGGAGCCTCACTAGATGTGCGTGTGGCTCAGTGATAGAGTGATAACAGTATTGCTGTGATTTTCCAACCCATCCTAGCTGCTACCTAGAGTGGAGTCTCATGTAATTATCCCTTATTATCTTTAATCTGCATGCATGTTAGTGTGCTGATAAATTAATATTCTACCAAACCGCTCTACAGAGCAGGCAGTAGACATAATGCTTCAAGATGTTCAATTTTGGGTAGACATTTGTGTAATTAAAGGAGAATCATTATCTTCAGAAATGTTTTTGGTAAACCTATTGTAAGATGGATGATTGTTAAATTCTGTAAAAGAACATAAGGAATTCAACTTTGGCAGAGATCCCATATGGGACTTCAATGGAAAGAACAATTGGGCGGGGTGTGTAACGAACGGCCAATCCGCTTCCACCCATTTTGCGCCCCTGCTGAATTGAATTTCACCCTCATCGTATCTCAAATCCCAACAGTTAGTCAATATTAGTCAAAACGCATTGGGCAGATCTTTTCCTCCTTTTTTTATTACATACACATATAAAAATTGGATAGGAAACCTACCATTCACATCTAAGGTTTATAGGATGCCTAAGTTAGCTTGCCTTTGGACTGTTTCAAAATATCCAGGCCAATTGTTATACAAGTCAATGCTATCACAACTGGAACATTGAACGAATTGGAATTAACCCCACCTTACCAGACTCACCACTGATGCTAATTAAGAACAGTATTCCAGTTAGGTGCTACTTTTTTTTTTACTAGTGCCCACGTCATGACGGGGACACTGGGGCCCTATCCCCAATTGCTTTTCAAGGCTCTTCCTTGCTAGTCTTTTTCCAAGATCTATAACATGTTACTCAGTCCACAAATTCATAACCTTGAGAGGCCTTATCCTGATCCAATCAAGCAGGTATCAATCTCAATTGAAACCTCTAGTAACATTAGGATGTGTAACTTCTTTTCTGTGTATCAGCTTTCCAGAATTCAAGGATTAGCCCCATGATTTAAAGGATATCGGTAGTGTGGTTTGTAATGGCCAACTTTCCTATGCTGATCCTGTGGGCTAATGGGAAACTGAGGAGGGATAATGGAGGGGACGAGAAATAGCGAAGAGATAATGGCCCAGATTTTGTGGTGGTACTGACAGCGAACTGTCAGTGTTCGCCATCATTAACCTTCTGAAACTGACCTAACTTCAGGATTTAGCACATGCGCAGCTAAATGCGGAAATCCTGAAGCTGCTGTCAGTCTTTCACTGCTCCGACACAGGCTGCACTGTGGACCCCACCCCCATAGCCAGCAATCAGTGAAACTGACGAAAACGTAAGCTTTTCCACACTAGTATCGCTGCTAAATACGCCATTAAATGTTACGCCTTGTTGGAATAGGTGTAACTGGGGTATTGACTGTTAAACAACCGTTCTGGTTGGCTGCTTAGACAGCTTGACGACATCACTGCTGCAGTTCGCTGGAGTTCCCCCTTTGACAGCTCTACAATCAATTTCACGTTGAGGAAGCTAAAGTTTTCGGCGTAGAGATCGCAAGATCTCTGTGGGCAGCTTTCTTTGAGGTCAATGGTGATTGTTGTTGCTTCACCACTGACCGCAAATTACGGGCCAATAGTGTTAATAATAGATAGACAAGAAATAATGCGGCTAATGGGAGAAAGAAGAGATAGTAGGGCTAACGGGAAAAAGAGAAGGGGTAATGAGACTAACACGAGAAAGAAGAGATAATTGGGCTAACAAGAGACAAAGGAGAAATAATGGGGCTAATGGAAGATTCTGTTTAGATAATGAGACTAACGCTAGATAATGGAAATAATAGGAGACAGAGAAGAGATAATGTGGCTAAGGAAAGAAAAAGAGGGAATGGGGTAAATGAGAGATAATCGGGCATAATTGCATTTGTTCCAGAGACATGATTATTAAGGGCCATAATTATTAGGGATCTAATTATTAGGGGACATGATTATTGGGAATGTTATGATCTGAGGGCATGATTGGCCCCGATTTTAAATCCAGGTTGATTTCCCACTCAGGCCTGAGTTAAATTACAGTTGGGTCTCAATGATGTCATCGGGCTGCAATATGCATATATAAAGGGCTCTGTTGGCTCCGTGTCCTTGCTGCCTGCTCAGGAGAGCAGGTTAAAATTGCAGATGTTGCGATCATGGCGGCTTTCAGACAGGTTAGAGCCAGGGCGATTTTAACTGCCCACTGCCAGGTTTCTGCTGAGCGAGTAGGGCTAAAATCACCCCCAGTTAGGGTAGCTTATAATAGGGATCAAGATAGATGCAAGTATTAAGCGACTTTGAATATAATTTAAAGGGTAACTTCTTTACAGTTAAGAGTTTTCAATTGATGAAATAGATCGCCATTCATTGCTGTTAGTATGGACTCAGATAAAGCATTTATAAAAGGAAACTGGCATGTTCAACAGGGAAATGGAACATGTACCTTGCCAATAACACAGGCCTGAATCTACTCTCACATCGCAAAATACTCATTTTAATGTAAGCATTTGCAGAATGTTTGCTCATATGGATTTGTAGCACTGTCCATTCATGATTTAGTGCCATTTCTGTCTGACTTTCACATTTAAATGGCTTCCCCCAAATTTTTTCACGCTTCTGCACCTATCCTGCAACTCACCCACTGAGTCACTGCTGGCCTCTGTTGAATAAGTCAAAGTGAGAACAAACGGCAAAGCACCTCAGAGTTCCCTGGGTTTGGTGACGATGAAACATAAAGTAGGATTGATTTTAGTGAAACCTTTGAGTTATGTAGCTTTAAGCTCCATGCAAACAAAGATGAAAAGATAGTGTGCTGACCTAACATAACAGGATCTTACATGGAAAATTTGTCCTGTAGTATTTTGACCTAAATGCAACAGATTTGTGGATGCCGCAAACCAATTCTATTCTTGCTCTTATATAAAATTTGCGGTGAGTCTAGGCCTTTAGATTTCCTTGCATCAGCATCCATAATGTGCCTCAGATTGTGTCTGAACATGATGATGCAGTTTCAGCTCTGGCTCAGTGGTAGCACTCTTGCCTCTGAGTCTAGAAGGTTGTGGGTTTAAGTCCCACTCCAGATAGTTGAGCACAAAAATCTAGGCTGACACTCCAGTGCCGTGCTGAGGGAGTGCTACACTGTCGGCGGTGCTGTCTTTTGGATGTCTGCTCACTCAGGTGGACGTAAAAGATCCTATGGTACTATTTTGAAGAGCAGGGGAGTTACCCAATATTTATCCCTCAATCAACATCACTAAAACAGATTATCTGGTCATTATCACATTGCTGTTTGTGAGAGCTTGCTGTGCACAAATTGGCTGCTGCGTTTCCTACATTACAACAGTGACTGCACTTCAAAATTACTTCATTGGCTCTAAAGCGCTTTGGGATGTCTGATGGTTGTGAAAGGCGCTATAGAAATGCAAGTTCTTACTATGTTTTCATACTTTCCAAAGGTTGGAAGGTCGGGGAATAAGTTGGGGGGAGGGGGGGGGGGGGGGGGGAGAGGAGGCGTGAAGGGGCAATGGATCAACTGGTATTTGTACAAACTTCAGGTTGCTAGTTACACCCAGATAACAATACAGAAAATTCTGAAATATATACTGAATGGAAACCAGGGCTGTGATTTTGCAAACACTATATAATAAGTGTGTTGATTACAGTATGGGATCATATAATTTACACCCACTAATTGGTACTTCATAACGCACGCAAGACCAACAGATAAGTTCCTGTTATTGAAATGAATACAACATAAATAGGAACTTTAAGAATATGTATCACTAAAGGAATTCTGACATATACACCGTTACAATCAGGAATAGGTAAAGATAGAATATGAATGGATTGATAAGTTTATGTTAGGTGACGTGAGGATTTTGAGATTATAGTTGAATAGATATGAACGGAGACCCTTACCTCTGGATAATGTCATTTTCTGATTCTCTGCATTAAAAAAATTATTAGCAGAGTGACATTTCTTGTTGGAGAACCAATATTTGCAGAGCAGTATAGAAAGGTTAAACATGGAGTCAAAATCTCTCCACGCATTAAGTTCCCTCTCTAGCCAGGCTGAAATAAGGCACGGAGTGGAAGTCAGCCAATTCCCCGCCACTGGAAAAAACTGATCAGAGAGCCACATGCCCAGCCACTCTGTGGCCCACTTGTTTCTCCAATCTTTTTGAAGGAAGACCAAGAAAACACCTGGTAAGATGAGGCCAGATATGAATGGTTAAGATACTTTATTTCACAGCACAGGAACATGTAGAGCACTAGTTATGACCAGACTCATTTAATTCGATCAGTACAACTTGTCGGTGTAGTAATACAAAACAATGAACACACTACACTTCCCCACATCAGTGGGTCATCTTGCTTAACTCAAACAAAATAATTCTTAACTACTCTCTTACCTCTTCCTTCCGAGTGTTGTGCAAACTTGCCCTCACAGCTTTCCGTTTTCAAAAAACTGTCTACCTGTGTCTGTCTTTTTTCTCATTTCAGATTATGAATAGTATGGCTGTTACATATTATGGACAGTGTGGATTATTGTACAGATTATGGTATAAATAATGGATTGTGATATTATGGATGATGGTACAAATTCTGGTTTAAAGTACAGATTTATGCAATAATATGGTTTGTGGTATAGGTTGTTGATTATGGCATAGTATGGATTATGGTAGAGATTATAGATTAGGAATCAGTGTGGATTAAGGTACAATCATCTACACTGTTCCCTAATCTATACCATAGTCCATGTACTATAATCCATGCTGTACTATAGTCCAGAACCATCAGAGACTATGGTAAAATTATAGAATAGTATGTATTATGGTTCAGGTTATGGATAATGGTACAGAGACCATGGATTATGGACAATGCAAATTAGAGTATGGATTAATATAAATCATGGTAGAGTATAGATTACAGAACAGATTATGCAATAAATATGGATTATAGAGAGATTATTATTTCAGTATGGATTACAATAGATTATTTTACATACGAATTAAGATTTATGGTAAATATTATGGATATTGGGATAGTGTGGTTTATGCCTTGGAATAGAGTATGGTGCAGATTATGGTACAGTATGGATTTGGGTTATGACAGATTTTGCTATAATAATGAGCATGGTACAGATTAAAGTATGTTATGGGTTAATGCAAAGATTATGGTGTAGATTACAGTATAGTACATATTATGCTTTCACAGTACAAATCATAGTATAGTCTTGATTGTGGAATAGTGTAGGTTAGGTTATAATACCCTGAGGTACCGTTAAAATACTAGATTTAATGCAGAGCTTTATAGTCAGATTTGTGTCCATGAGTTTACAGTGCTTCTTTTCTGTTCTTGAGGACATTGACTTGTGCTGGCTGCACTCCAACACCTTCCCCAAGCCATTATCACAGCAATCTCAGAAGTTTGACTATAACTCTCAAACAGTCTTCCAAACGAGAGGCACCTCATGAGAAGTAGCCTTATTCATTCGCAATGTAGGCCAAACAGAAACAACTCTCTTCATTTTGGGTGAAATGACACACAATTTTAAGAAATTGGGCTATAGGAGAGATTTGCTGGTCAAGTCCACTATTTCAAATCACCAGAAGGATGAGCAGGACCTCTGGCCACTTATGTCTGTTTCACTACTCTCAGCTTTGATGTTAAAAGGAAAACAACAGATTATCCCCCATTTCACTCTTGTCTAATGAGAAGCAACATATTTTACAAACATAAAAGCACCAGGTCATGGGGAGAGGGGGTAATTTTCCAAGTGCATCCTGGCAAGGGGCAGCCTCACCCGGTGGCAGGGAATGTTGAGAGAATCACAGGTGTGCTGCTGATATTTTCATATACGTGGTGGCGATGGGGGGGGGGGGGGGGGGAGGAGGAGATCTACAGTGGGGTGAGAGGGCTCTGCACTGGCGGCGGAGCTGGGGGGGGGGGGGGGGGGAGGAGATCTACAGTGGGGTGGGAGGGCTCTGCACTGGCGATGGGTGGGGGGGGGGGGAGGAAGATCTACAGTGGGGTGGGAGGGCTCTGCACTGGCGATGGGTGGGGGGGGGGAGGAGATCTACAGTGGGGTGGGAGGGCTCTGCACTGGCGATAGGTGGGGGGGGAGGAAATCTACAGTAGGGTGGGAGGGCACTGCACTGGCGATGGGTGGGGGGGGAAGGAAGATCTACAGTGGGGTGGGAGGGCTCTGCACTGGCGATGGGTGGGGGGGGGGGGGCAGGAGATCTACAGTGGGGTGGGAGGGCTCTGCACTGGCGATGGGTGGGGGGGGGGGGAGGAGATCTACAGTGGGGTGGGAGGGCTCTGCACTGGCGAGGGGGGCGCCTCTGCACTAGCAACGGAAAAGGCTCCCAGGTGCCAGTGCGAACTCAGAAAATTACTCACCATATTTTATTTAATAAAACATTTGGAATTTAATGATTACAATTTATTTATTTTTTTAAACAAAAAAAAGAATAGTTTGTCAGGTATTACTTCCCATCCAAATACATCAGTAGGTTATGAAAAAAATAAAGCCGCCTTCCATTTTCTAAAACCGTATCAAAAACTTTTTAATATTTTTCAGTAGCTATACTTATAAATTTTTACACTGGACTACAGAATAATGGGACAGAATGCTCTATGTAACATTCAGAACAGTTTAATTAAAGTACATTTCCAGTTCTGACAATGTTAGGCACTGATTACAATAGACTCTGAACTTTACCATCTTAATGCACATTCTCCTTATGGATTTCAGTTGTCATATAACCACACAAGTGTAAGGCACATTAAAAATATGAATGAAACCATATCTTCATTCAGAAAGCAATGCAATTTGTTGTGAATAAATCATGATTCTCCAAACTCTTAATGATGGCGACAAATGGCACAATCTAGATTCTGATATGACTACTTTCTATATGTAGTCAGCTACACAGAGATTTCCTGCACATTACAACACGCACCCCAATGTAAGAACGTGACACAATTCATAACAAATGGATTATATCTGCCAATAAGTGTATTGCTGTTCCTTCATCGTTGCTGGGTCAAAATCCTGGAATTCCCTAACAGCACTATAGGAGTACCCTCACTGCACAGACTGCTGCGGTTTAAGGCGGCCTACCACCATCTTCTCAAAGGGCAATGAGGGATGGGCAATAAATGTCAGCCCACATCCTGAGAATTAATATAACAAAAAAAAGATGATTAGTTGGGGCAGGGGCAAACACCTAGGCTTTGAGGACTCAGGAATTGCATGTCTGGACACCTGTGTTAAACTGTACTCATTGGCTCCTGTTTAACATCCTTGAACTGTAATTCACTCGATGGGGCTCTTTGCAAAAAATCTATGATAACTAAGTAGTGAATACAGTTTCATCTGACAATGTTAGAACAGAATAAATTATGGAGTATGGAGATGATGATTAACAGAAAAAATATACATCTGCAGTAAAGGTTAGAAAATTATGCAAGCTACAATTCAAAGACATAGTAGTGAATGACTTCTCTGCTTCGTAATCTTTTGCAGAATGATTGGGATTTCATAACGCTTCTCAACATGAATGTAGTTCTCCAGTTTGCACTTCTGCTACTCCAATGATAGTAAAATTGTGGGCAGCACGCCCAAATTTCCAATATATCCCACTGGTGGCAGTGTGAACCTGTAAATTTAAAATGTAAGGGATGATTCCACAGCCTTATGTTATCAGTGGGGAGTTGCGCTCACAGGGAGCCAGTGACCAAAGTGCAGCTGTAATTTTCTTCTGATTAATTTTGATTGACAAAAAATCATCACCGTGGATCATGAATGTGTTCTCTGTGAATGCAGCTCCCCTCTGGAGCACAGGATTGGGAATCAGCCCTGTACTTTGTTACTGGTTTAATGACTAACCAACACTGTCATTTCTGAAGTATAGAATAGTCAAAAACATCTTCAAATTAACTAACTCCATTAAAACCACTGCCCCTCTCATCTAGTGCAGCAGAAAACCCCTTTTAGTGATTATCTTTTTCTCTGCTTTCTTCCATTTGAATGCTCAAATATGTACAGTTATAAACATCAAAGCCACAACTTCCTTTGATTGCTGCTGAAGTTGCTAAAAACACATGATCCAAAATGTACTCCGCCAATTGTATTACTGCAGTATTAAATGCAAAATAGTTAACAATGAGTTTGTGCCTTAAAGTGTGATTATACTAGGTGCACAATAGGATTCTGAGTAATTTAGGGAACATTAAAATCTAGACACTCGAGTATCATATGCATGGGAAGCATCTGAAGAATGAAAATTGCTTCAGTGAAACACTGAGCATGGGAAATATAGCAAAAATACATAGTGATATATAAACATTCTACACAAGAACAGAACACTCAATGAGCATGTCCTTATAATACAATATATTGTTTCTTTAAAGAATAGCTTTTGTTATTCGGAATTTGGCTGCATAACCATAATGTCTCTTCATAAAGATGCCAAGTGCAGCAGTAGGACTTTAAACTGGTGAGAGTGATAGGATAGTTCCGTGACCTTGTCCACCATCTCCTGCACTGCTGCTATGCTAGGATACTGTAAGGCAGCTGTCTTTGTTGCCATGACAATGCTTTTAAGAAGTTCACAAAGCAGATTACTGTAGTTTAATACTTTATTCCGAACATCCTGGGCCATAGCTTGTCTTGATAACGTGTCCCCTATAAATACGAGTTTGTGGGCACTAAGGATAATGAATTTGCTATGAGCCACAAAGATTCTGGGTGGCTGCCCACCACTGATGGAGTTGAAGAAGGCATCAATGGCATTCAGGAGTGTTACAAAATGAGTCTCGCACTGTTCAGAGTAGAAGAAGAGAAGCTGCTTGTCTTGAGAACTGAGACTGCTGCTCTTCTGGGGAATGTGCTGTGGTGCTTTCCAGTTTGAGAGGTCATTCTCCACTGGTTTCGTGACTTCTTTCTCCAGTTCCTGGAACTGGTTTAACTGAAACAGAGAAGTAAATCAATTACAACTAACGTGAACATAATTATTTGTCCTGCTCCCGAAGCGTATAACTTTTCAGTTTCACTAGTGAAAAAAGTGTTCATCCAAAACCCAACATGATAAAAAATAAATTTGTTCCATCCTCCTCCAGAACCAAAAGCTGAGATTTACCTATTGATATATACTCACATCAAAACTAAAGTACCCCTTACAGTTGGATAACAGTGACCACTATTAGAGAATACGATCACTTCTAATAAATCAATGTTGATGTGTTTTTAATGTACAAGGAAAAGTGAGGACAAGGAAAAGTAGTGACATGTTAAAACTGGTGACAGAATAGTTTTCTATTCTGTTACAATTACAGGGCCATCCACAATATTAATTTTAAGGCTTGATTATAGCTAGGGGACCCAAGCCTGAATCTCATTTTCAACCAACATTCACACTTCATGTTTTATTGGAGGTAGGAGATGAGTGGTGGGGAGAGGAGGTTACGAGGAGGGGGAAGGGGACCCCTTCCAAAATTACTTGAGTGTCTCACCTGATGTATTAATGTAGAGCCAAGAAACTACAGAAAACTAAAGTTTACATTTTTTGCTGTCTAATATTACTGTACCAACATTTTAAATATTCATGTTAGTATTTTATCAAATTCTGTTAAAATGGCAGAGTAATTGTTAACAAATATGATTCAGCCTTCACATGGCCATATTGCAGAGTGTTGGAAGTGAGTTAAAACTTATTGTTGACCCCAATAAAGTCTTTCAGGTTACTGACTGAAGAAAACATGCCCACACAACAAAACGTACCTGATGTTGCTCCAGTTGTACCTTGTTCTGTTTGACAATATTTTCTTTTTCCAGAAGTTCTCTTTGTTGCCTCTCAAATTCGTCTTTCCCCTTCAATGTTTAAAAAGACAAAAATATTGAACATGAACAAATTATACGCATTTTTCATATGAACCCCTTCCCCCCCACCCCCTTAGGACCAAGGAGAGAGGTGCCCGCAGAGAATGTACCAGAGGAAATTGTAACACGCAGCCTGTGATTTTTCATCCATTAAACTGAATAGGTGGAAATTCGCAGTCTGCGCACTCATCATTTTCTAAGATGCTCTCTCAAGGAATGCCAGATCGTGGAATTGTCCCTTACATTTCAGCCTAATAAGAGAAACTGTTCACTACGTTTCTGTACAGGCCAAGCCAGCCATTGAAAGCATTAAGGGCAATATAACTTACAGTACCAATACTCTGCTGGAAAATGTTTATGACCAAATGCTTTCATCAGAATAGAAAGATTTTTCTATTGGGGGAATTACAAAAGTGCTACAAGATTGCAATTCGAAATTCATTGGATACATTTCTTAATTTAAAAAAGAGAAAGGGAAAATAGAAGTTCAGTTCAGTTTAAAAGGGTCAGATCTAATGCGAACCTGTAAATGGACATAATCGTAGTCTTCCATCCAACTTTTATCTAAGGTTTCTTTGCTTTTAATGTGATCCTGGTGGTCCAACTGTGGTGGGCTATGAAAAGGCCTTATCTGAATCAGTGTCTTATCTCCTTTTGAATGGGGGTGATTACTGTTTGTTGTACTGTTGTCACCAACAATCACCTGGTTTATTTCATGAACAGTCTCTAGGTTTGTAATGCCAACACCTTGTTTGAATAAGAGTTCTGCATTCGTGCTTATAGAAGATGCTAACTGCTTAACATCGTCTGGGATAGTCTTTGTCACCATAACGAAACGGTCTAAGTCATCGCATTTATTATGAGACCTATTTACCACCAAGATGTTCAAGGACCAGTTATTGTTGTCCAGTGCCTGGCTGGTCTGGACTAAAATCTGGTAGGAGTCATCCAAGCGCTGCAGCTGCTTTCTTAATTTGTTGTGAAGACTGATATCTGATAAACGTGATGCATTTGCGATGGTTCCTTGGGCAAACCCAAGGAATCCCAGTAGTGAGTGCTTTACTTTGTCAACACTGGCATGGATTTCATTGAGATTTTTTCCCATTAGTTCATAAGATCGCCAGTCAGGAATGACAAAAGCCATGAGTCCCTTTATTGCTGTGTCCACACTATGATGCAGTTGAGTCAGTCTCTCAAAGGCAGAGTCTAGGTCTAGCAGTAACTTCTTCTCTGGCAGTGGAGAGGCTGAAATAGAAGATTCCTTGGATGTAGTTGAAGACGTAGACATGTTACTCCGGGTACTACCTGTGCTAGAGAATGACAAACGGTTCATTCCATCAGTCACATCCTGTACCACCTTAACATCTTGTGAAACCTGTGGGGGAATGTCATATATGACGTTCTCTACTGCTGGTGCAGCTTGATCAAAGTCTTGCAAACCTCGAGGAATATCATAGATGTCTTTCTGTGCGGTCTGTTGGTGTGTTGGTGGAATATCGTAAACACACTGTCTTTTTGAAACCAACTCCGAATTAACCACTGTTGGTGGGACATCATAAATAGACTGTTTCACAGAACTGATCCCAGCACCTGGGGGGACGGAGTGTAGTTTTAAAGGTGGCTTTACAGTAGTTGGAGGGATGTCATATAACCCCTCAGATTTATGACTAATAAGAGGATCTGTGAAGTGTCTCATTGGTGGTGGGAAGTCATACGTAGCTTCTCTGTCATGACCGCCAAATGCCTCCTTGCAAGAAGTGGGTGGAATATCATACACCTATAAATAAATTGCAAAAATCATTTAACATATATTTCTGATACAGAACCTTCTAACACTAATCTCTATCCCTTCCAACCAAACACTTTATTACTGAAATTCATTCTTTGATTGAACTGAGAAGCCAATCCTTGTTGAATAACTAAACCTGAACTGCCGAACCTTCCTCTCAATTGTAATAGTCCTCAATTCACTGTTCAGGCGATCAGTAAAGGATAAAAACAGTGACTATTTGTGATCAGCAAATCAATTCTTAAGGGCTTAAAAATATAAATTTTCCACAATTGGGGATCTAGTGTAGTGTATTAAGGGTCTTTGGTCTGTCACCAGCTTATTTGAACTCTTGATTTAAAAAAATGTCTTGAGTTTTTTTTAAATAACAGCGTATTAGATGTGTTGATAGGCAGCAAATACTTACACTTTGATTCTCCTTCCCCAAACCAGATGGTATGTCATACAATCCTTTGGCTCTAAAGTCTTCCAGTTTTGTCTGATGCATGGGTCCTTTTAGCATTGAAGGAGGGATGTCATACAGCTGTTAATGGAAAGTAAAACTTGGTCAGAACTTAAGCCAAACAGTATCTAAATATTACTATTAGACTGGAAATGGCTGGTATTTTAAAATATTTTCCCTCAGGTTTTTGTTTTATTTAGCTTTCTCCCACCCTGATTCCTCTCTTTTACATACACTTCATTTCAGCTATAGAGAGGGTGAGGGGGAAACCTTCATAGTAAATGTAAGTCCTTGGATCAAGTCAGCTTAGAGGCTAGGTAGATGGTAATGAAAAGTCTCGCCTCACAATTCAATTAAAAATGCTCAGAAACCTGATGAGTTTTGATAAGAATAATAAAAAAGTACATGCTAACATAACAGTAGATAGTTGTATGAGTGCAATAGCAAAATGATTTCTCTTCAAATTGTGAAATAAGTGATTCTGGTTATGAGTACAGGAGGAGGCCATTTAGCCCAATGTGCCTGTGCCGGCTCTTTGGTAGAGCTATCCAATTAATCCCACTCCCCTGCGCTTTCCCCATATCCCTGCAAATTTTTTCTCTTCAAGTATTTATCCAATTCCCTTTTGAAAGTTACTATTGAATCTGCTTCCACCATCCGGTCAGGCAGTGCATTCCAGATCACAACAACTCGCTGTGGAAAATAAATGTCTCCTCATCTCCCCTCTGGTTCTTTTGCTAATTATCTTAAATCGGTGTCCTCTGGTTATTGATCCTTCTGCCAGTGGAAACAGTTTCTGCCTATCTACTCTATATAAAATAAGTAATTCCTAATTTTACACATGGAAAGGAATTAATCCCTAATTACACTGAACATGTGTAGCCATCCCAATTTCTTTTTGAATTTGACAACGTTTGACCTCTGATTCACTACATACCTTCACACCAAATTGCTTTGCTACTTACCAGTAACATTCATTTATCTGGTGCAGGTTATTTTAATGCTTACCAATGCTCTATTTCCTTGCATGCAAACTATCACTCCATGGCCAGCATCCTGTGCTACATTCAGGAATGGTCTGAGCAGCCAGCACAATAACATCCGTACAGTAAATAGATTTTGCAACCGATATTGTGCTCTGACTGTTCTTTATTATTTACACCAGTTTACGGTATTCAGAAGACAAGAGTCTTTGAAACTGTGAATAAATAATGGGAGTGGGACCAGCAACTAGTGTAGTTACAACAGTGACTACATTTCAAAGTAAAGATTTCAAGCGCTTTGGGTTGTCCTGAGTTTGCAAATGGTGCTATCTAAATGCAAGTCCTTTCCTTTTACTCAACTATGGAGAACGCATCACCAATTTGAGCTCCCAGGACAGACATTTGCACGCTGGGAGGGTAAATTGAAATATTAGGCACAGGGGCTCGCTCTCCTGTTTCACAGCCCTCCTAATTATCTGGCCATTAAAAGTTAAGGAAGGAAAATTGGGCAGGCTGCAAATCTTTGGTCTGGGGTGCTAATTTGTAAAATTGCCCCCTATATCTTCATTGACATGTACTATGCACAGAATCATTCCTGCCGCAAACTGTAATCAGCAAGATATTGTTCCCTAAATATTTGTCGCCAGATTGGAACTGTATTGGCTGGCAATTGGAATAATGCAGCTAGTGATCAACCACAGATATTGTTGTGCGCTCAAAGTAATAGAGTTTGAACTGTGCAATGTTTGTTCAGCAGTTAGAAAAGTGGCCTTTACATGTCTTAAATTACGGAACTAATATCAACCAAGTGAGAGTTATAGGTTTTAATAGAGAAGGCGAAATAGGATAAATATATTTTCAAAATGCCTTTGATAAGGTAGGCTCATGACAAAGGTTAGGGCATGTGGAGTCAGGGGACAAATAGCTGGATGGATAGCAAACTGGCTAAAAAATACAAAGCATAGAGTAGGGTTTAAGGGTAGTTAATCAGATTGGAGGAAGGTAGAAAGCGGTGTTCCACAAGGATCAGTGCTGGGATCACTATTATTCATAATTTATATGAATGAATTGGATTTAGGAATAAGTAACTCAATATCAAAATTTGCAGATGATACCAAACTGGGGGTATAGCTAACACGGAGGAAGAATGCAACATAATACACAAAGACATTAGAAAACCTGCAGGCTGGGCAGTTAAGTGGCAAATTAACTTTAACATAGATAAATGTGAGGTGATGCACTTTGGTAGGAAAAACAGAAACATCACCTACACCTTTGAAAATAAGAAACTGAATGGGGTAGAAGAGCAAAGGGATCTAGGGATACAGGTGAACAAAATCATTAAAAGCAGCATCGCAGGTCAGCAAAACAATAAAAAAATCATAAAGTACTGGGATTTATTTCTAGGGGTATAGAATTCAAAGTAGTGACTTTATGTTAAACTTGTATAGGAGCCTGGCCAGGCCACACTTGGAGTACTATGCACAGTTCTGGTCTCCAAACTATAAAAAGGACTTAGAAGCACTGGAGAAAGTGCAAAAAAGATTTAAAAGTATGGTACCAGAACTGAAAGATTGAACAGGTTGGGTTTTTTTTCTTTAGAAAAGAGAAGACTTAGAGGAGACCTGATAGAGGTCTTTAAAATTATAAATGGGTTGGACAGGGTAGATGTGGAGAGAATGTTTCCACATGTTTGAGAATCCAAAACCAGGGGCCTTAAATACAAAATAGTTACTAATAAATCAAAATAAGGAGAAATTTCTTTACTCGGAGAGTGGTTAGAATGTGGACTCGCTACCACAGGAAGTAGTTGAGACAAATAGCTTAGATGCTTTCAAAAGGAAACTAGATGAGTCCATGAGAAAAAGGGAATAGAAAGATATGCTGAGATGAGGTAGATGGAATGGGAGAAGACACGTGTGGAATATAAAGACCAGCGCAGACTAGTTGGACTGGATGGCCTGTTTGTGTGCTATATATTCTATGTAATATTACGCACCCCTTGATGGCGAACTGGTGGGATATCGTAAACTCTTTGTTGCTGTCTTGATGGAGAGTCATAAACATAGCCCTGTCCGCATCTGATAGGAGTCACAACCTGTATAAAAAACCCAACACAAAGAATATTACTAATGAGGTTTCAAGTAAAAAAAAATTCTACAAGCACTTTTACAAAGCATGTGGAAAAAGTCATCTCCATTAAAACCAACTATAAGCTGGGCTGGTGCAGCATCCAAAACTGCAGTGATAAATTTCCTATGCAGCTAGTCAGACTAGAATTTGAACTTCAGTCCCAATAAAGGAATCAAGCTCTTTACTACTGGAGCTGTTGGGCCACTTCCAGTTTTGCATACCTATTACAGGCCATTACAATGCAGGGTGAGAGTTCAGTCCAAAATGTTTATCACTGATTCTTCCATTGGTAAATGACCCCAAGGTAACACCTGGATTTTAAATGGATGCCGATGAGAGACGCTGCAGGTAAAAGGTGCAATTTTCCAGGAAACGGAAGGGTACGGATTGATTTGACATGTGGTGCTTGTAACTTTCTGGAAAGACTGGGGCATAATGCAGGAAACAATGATGCATCTGATTTTTATCAATTAGAAATAACAGTGTCCAGTTGGCCAATAACAGAGACACCACATCTTCAAAGCAAAGACAAGCTGCAAGAAAAATCGTAAATGACCCTCAGGGGTTTAACAATCCTAATCTGAAGCTTTTTGGTACAATAGATCAGTGTTTTTTTTTCCAGACAGTTATCATATAACCAAAGGACAGCTCCCAGGCAGCTACTCATCCTTTTATCTACTCTTAAATCACAAGTCTGGCACGAGCGGCTAGTTAAACATGTAAAGGACATTGCAGCCTGTCTGTGACGACATAGCCCAATGGGGAAAGTGGAAAAGCTGTACAGCTTGCTGAATGGGGATAGTCTAACTGAATGATCACAATAATGTGTGTTTTCCTTTAAACAGCAACCTAAGAAAGGAAACGCACAAGAGTAAATTGTCCACTTTTGCCAGCACAGGGCACTGCACATTGGGAAGCAAAGGACTGTGCTCCCAGTAAGCAGCCTGCCCAATTTGCCATCCTATTGTTTCTTTGAATTAGTTCCATTCATTACAGCTCCATTAAGGGAATAGTAATTTTAAAGCGAATACTAAGGAGTCTGGGTGGCACAGTGGATAAGCACACTGTCCTTTGAATCCAATCCAAGCCGATGAAACAAAATTCTTCATCATCGTCTGGGTTTAAGGGCCCAATGCATAATAACTATTGCAGTCTCAGCCTAGTTTCCATTTGACATGTGGCCACAGAAGAAAATGCCTGTAAATTGATAAATACTTGAACAAGTAAAATCTCAAAATATATAACGTTGATTAATGCAATAGAATATATCGCCCAGCCTGTGCCCTGCACCCCAATCCATCGCCCAGCCTGTGCACTGCACCCCAATCCATCGCCCAGTCTTTGCCCTGCACCCCAATCCATCGCCCAGCCTGTGCCCTGCACCCCAATCCATCGCCCAGCCTGTGCCCTGCACCCCAATCCATCGCCCAGTCTTCGCCCTGCACCCCAATCCATCGCCAAGCCTGTGCCCTGCACCCCAATCCATCGCCCAGCCTGTGCCCTGCACCCCAATCCATCGCCCAGTCTGTGCCCTGCACCCCAATCCATCGCCCAGCCTGTGCCCTGCACCCCAATCCATCGCCCAGTCTGTGCCCTGCACCCCAATCCATCGCCCCGTCTGTGCCCTGCACCCCAATCCATCGCCCCGTCTGTGCCCTGCACCCCAATCCATCGCCCCGTCTGTGCCCTGCACCCCAATCCATCGCCCAGTCTTTGCCCTACACCCCAATCCATCGCTCAGCCTGTGCCCTGCACCCCAATCCATCGCCCAGCCTGTGCCCTATACCACGGTACAGTGCAGTAAATCTGTTGATCATTCTTCTCTCAGCAGACAGGGTAAACCACACACATTTCTTTGACAAAATGTGGGTGTGGTGGCATTCAGCTTCCAAGCAAATGACTGAAATTCTGCTGATCCTTTTTAGGAATGACGCACAACACTGGCCATCTGGTTTGGGGAAACTTTTCACTCCACAATAAATTGTTTTCCTGTTCGTTGGTGCCATCTGCATGAAACAGATGGGGGACCCGCAAATCCTCCGGGCCAACATATTCCTAGCCATTCCCTCTTCCCACTGTAAAGATGAGGAAAAAATTAGATTGAAAACCCTCGAGATAGCAGGGAAAGTGGAAAATCACCTACTACGCACAAAGGCACTAGATGTATTTATAATAATTTTTTTTAATTCCAGAGAGCGGGGCAATGAGGCCGAGATGTAAATAAAGTATGAAAGAGCCCATGACAGATCAATGGGAACAAAGTGATGCATAGACAGAATGAGAAGATGAGACACACAGAAAGAGATGTCATTCCAGCTAAAGCAACCAATCTGCATGTGAAAACTGACATGATGGGCTGGAACTGCCAGCAGCCAAATCCTTCCCACGAAAGTCAATATTGATTCAGCAGATGGGGCAGCTTCCTTTAAGGTGGCGCCCAGATGGTTTTACACTGCTTTGATTTGGCTAAATCTCTCATTTTTTCCCGTTAAAACCAAGGGAAGGAATTACTGCCAGCTCACAGGCAAGTCACTCGTAAGAAAGTGATCTTCAAAAAGAAATGATTCGAAAATTATAATTAATTCGTTGAACTATATTAATGTTTTTTTAAAACCAGTACTTTTATTTTTTACACACCGATCAACTGAATAAATATTTAGAAGAACTTCTATGCTGTGTTTACAAAGCATTTTTGGTTCACTAACTAATGTAAAGACTGCCAGCAGGTTTAATGTATCAGAATGTTTGCTGCTGTCTCTATTTCAATATATAATTAAGGAAGAATAATAACTACTCCTCAGTGTACCAAAAACAATTGAAGGTCAAAAAAGCAACGAACACACAAACAAGGAAGAGGAACTAGTTACTGTGTGGCGAGTGTGTTAACCACCTGGCATTTAAAAGCCCAACAACCAAACGTGGGAAAGAGAAAGAAAATATGAGAATAGAACCCAAATGGGTTGTTGAAACAAATCAGTTTTCTCCGCTCTTCGATTCTTTGTGCACTTCTAAAGGACACGGGGACAAGGGCCATAAACAAGAGTCAGAGCACCACAGATCTATTGACCTTTCACCCCAGCTTATGGTTACACCAATTATAGGCAGGAGCAGGTGTTTTTCCAAAGAAGAAAAAACGGGAATCCCAGACCCGATCGCCAAGCTGACATTCAGCATTTCACAGAATATCTGTCTGTTTCAGCATCGAGTATACTTCAGACGTTTAAAGGCAGTTGTGGAACAGAAGCTTTCCTTTGTTATCTTGTGTCCTCAGCAGCTCAATTTTCAACCCGTCAAAAAAGACCCAAACTCTGCATTCCTGTCCATCTTACCGCTGAGTCAATCCTACAGCCAATGAATTACACAATGCGCCTCCTCTGGTCACCAATTGCTAACTCTAATTAAAAAGTCATTTGGAAAACACGAAAAATATTGCACACAATCTGCATTACAGATATGGCCGCTTGATTCGGTGGGTAACAATTCTGTCTGCGTCAGAAGGTTGTAGGTTCAAGTTCCAAGTTAGGAATTGAGGGGTCTAAATTAACAGCGTTGCGCCCATTTTATGGGTCTAAAACAGGCAAACCGATAACCAATCTAGCAGGGCAGATGCCCATGATCAAACTGCACAAGCGTTCTGGCCACTGCGAAATTGGTCAGAGCCTTTTTTAGGTGGCCCTGGTGGCCGCCTGAAATGAACGCAGGCCTCATTGCAGACCTGGATTGGTACATTGGATTTCCCCAGTCGGAGCTTGTGATACGATGCGCAAGCTCCCACTGGCATTTTTCTACCCTCAGTAGAGGAATCAGCACTGTGGACCCAGAGCTTCCTGTGGATAACACGTTACCCCACCATTAAATCTGCCAACTGTCCAATTTTCCTTATGTGGTGGCACTTTCCACAAGTACCTAAACATCAGACTGGAGCTCAAGTTTTATGGCTACCACTATTTCAGAACCCATCTTAACCATAAACAGGGTTTGGGTTGCAACTAAAAGCAAAATCTTTGTTGTCCTCCCCTCACCAAATAAACATGGCAGACTAAATTCCAGATGTGTTTAAAAGTGGTCCTTATTTAAAAAAAAGTGAAAAGAAGTTAGACGGCTAAAACAGATCTCTGACTGTTATGTTTTAGTTTACCGCAATGTGTGGAAAGAACTGGGATGGAGGTTGAGAGGGGTGGCAAGAACATTAATGATGTAAGCACCACCTAGGTGGATCAGGCTGAGCTCATCTGTTTAGTCACCTGGAAGGAGTGTGCTGAAAGTCAGCACTGCGTTAATCCATCCACACACTGCCACGCCAGATGCTAACAGCATCATCCACAGCGGAGGTAAAAAAATCATAAAAACACAAACTTGTTGTGACATGGCTGGTAGGGACAGATTCTGCTGAAACGCGTGCCAAAAGTGTGGCTGTGGCAAAACAGGAATATCAACGTGCAGCCCGCAGCGATCGAATCACAAGACTCCACTTGTTCAGTAAAACTCAAACCAGGGGCAATGCATTTTAAAGACAGCTGCTAAAGGATGTTAATGAATTTTTGCTAATGTCTCTTTGGTTACAGACTTTCTCCAGGCTATATGTACTTTTTTTTTTTGAACATGCTAAAACATACACGGTTAGATTTTCCACGTCCCTGTGCCTGGAGGATTGGCATTTCCTAGGCACAGGGAAGAGCAGAAATAGGACAGAGGCCTGTTGTCAGGACTGCGGAACCCAGTGCACTGTCCGGAGACTTTCCAGTGGATGTAACTGGGCCTATGCCTGTATTGAGCACAAACCTAGTGTACATATTATAACAAGGCGTGTGGAGGCATTCCTAGCATCCTTCTCATTGCAGATGGTTGTGAACAAGTGCCAGACCCTGGGCCAGAGTGGGCATCCAGAAATCGTTGTAGGTTAAGTGCAGAACTTTGCTTTTAACCTCCCCTCCTCAGGACAATGAGAAGCACTTGGGGTCTTCTGGTGTCTGTTCTCCTGAACTTCTTAGGCAGTCCCTCGAACCCAGGATGACTTGCTTCCACACTAAAAGTGAGTTCTCAGGTGACTGATGAGTTCAATGCGGGACCTACAGTCTCTGTCACAGGTGGGGCAGATGGTGGGTGGGGTGCTTGGGTTGACGTGCGCCCCTCTCCTGAACACCCTGATGTCAGTAGCCGGAGCTCATGTTAGGCTCAAGACCCAGCCAGGGGGTGGGCCTATGCTTGGAGTTACCACACCCCCCCAACCACCAACATAGCCAGCTGCTTCCTCACAGGTGCGCCATGCGGTCAGTTGCCCATAGAGGAAAATCGGCCCAATGAATTTTTAATGCTTCAACTTCCCTCTGAAATGAATGGGAATTGCAAGCTTCTAGTGAGTCTGTGCTGAATCATGTGCTGGTGCCACAAACACCTCAAAACTCGGGTGGCCAACTCTGTTGGATGTATTCCTGGAGATTTCATCACATGACCAACCGTCTCACCCAGTCACACAGCCATTTTTTCCATTCTCTTAAAAATGAAAGTCTTCAAAGAAAATTAAAAAACATTTTTTTAATGCCCCTATGATTTTTCTCCTGGGTTGCTCGCAGCCGTGTCCAGAAGATTACTTAAATTCCAGGGCAATCCTGGAGTGCTGGCAACCCTCATCAATACAGGAACCAGATGCATCAGAGCCACAGCTTTTAAGTCTGTTATCATCAAGAGCTTCATTATCCAAGATGGCCTGTAACTGCAGCAAGAATTACTGTACACTAGAGAGAGTTAATGCCACATGAAGTAGTTGAGAGGCTGACTGGTTGAAGTGATGTCAGTTCTTCAGAAAAAAAAGGGGTAATATTTCCTATCCACTCAATGCACTTGTCACAATTTCTCTCTCCCAGCCTGTCAACTTTAATGCATGTGTACAACTTCGCACTGAAACTACACGCTTGGAAACAGCTTGAAATCCTTCAGTTTTGGTGAGAAATACTGTTTAAAGGTTTGTTGATTCTACAATTTCAAAATGAAAGACACAACAATGACCCAAAACCAACTTGAACAAACTTGAGATTTTTGTCTGTCCATCAGTTTTGATGAAGGGGTTATTGACCTGAAACGTTAACTCTGTTTCTCTCTGCACAGATGCTGCCTGACCTGCTGAGTGTTTCCAGCATTTTCTGTTGTTATTTCAGGTTTGCTCAGTTTGATCAAACTGTAGAAGACATGTGGTTTGGTTTGTACTTATCTCTACCCGAGATCTGTGGGCGAATGAACATTAAGCAAGTATTTACTGGTTCTGGATTATTGCACAGAGCATCATAACCTAGGCTGACAATTCAGCGCTGTACTGAGAGCACCGAATTGTTCGAGATGCTGTCCTTTGATTGAGATGTTAAACCAAGGCCTTGTTTGTCTGAGACAAAAACACTCATCACTTCACTCAGCATGTGCAGAGAGGGCAGACCAGGTAATGTTTCAGGTGTGGAGCCTACATCACAGCTTCTGTTTTTGGTTCAGATTTCCAGCATCTGCAGTTTTGAGCTCCTGGTCTGTCTGTTTAGGTGGATGTAAACGATCACACGGCAACATTCAAAGAAGAAAAGGATACAGAGGCACTGGAGAAGGTGCAAAAAAGATTTACAAGGATGATCCCAGAACTGAGAGGTTATAACTGTCAGGAGAGGCTGAACGTGCTGGGGCTCTTTTCTGTAGTAAAGAGAAGGCCGAGGGGTAAGTGACAGGAGTCTTTAAAATTATGAAGGGGTTTGATAGGGTAGATGTAGAGAAGATGTTTCCACTTGTGGGGAGTCCAAAACTAGGGGCCATAAATATAAGATAGTCACTAATAAGTCCAATAAGGAATTCAGGAGAAACTTCTTTACCCAGAGTGGTGAGAATGTGGAACTTGCTACCACAGGGAGTGGTTGAGGCAGATAGCATAGATGCATTTAAGGGGAAGCTAAATAAGTACAGGGTTAGATGAAGTAGGGTGGGAGGAGGCTCGTGTGGAGCATAAACACCAGCATAGACCAGTTGGGCTGAATGGCCTGTTTCTGTGCTGTAAATACTATGTAACAATGCAAAAAGTGAGAGTTCTCCTGATGCCCTGGTCAACACTTTCCCCTCAACCAGCATCCCCAAAAACAGATTATCTGGTCAGTTGTCTCGCTCACTCTATGTAGGGCCTTACTGTGCACACATTAACTGCTGCATCTGACGACATGACGACAGTGGCTTCACTTCAAAATCCATTAATTGTAAAGCACTTTGTAACGTGCTGAGGACATTACATCGTGTTATACAAATGCAAGTAGAGAATACTGCAAACTGCTGCCTGGATAGGCCAGTGAGTGAAAAGAAAAGAATTGCATTTATATAGCGCCTTTCACGACCACCGGACGACCCAAAGCGCTTTACAGCCAATGAAGTACTTTTTGAAGTGTAGTTACTGTTGTAATGTGGGAAACGCGGCAGCCAATTTGTGCACAGCAAGCTCCCACAAACAGCAATGTGATAATCTGTTGATTGAGGGATAAATATTGGCCAGGACACCGGGGATAACTCCCCTGCTCTTCTTCAAAATAGTGCTGTAGGAGCATTTGTGTCCACCTGAGGGGGTAGACGGGGCCTCGGTTTAACGTCTCATCTGAATGTATCATGTGGTATGCTACTCAGTCATATTGACCAGAAAGGTTCCAGGTTTGACCCCTGGTCTGTGCTGAGTGAAGTGAGGTAGCCATGGGAGTCCTAAAATTGATCTCCGTGTCACCAGGCTGGGGGCGGGGGCGGGGGGGGGGGCGGGGAGGGAGGAGAAAACCGGCCAACCTCCCAGGCCCAATAGATATCCAGTGAATCCTCCATGTGGACGTTGGACAAGGATAGGACTGGGCTTGGTTCTGGTGTCTCGATAACCTGCTGCCGCTCATTAGGCGGGTCTAGACACACACGTGTAGAATGGCCGTTTGGGCAAGATACCCGAGAGTTGCCATGAATCAGCGTCTTTGTGAAATCAGTTGAGAAAATTGAGAAAAACAGTTTTTGTAATCACAAAGATTTGTTACTTGGTGCTGTTTTTATCCGTATGTTTTGTTCTGCTGACTGTGCCTATCTAGTCAGAATGAAGGCAAGGACACAGTGAGACATCCCTGTGGGAGACCTAAGTATTTTGAAGGCTATGTAGCAATAAGAACAACAGAAAAAATGAGGAGATCTGCTAATTAAACCAAGGCTGGAAAATAATACATCATTGGGCAGCTTATGTCTGTGACTGCTTGAACTTTGTACACAGCAGTTGTGATCTCTGGAAATATGTGGAAAATCTCTTATTTTTCAGGTCACTTTTTAAAACTGTAAAGTTTCTCATATTCTGGCACCACCCTTGAATTCTGGTAACTTGTTATAAACAGGAAGTCAAAACCAAAATCGGACTGGGGATCTTCCGGGGGGGGTTTGAGGAGTCTGTGACAGGAAATAAAAAATGATTTCTACACATTAAACTATATTTTAACATATTCCTAAATTATGCCAATGATCCTTGAAACAAGTATCAATGTTTACATTTATGTTGCACCTTATCACATCAGTACAATTTAAACCTCTTCACGGAATGAATTCTAATTACTTTTAGAATGTAGTGACTGTTGATATGTGTTGACATACCACTATTTAACCACACTTTTACTGTATGCCATTAAGAATCAACTTCTAACAGTGTGTTAACAAGAATAAAGTACAGATTATGACTGGATTAGTGTACAGTGCACCACACCACAAAATTCACTTTTCTTGGAATGTCCCAACTTGTTGAAGAGTACATAGTTTAGCAACAACCCTTCGATTAATGACTGGAATAATTATACACTCTCCATATTTTTCTAGGAGTCTGGCCATTCTTTCCTGCCTCCAGACATTGTGTGGGATTTGTGCCTTGTCATTATAAAGTCTGTAGTCATTAATTTGTCATGGTAATTGCAGTTTGAAATCCTCTATACATGTCTTAAATTTGAAATCTCCCATTAGTTTTTATTTGGAGGCTGAACTAACAGGCAATAGTAAATAAATGAAGAGGTTGAGAACCAGACATAAATCTGGCTGGACAGCCAGTTTCTTTGAAATTGCTCATGTTTACCGATACAGAAGCTGGCCTCTGTCACACAATTTCTGTCTTACATCTTCTCAGATGAAACTTTAGTGATGTTGTGAACTTAAAATTGACTTTAGGAAGCTTTTCTTTAACAAAAGAGCTCCTTTTCTTGTTGGGGAAAGACGATACTGAAATACGGACTCGGGATTTTTATAGGGCACTATCTGGGCCAACTGCTTTCCTGGAGGGGAGTAATTACGGGTAACTTAAGTGTAGTCCCTATAAGGAGTCGTACTTGAACAGAGTATGGGTCAGGGAATCAATGCTACAGTACTGGACACATGCTTCCTTCAAACACGGCTCCCCACCAGGAGTGCTGAATTTACCTTCACATTACTAACACGTTAAATGCATCATAAATTCCCTCATGTCTTTGAAATAGCCAACGCATCCAAAACGTGCAGATGCTTGTGGGATACATAGCGGTTGTTGTCGCTGCCCAGCTACTTGACTAGCTGTCCACACTCTAAGTGGTAATATTGATTAATCTAATAGGAAACAGCGTCTTTGACCTGCCTTTGGAATGATACAAGTGATGCTAATTCCCTGGTCACCTACCAGTTTCCAAATTGCGAGAGGGAATCCCTGAAGCTAAAGTTACCCACACTCCAGTCACCAAATCTGGGTTGAAAGATTCTGAAAAGTTCACGGAGAATTTGGAATTTTTAATTGATTTTCAGCATGGTTTAAAGTATTGTATAAATCAAGTGTTGTATCACAATTCTTTTGCTATTGTGTAACTGTAGTCCTTGTAAATAAATGTTATTACTTTTAGCCTGAATGAAATGGCCTGGCAGTATGCTGTTTCTACCAGAGGAAAGGGAAAAGGAAATGACTCAAGTTTGGGGAAAAATATAAGGAGTTTAAGTGACTGAGGCACTAACCCCATTTCTGACAGTTACATATGTAATGCTCCAAAGATGTTGATTTACAAACGGAATGCAGCATTTAAGAAGGAGGGGTACTTATGAAGTTTGTTAAAATTTGTGACGTCGTTTCAAGTTGTTGAGGTGAGGCAGACAGCACCATAAATCATTCCTACTTGCACTGGAGTTTGAGGAAGGGAAAACATTTTTCAAAGCTGTAAACATTTGGTTTAAAAAAAAATAAAAGTACCACCTGGATTCTCCAGTGCTGAGAGTGGGTGGCCTGTTGCCAGTCATCTGCCACTGCCTCAATTGGTTGGCTACTAAGCATAAGGTTGCCACCAAAGCAAGAGTTCTCCATCCCACCCTCCCTCCCTTTCAAACAGGGATGCCTCGGCCTTTGCCTGGCACCTTCCTGCCTGGCACAGCTCCGACTGGGATCCACGAGGTCTGACAAAATCTGTCCGTGGCACTTGTATGCTGTGGCACAGCACCCATTATATCTCCTTTCCAAAACGCTACACTCAGATTCCACACAACGTTTCACTGGTTCTTCAGTAACAGTTAATAAAAGAAAGACTTGCATCTTTACATCGCCTTTCACAACCTCAGCACGTCTCAAAACGCTTTACAGCCAATTAAGTATTTTGAAGGTTTTTAGGCTGATTTCACGGACGATCCCCAGCTCTGAATTCCCCCAGCAGAGAGTTCAAGGAGTGTTTCATATTTAAATGAGATTCAACGACAGCGTCAGAAAACTCTTGCAGATTCTGGACTCTCTCTCTCTGGTAAAGATTGAATTTTATTTCATTTCACCTGCAACTCGGGGTCAGTGTGGCTCAGTGGAACTTCTGGCCCATCTCTCCCTTCACATCACAGGGCCAGTGTGGCTCTGTCTGATTGTAATGTAGGAAACACAGCAGCCGATTTGCACACAGAAACAGAAACAGCAATGAGATAAATGATCAGATCGTCTGTTTTTAGATATAGGTTGAGGAATAAATGTTGGCCAGGACACTGGGAGAACACCCCTGCTCTTCTTCGAAATAGTGCCAAGGGATCTTTACGCCCACCTGAGAGGACAGACAGGGACTCAGTTTATTGTCTCATCTGAAAGACGACACCTCACACTCCCTCAGTACTGCACTGGAGTGTCAGCCTAGATTTTGGGCTCAAGTCTCTGGAGTGAGACTTGAACCCACAACCTTCTGACTCAGAGGCGAGAGTGCTACCCACTGAGCCATGGTTAATATTTGGTTTAATATTTTTCCCAAATTTTCTCCTCAGCTTTTTCTCCCCCCAAACTTAAGACTGTGATATTGGAGTAGGCTTTCCGATTGCATGGACCTCATCCATTGGGAGCGCATATCAGGAAATCACACATGTGCAGCCCACAATTTTCCACTGAGCGTAAGCTGTGTGTGAGGTTTGCCACCGTGCAGTCCCGATGGATGAGGCTGTGTTGGGAGTGTGCAATTGGACAATTTACTCCATTGTGTCAGCAGAAGCCATTTTGATGAAAAAGATACCTTTCAATCGCAGGACATTTTCATCTAAAAGCAAACCGCGAGAGAGTGGGGACAAAAACAAAATACACAAATAGGAATGACAGGCCCTATGTCAGTTAAAATTACATTTACTACTGCAGGCCCCAAACCGCAAGTAAGCGCTAAAGTCTGACTAGATGTGAAGCTCAGCCTCCCGTACCTGCTTAATAACTCGAAGGTGTTGGACCTGCCAGCTGAGCTTTAGCAGGAGCTTGTACTAATTATCAGCACGGACTCCAGGGGATAAATTGAGAAGTAGAGGCAGGCCCCGAAAGGGAAATGTCTGACCTTTCTGCCAATATAAGCTGCAATGAAAATGGAAACTGCTACTTTCTAGCCAAGCATTTCCTGATCAGTCCTCTTGCTGTCTGCTCGGTTTCAGTACAAATCACGCCACCATTTTAATAGGTAGCTGAAATTATTTTTTTTCTTTTCTGGACATCAATTTGGTCAAATTTCATCTACCCTATGTGGTTCAAAACATGGGTGCTGCAATCTTACGTTGTGTTGTCATCTGTAAAATTTAAAATTCCGACTCCCTGTCCTCCACACCCAAACTCTGCTGCTTTTAGTTACCTAACTTTTCCATCCACTCCAGAAAAATAACAGCTGTGAAGCCGCTCACAGTATTGTACGCTAAACTGCACATCCATTTCACTGTAAATAAAGATTTGAAAGTGATTCACCAGCACTTCTGTGAAATACTAAAAATAAAAAAAGTTACAGCAAATAGAATTACTAAGAGTAAAACTGACTGGGTGGTCCAATTAGCATACGATCTGTTCACTGAGCCTCAGGTTTGAAGCCAGCCCAGACTGATAGGTTGAGAGGCTCCTCTCTCACGTGCCAGCTTGGTTCAGTGGTAGCACCCTTGCCTCTGAGGGTTGTGGGTTCAAAGCTCACTTCAGAGCATTGAGTACATAATCTGGGCTGACACTTCAGTGTAATACTGAGGGAGTCCTGGATTGTTGGAGGTGTCTTCCAGATGAAATGTTAAATCTGTCTGTTCAGGTGGAATTTAGAAAGTCCCATAACCCTATTCAAAGTTCTCCTGGATTCAATCTCTCTGTCTCCATCTTTATCTCGCTAAGGTTGGGGCTGATATTGGTTTGCATGTGGATAATTCAACAATTCTCCAGAACTGGCCAGACACAGAACTGCTGCTAATGGGGTTTATAGCAAACTACTTCCTAATGGAGGTCTCTCTGTAGTGGGTCGATCAGTCACATCATCTTTCAATATCCAGAATCCATCACAAACATCAACGTCAATGCCACTACAATGTCGCCAGTAATTCTTTTCCTGAAGTTTACAGTTAATAGACGCTACTCTGATAGAAGGCAATTTCACTTTGATTAGAATGTTCTGGCACAACAGCAGGCTTGGTGTGGTTATATTCAATCAACATGTTTGAGCAATAAACAGGTTAATATTAGTGAAAGTACAATGCTTGACAGCAACTAAAGGCACCGCTGAACACCTTTAGCATTAGTAAAGGAACAGTAATAGTACACATGGCGATATCTTACTTGGTTTAATAAATAAATGAAAATTTCCACGCATCACCTGTTCTGTGCCAATCCTTTACTGGACACCAGCAATGAGAGTTTTTATGCCATGAACGCACAAAGTAACATCAGGACCACTGATTTATCTTTGCTTTGCTTACTTGTGATTTGCTGCTGTTCTATTTTGAACTAATTAACAAAGTGTGATGGTTGAACTGCGGCAGGAAAGTACTATGATGCTTACAGGAAGTTTGTGCTGCACACTGCATTTTTCATATTATAGATGTATGATAAGCTTTGCTTCTTATCTATGTAACTATTTAAATACAATCAACGTTATTATTAACAAAAAATTATTGCAGATTTCCAGCATTCGCAGTATTTTGCTTTTATTAACAAACTGGTTTACAATTTTCTGGTGATATTTTTCATCAAAGAAATTTTCAAATTAATATGTATTATCAGCTGCCAGACAAACTCTAGGCCTCATTTTCTTCTTCACTATACTGCATGATTTTTCACAAACCACTAGCCCTGGTATCAAAACAATCATGGAATGTTGCAGCACAGAAACACGTCATTCAGCCTATCTGATCTGTGCTGATGTCTCTCTCTACGTGAGCCACCTGTTCTAACCCCATTCATCCGCACGTCTTTGATACTGTGTTTATTGATGTTCTGGGACATAAGCAAATAAAGCCCCAAAGTTGCGTGTCATTTAGATATTAACATGGTTTGTACTGCTCTACATCAGTGAGTTTGTAGTGAACATCATCAAGCAATAGCCTCTGTGGATATTGACAAGTAAAGGAGCTAATCCCCCAAATTTTATTTTCGGACTTTATTTGTGCACTGTCTTTCAACAAAGATAACTTGTAGCTTATCATTATCACTACATCACCAAAACACTGGTGGTTAGACCAGGAATAGGGACACCTGTCCGCTGGCTGTAAGTTTGTGTGGAATGACGGTGGACAGTCACGATCCCAAAATTGCTCCCTAGTGACTCAGGCAGTTTGTCCAGTGAACCAGACCTGGAAGGTTGTGGGTTCAATTCCTCACCACACTAAATTGCTCTTAACTGAGGAGACACTGCAATTGGCCTTGACCCCCTGGGTTAAGGAGTGGGAAACCAGCTAGGATTCCTGCTACTCATCATTGCTCAGGAACTACTGCTGAAAGGTAGGTTCAATAATGCCACTGGGCAAGAACAGGATTGGTCTTGACTGCAACATTCTCTGTAGTTGAATTACTTTCCGATACTGAATGCTGGGGCACCCTCTGATGGGTTGCGCATTGCCCAGTGGGGTAGATTTTCAACTTCAAACCAATGGAAATCAAAATAGGGCAATTTCTATAATGTGCGGCCAAACGGCAATGCCAGTTTTGCACCCGGGTGGCAAGTTAAAAATCTACCGCACGATTTCTAGTGAGAATGAGGAGCAAAATGGGGGAAAAAACCCTACAAAATAATATGGCATACTGGCAGAGATTAATGCCAGAGTAGAAACCAGAAATGGATTTCTTTGTGCCAGCATAGAAATGAACAAAGTAGAGAATCCTATACCGTGAAGCAACTCATAAAATTAATAAGAAAAACCAACCTTGCTTGTAGGAGGGGCACTGTCAGCCCCCCAAGCACTCCTCTGTATAGATGGCGGCACCTGATAGATCTCATGACCTTGTGCGGCATGGCCTGAAGTGGTGGGAGGCACCTGATATATGCTCTGACTCAGGTGTGAAGGGGGTACTTGGTAGATAGGATCTCGAAAAGAACTTCCACAGCCAGGAGAGCCTTGCTGGCTTGGGGGTACTTGATAGATGCCTTGCTGCAGTGACTGTTGTGTTGCCACAGGGGAAGATGGCTCATTTGGGGAGCTGTCGTAAATAGGCCCAACAAGGAGTTTGAGGCGGTTGCCGGGTGCAATGCCCTGTCGTCCATGCAGTGAGCAAAGCCACCATCCTTCCAACCCGCCAGTGTTCTGTTCAATCACCATCAGTATATCTCCTTTACGAAAAGATAACTCCTCTGGAGATTCTGGTGCATTGTCGTACAAAGCTTTGGCCATAAGATTCTAGAAAAAAAAGAGGAAAAAAAACAAGCATTTAGAGACAGGAACGAGGAAGCCATGGAAAGTTAGCCAATGTATAAAGATCTGAGACGCGAGTGTCCAAACTGTGAATCACATGATTCTCCCCCGGCCCTGATGTTCTAGTCCTTGAAGCCCAGGCTCCTCACTGGAACCCTAATACAAAAGCAAAATACTGCGGATGCTGGAAATCTGAAATAAAATCAGAAAATGCTGGAAATACTCAGCAGGCCAGGCAGCATCTGTGGAGAAACAGAGTTGACGTTTCAGGTTGATGACCTTTCATCAGTTCTAACGGAAGGTCATCGACCTGGAACATTGACTCTGTTTCTCTCTCCACAGATGCTGTCTGACCTGCTGAGTATTTCCAGCATTTTCTGATTTTATCACTGGAACCCTATTTGGTCCCATATTTGTTTACGGCGTTGCTACACATTGAGAAATTGCCCTTACTGCCCAGCTGACGCAACGTCTTGCTAGATACAAGTGCAGTTAGAGGTGGGGACAACATATTCAAAATGATGAGGGGTTTTAATAGAGTAGATAGGGAGAAACTGCTTTCACTGGCAGGAGGGTTGGTAACCAGAGGGCACAGAGTTAAAACAATTGGCAAAAGAAACGGGGGGAGATGAGAATTTTTTTTATGCAGCAATTTATGATGATCTGGAATGCACTGCCTGAAAGAGTGGTGGAAGCAGATTCAATAGTAATTTCAAAAGGGGCTTGGATAAATACTTGAAAAGAAATTTGCAGGGCTATGCAAAGAGCAGGGGAGTGGGACTAATTGAATAGCTCTTTCAAAGAGCCGGCACAGACACGATGGGCCGAATGGTCTCCTTCCGTACTGCATGATACTATGAACATTTTAGCTCCAGTTCTGCACCCCACAGTCTTTGCACCAGCAGCCCTATAGTACCTAGAGAAAACAATCCCTGCACGTGTTATGGTCCAGCTACACTCAGTAGATAAACTTACTGAGCCATTACGGGAGCTTAAATTGAAATTTCTATTGCATTATTCTGCACCACTTCGGAGTTCTTCCTGAGGTCCTAGCCAATATTTATCCCTCAACCAACACCTAAAAAAAGAGATTATCTGGTCATTTTTATATTGCTGTTTGTGGGAGCTTGCTGTGCACAAATTGGCTGCTGCATCTCCTACATTACAACAGTGACTACACTTCAATAAAAGCATTTAATTGGCTGTAAAACGCTGTGGGATGGCCTGAGGTTGTGAAAGGCGCTATATATATGCAGGTCTTTCTTTCTCTGTAAGTGCCCGTTTTCTGCATCTTAGCAGTAAATAATTAAACTCACAGGAAAGAAAAAGTATCCACTTGGTGGTTGTCTTTCGAGAATAAGGTTTAGATTACAGTCAAATAGATTGCAAAATGTGTCCAATGTGCCTGCAGGGTACGTCCTGCTTGATATTCTTAGTTGCTACAAATGCAACAGTTAAGAAAATACAACGATTCCACTTCTTTGCTCTGTAACCCATCAAAAGATTTAACAAGTCTAAATAAACCTACATTTACACAAGTGCACCTTCAGTGTGAAGTAGTTTCACTACAGTTATAGTGTAAATGCAGCCTTAATTTGGAATTGGGGCACAACCCAGCATTACAACCAAGTAGACGAGACACCCCAAGAAGAGGGAATCTCACTCCACTTCATTCCAGAGTCATGTTGTGTCTCAGCGCTTTATTTGCACTCCACAAGCTCAGTTAAAACTGCTTGTAGTGTAAATACCCTCGAAAGAATTTCATTCAAGAAAGAAAATGAAATATGCACAAAATGCCATTAGGCTGTCTACGGTAATGAAATTAACAGCTTACTCCTGCTGTGTTGTTTCTTGCTGAAGAAAACGTATCCAGTAATTTGAATTAAGCAGTTTAAGCAAAATGGCAAAAGGAGGCATTCTGGCAAGATTCCAGTTCAAATGAAACAACTGTGAATTAAGAGGAGTAGACTATATTACTGACTATAGTAAGCACTTGGTACCATTCACCAAATCAAGTATTAGCAGGTGCAGAGAAGCATGCTTCTTTTTGGAAGAGTGCTCTGTCTATTATGAGGCTTCACAGACTCAGCGGGTTCTCGTCACTTGTCTTTCAGGAAATATATTCTTGTACCACTTTAATTCCACAACACAATCACATTTCTTTCAGCTTTTGAGCTGTCACTGTTGTACAGACATCCCACACTGCTGAACAAGTCATCAAGTGCTCTTACAACTTGCTGCACTTGCTTTATCCTCAAGTACATCTTGCTTTGGCATTTCACAAAGAGATCTCTCTGTAAACAAAAATGCAAACATCCTGCCAAATTAGAGTTCTGAATAAACCCCAGAGTCTAAAAGGAGAAACAGCCACCTCAAAACATAGGGAGAGCAAAAGGACAGGCTGCTGACCTTGCTGGGCATGATGCTTGACCCCCCAATCCTTCTCACTGCCATGCCTTTGACAGCTTCAAATGTAGTCCTACACCCTAAAAAAAGAGAGCTTCATGGGTCAAAACCTACTGTCCTCACACTAACAAAATACATCTTTGTTGGTTTCCTGGGAAATGCTATCATTTGGTTAACTTAAACCTTTTTGGCATATGCTGGCAACATGAAGAGAACAAAATTTACAGTGGACAGAGTTTTATCATTGTGAGGAAGGGACTCATTGCCTGCTACACGATGTAGAGAAAGATTCTGTTAAACTCCTTCACAGCCAGCTTGCTTTTTGTTTTGTAAACCCCTTTAAAGTAAATCTACAACACCAATGGTATATAAATGAGAGTTCTTTCTTTCTTGCTACGTAAATCTTGGACATCCCAAAGTACTTCACAGTCAATTAGTTTTTTTGAAGTGTACTCAAACATGGCAGCTCATTCCACAAGTGTTGGTCAGGACACCGGGAGAACTCCTCTGCTCTTCTTCGACTAGTACCATGGAATCTTTTATGTCTACCCGAGATGGCAGACGGATCCTCGGTTTAACATCTCATCCGAAAGACAACACCTCCAACAGTGCGGCACCCGCTATGTACTGAACTCGAGTGTCCTGCCTAAATTATGCGCTCAATGCCTGCAGTGGGACTTGAACTCAGGACCTTCTGACTGAAGAGACAAGAGCAATCAGTAAATGGAACGATGTGAACCAAGTGTTCCAATGCCGATCTTATAAACAATCTCCCCAAACAAAAGGTGTTAGTCGTGGCTCTGTGTATTCTCGCCTCAGATTCAGAAGGTTGTGAGTTCAAGGCACACTACAGAGACTTGAGCACAAGATCTAGGCTGAGACTGCAGTGCAGTACTGAGGGAGTCCTGCAGTGTAGGAGGTGCCGTCTTTCGGTTAAGACATTAAATCAAGGTCCCAACTGGCCTCTCAGGTGGACGTAAAAGATCCCATGGCACTATTTCAAAGAAGTGTAGGGGAGTTCTCCCTGGTGTCCTGGCCAATGTTTATCCCTCAACCAACATCACTGAAACAGATTTTCTGGTCATTATCACAATGATATTTGTGGGGTCTTGCTGTGTGAAAATTGGCTGCTGCATTTCCTACATTACAACAGTGACTACACTTCAAAGTGGTAAACTGCTTTGGGGCATCCTGAGGTTGTGAAAGGTGCAAGTCTTTCCTTTTCTTTGAATGATCTGGATATTTTGGGGCGGTATAACAGCAGAAGTGGCGTGAAAATTCAGGTAGTGAGGCTCACCACCTCATTCCTGCTCCGACCACTTGCCGTCTTACATAAATAATTGGCTCCAAGGCAGGAAGATGGGTTGAGGTCAGTGTAGCAGGCAGAACTCCTGCTCCATCCCTCCTCCACCGGGAAGAGGAAAATCCAAGCCCTTGTGTTTTGCCCATGTTGCGTGTCCTGTGGGACTGTGCACCTTTTTGATCAAACTGTAGCTGCTGTGTTACAAACTGTACATCTCATGTATGGAGATGTACAGTCAGTGCAGCTCCATAGCATGTGTGTGTAATATATATATTTATAAAGCTTTATTTAAATGGAATAACATGAAATCCCTATCTCTTGGGAGCACCAGTGGATAGAACATTATACAGCCAATCTTCCTTCCTTGGTGCTGTCCAGGAAGGATTATTGCAGACCATACCAGAAATGCACTCTGTTGGGACCCAGAGCTCATCGCCTGAACATGTTCTCAGGCCTAATTAATATCAAAGAAACACCATGTGGGCACAGATAGGGCTGCAACATTGACCACAGCCATGAGGACAGGAAGAAGTACGGGCGCTTCCAGCCACTCCTGCAGTCTACAGGGACCTGGCAGGGGTGGGACTGTGATGCCGAGCAGTAGGTGGAAGAACAGAGGAAACAAATGTGGTAAGAAGAATGATGATATAGGAATAGTCAGGGAGGGGAATTCCTACTTTATGGTAGGGAAACAGTTGTTAGTGGCTTAGGGAAGGACAAGGTGAATGACTACAGTAGGTGTCAAGGGAGCATGTGGTTGTCCCTCCTTGTCTGGCTCCAAATAACACATATTGCAAAAGGGAAGGAGTGGCACAGTACTGAACAAGGCCTCCATAACTAGGTGTAAATTCCAAACAAGATTCAAGTCCTGAAGCAACAAAACAATTATTTTGAATAAGCCAGACTTATCTCGACAACACTATCCTGTCCCTTCGGAACAGAAACTGCAGCTCTGCAAGTTTCAGCTTGCCCCTGAGCTGCACCTGGTGCTATTTGAGGAAATCTGAGTGTACTCTTTTGAGCAACCCATAAACTTAAAACATTAAATGAAACTTAACAAATTAAATTAAAATTTGGTTGTCTGGGGGTGATGAAGCACTCTAGTCAGTCCCTGCGGTGCCCACCGGTCGCGGAAGGCCTCGAGCGTGCTGGCGGACACCGCGTGCTCCATCTCCAGGGCCACCCGGGCGCGAACGTGGCCGCAGAAGAGAGGCAGGCAGTCGGGCTGAACTACCCCCTCAACCACCCGCTGCCTGGACCAGTTGATGACCACTTTGGCCAGGCCCAGGAGCAGTCCCACAAAGAGGTCCCCCGATCTGCCCGCTCGGGTGACCAAAGATCAGGAGCGTGAGACTGAAGTGCAGCCAAAATCGGAAATCTGAATGTAAAGGTCTAGTTGCTGCACCCACATCTGGTGCAGAGAGCAGAAAAGCCATAGAGGAAGTTCGAGTGCCGTGCCATCAAGGCGCAGGGTGGAAGCAAAGGATTAGCGCTCATTTTTTCTCTCCATTGCGCCGATTTTTCAGCCGCTATTTGGGAGCAGGGCAGGAAAATTGGCTTTAATGTGTTTTAGACAGTAAGACACTATTTTTGGTATGTCTGTACATGAAATAAACCTATTGTTTGATGATTCTACTGAAGGAAGGTCACCCTTGGCAGTGACAAGTTTCTTCAGCTATGTGCAAAATGCAAGTTCAACATGTGCAATAAGATTAATTACCAGGTAAATTCTATGAATGAACCTGACTTTCAAGTCATCAGTGAGTGAGGTCAGTTCCCCTTACTTTCAGATGTACAACGGGAATGTAATTTGATAAGATTTTAAATCATACATATTTGTGAAGGATAATTGTATTGTGCTAACACAACATGTTTGGCTGTGAATTTACTGGCCTCAAGTGTTATAACTGCAGTCAGAGAACAGACGCAGTGCAGAACAGGTTTGTAAACTGGAACGTTTCACAATGATATGACAATTTCTGTCCGTCCTTAATAGACACAATAGAGTCAAATGTTATGACTGTGCGCTACTGGTGTTGAGCCTCAGCGGTAACATGCAATTGTAAAATCAGTCCTAATATTCTAGGCTGACCAGACGTCCCCGGTTTCCAGGCAGTCCCTGGATTTGGTACTGTGTCCCCGGGCAAACAATGTCCCCGGAAGAGTCCCCGGTTCAGGAAACGCATCCCCGAATAGAGCCATACTCATTGGCCCGCTGAAAAGTCAATCTTCGTCACACCTCATGTCTTCTAGACCAGTCAGAGCGCAGCATTTGTTTGTCAGGGCGATGCCCTCCTGGGATCGGCTGCTGCTGGCAGCGTCGGTGGGACACGTGGGTTAGGTTTCATCTTATAAAGAGGCAGCTGTTTCAGCCAAGTGACTGGCGGGAGGGCGGATCCTTTAACGAGTGGGGAAAAAAAAATCGGAGGGAAAGCCGAGGGTGTGATAGAGCCAGATTTACCCGAGATCAACATGGTGCAAAGATCGGATCAAATTGTGTTTTTTTAATGTATAAGCTCTAAATTCTCCCACCGGGAAGAGGTTTCTGAAACCTTCCGAGACAGTCACATCTTATATGGAAAATCTCAGTCTGTTTGGAAGAGATTTAAAATTGAGAAATTAAAAGTTAGGGTATTTGGGGAAGAGTATGGATGGTACAGCACTATTGCAGGTGCCATAGCTACAACGTTGATTGAACAACGTATGACATAGAATACAGGCAAGATTCGATATTCGGTATAAAGTGAAAGAGATCTTCTGAATAGGCTGTATAGACAGTGGGTACGAGAAACTGCCGTTCTTGAAGAGTGTTATTGTATTTATAAAGGGTGTCTGAATACGCTTCAATAGTGTGACATCACATCCACAGTAATTATATGCCTATTTGTTTTGGATTTGTAGTGTATATGTGCAACTGTTAAAATATAGGCTGCTAAAAATTTTGCCTCGTTATGCTGCGCAACCCACATTTTCGGTCCTGGCTACTTTGCTGTGCTCCCACTCTGTGTGTCCCCGGATTCGGTTTAGAAAATATGGTCACCCTATAATATTCAAACTTACATCAAGGTCATAAGACTGTGAATGGTGGTTGGAAAGCAATGTGTTTATGGAAAAGCCAAACAGTGTCACTTCAAAAAAAGAGCAACTGCAGAATCAATGGGGAATTTTAATTTCACTTTAACAGAAGTGTGTGTGTGTGTGTGTGTGTGGGGTGGGGTGTGTGTCACTAGTTGTTGTCAGCTAACCTGTCCCAAAGTGTCCCCTGCATTCCATTGACTCATACTACAACGGTCAAATGACCTATGTCGGAATTGGTATTAAAATAGGCCAACAAGTCTATGGTAAATAGATTTAATGGCATTGCCAGCTTCTGGAAAACCAAATTAAATGAGCACCAATATAAAAAGATTTGTATTAATGGCCTTCCAATTACATGGGCTTTTTATACTCTTTTCAGTCTGCCGTTGGGTCATATTGTTTATGCAAATATTGGTAGGAATGACCCCAATGGAAAACGCTTACATTGTTGTTGACAGAAGAAGCCTGCTGTGTAAAGCAGACTAATTGGATGTTATTGCAAGAAATTAATTCAGAACACTCCATCATTGAAGCAAGGGATTAGCATCTAAATATATTGGATGACAGCTCGGTCATCAGGGAATTATGCTACTGTTGGTGTCTTGTCATGCAGAACGGCATTTTGGCTTAGGTAGACTAAAAAAAACTAGAGATTGGCAGGAGAAATAACTTGAGATTCTTTGCCTATACTGACCGGTGGGAAAGGTTATGGCTCATGGCTATAGAAGGGATTCTACATAGCTGTCAGTTTACCAAGGTGCCATCCAAATTTTTCAAAGGCAGAAAAGAAAAGTAATCTAACCCCTGGATTCTACAAGGATATAATTGAGAATTGTTACACTAGGAATTCTGATCTTATCAATCTGAGGAGGGTATTTTTAATTGGCACAATGATCCAATAAAGGTAAACATTACATCAATGCAGCCCCATGGAGGTAATGGGGGCAATTCTGTGATCCCAGTGGGGAGCCACGCTCGCAGGAAGCACAGGTCGGTGACAGGACTACAACACTGCTGGGAATAGGGGATCCTGCAATCGCTGGCAATGTTATCAGGAGAAGCTTGTGCTGAAAAAGCTATGGGACCTAAAAAGTTGGGGTCTAGATGGAAATAAATCCTCAGTCAAACTCAAACTTTCTGTTTCTGGAGGAGAATGACATCATTTTTGTCGTGGCGAGCTCACAAGCGATACAATGATGCATCTCAATATGATTTACGTAGTTGTCTCTATAAACAGAACATAAGATCCAAATGAGCTATACAGATCATGAGGGGCCCAGGCTTGGTCCCAGTCGGAATTGAGTTAGAACTGAGTTATGGAGGAGAGAATCACTTATTCACCAACTCCTCGATAGGAAGCACATGTGGACATCACGTCAGGATGGGCCCCAAACTGATTTCCGCATGGTTAAATAGTAAGACAACACTTACCACTAATGGCTACTAGGCTGATATACTGCAGGTTACCCCAACTATAGCCCAGTAAGGAGTTGATGCTCTCGGCGGGGAAAGCATTTGGAGAGGATAAATAAATTGTCAAAAGATGCTCCCACCCTTAAAAGGATCAATTGTATTGGATATATTGCCGAGATAAATAGTTAACATTAGTCTAGTTTACACCACTGACTTTATACTTGTAGTGAAGTGGTGTGGACATCACGGCAATATAAAAAGTGTCCTGTAGTTCAAGTTCTGGCAACTAACAGCGTGTAATCATATCCCTTGACCTATGGGTAAAAGAGAAACGTACAGGTCAGATTTAATTGTGAAAGTACAACTGTGTGGGAACCTGTCAAATTTCAGTGCATTCCTGTCATGATGTTGTTTGGACCTTTCTGCTCTTTTGTATTACTTTAATGAATGGAGGTGTTGTGGAGTGCATGTGGCAGAATGGGGAGGGGGACTGGCAACTCATCATATGGGGCCCAAGTACCAAAACACAGAAGCAAGTGTAAAGAGGTTTATTTTAGAAAAAGTTGTGTTGCAATGTGTAATCACACATGTGGGAATAGGTTAGATAGGTGTTTGAAGCAAAGGCAGCTAAAAGGATATGGGAACAGGGCAGGCACACGGGATGATGATTACTGCTCGTGTGGAGGATAAACATGAGCATGGATTGACTGATCTGAATGGCCTGTTTCCATGTTGTAATTTTATGTGAAGTTACACAATTCAGAGCAATTTTCAAATGGTGAACTTGATGTAACCAGAACTCGTGCCACCACAGACTTGTAATCATCATCCAACAGCAGCTACTGCTATTTACACAGCTTCTTTAAAGCAGCAAAAAGCCACTTCACTTTTCGGGGGGTGTCAGACCCTGAACAGCTGTACAGGGGAGGTCTCGGGGAGATGGTCAAAGGCACTGTCGAAGTGGTAGGTTTTAAAGGAGGCTTTTGAAGGTTTGGAGAAGTTTAGCAAAGGGGAGGAGTTTAAAGAAAGGGAGTTTCAGAGTGCGGGAGCAAGGTGGTTGGGAGTTTCTTTCACTGATGGCAGGGAGCAAGAGGGGCCAGGGACCTGCAATAGGCTAGAGCTTCACGTGTAGGGTGCGGGGAGGGATGTAGGGCTGGAGCAAATTGTGGAGGTAGGAATAGGCAAGGGATTTGTAAATTAGAATTTTTAAATTAATGTGCTGAGCGATGTGGAGTCAAGCAGGATTTTGTGCAGGATAGGGTGCAGTGGGGGAGTTCTGAATGAGTGGAGTTTATGCAAGGTGGGGCTTGTGAGGTCAGCGAGGAGGGTATTGAAAATGACAGGCCCGAATATGATCACGTAGGGATGGAGATGGGTAGTGTTTTGGAAACTGTAGTAACTGTAGTCGGCAGTCTTGGTGATGGATTGGTTGTGGGGCTCAGGGCCAACCGTCAGGTTGAGCTTGAGTGGAGAAGGAGTAGAAGTAGGATCTTGAATGTGACATTTCTGGAATGGTTTTAGTTTTGCCAGTGTTGAGCTGCAATAAGTTCTGACTCATCGGTGGCCTGGCATCATGATCCTTGAAGTGTTATACCCTTCGGATGGTTTTGTCTGCAGGCGAACAGTGAATGTAGCTGTTAAAAGATGTGTGAAACGCTGGTTATCTTGACCTAGTAGCACTGGGCTACTGTTCTTGATAAACTGCTGCGGTCAGAAACTTCTTGTAGCATATTCTCTCAACCACATATGCAACAGATGAATTAGAGATCACTGTGATGGGTACTTTTAAACAGTAAATTTACCTTTAAGGGAGGTAACTTAGCAAAAAGTATCTATTGACTGAATGTAGTGACAATTGCTTTAGAATAATTAAGCAGGGAATAAGCTAAACCTATAAAAAAAAGCAACATTCTAACATCAAGCCAAGTACAACAGGATATTTTCTGAAGGACTCCCATGCACAAGTTTGAGACCACAAGAGAAACGTTTCAACCTTAGTCAGAGGCCAGAATAGGGTCAAAACAAAAGGAGGGCCTCAAGCCTATTCTACGTTCATTTTGTGGGTAACGCATGAAGGGATCTCCCTCACAAACAGGTCGTGGTAGAATAATTATAGTTTGATAGTCTTGCCCACGTAGATCTCTGTCTACACAGAATGCAGTTCATTAATTCCTTTCAAGATGGTAAAGAAACTATTGCTCATGGAAGATATGCTACAACAGCAAGAACAATAAGAAGTATGCAGATACCACTTTTTACTAAAAAGACAGGGAAGGGAAATAACTCCCTACGATGGGCCATTAAACTCCTGACGGGTCTAAAATGTTTCTTGCATATCCAATGGGAACCTAGGCTGATTTTGTGTAATTTAAGGAGTATTTTTTGCAGTCTGCCCAGCATTGCAATGCACTATTAAATCCCTTCCTCATTTAGTACATGATGTATAGTTGCTGCCAGCTTCATTAAGGACACACTGGGGGGGGGGGGGGAAGGAATTTCCTATGGAGTTTTCCCAATTAAAAGCGATAACCTCGGCAGAAACCCTATATACACGCATAAACAGGGTATCCATCGAAGTTATGGCGGGCAGTCGGGAGAAGTCAATGAAATTCCCGGCGAGAATGTTTTAGATTAACAAGGGTAGGGATCAGCAAACTACATCCTGGTTTAGAAGGAATGAATAGATGGGGGGGTGGTGGAGGTAATATCCGAGGTGCTGCTCCTCTCCTGGTGAAGAGCCAAGCAAGTGCCGAGCACGGTACAACACTGTATCCCTGATGTTCTGACCAACGATTGTCACTAGAAAGGTTCCACACTGGGATTGGCATCTTGCACACCTGAATGCCCATGGCTTCTTCCATCCCCACTTTTAACTTCTTTTTATGCCCTCTCTTCAGGTACAGTTTTAAATTCCCAAATCCCAAGCCCTTCGGTCTTTTGACTGGTGTATCTGCCCCCTCCCGCCATTCTTCCCACCATTGGCGGTAGAGCTTTCAGCTTGCCTCGGCTCTACTCTCTGGAACACCTTCTCGATGCTCCTCTGCTTCACTCTACTCCTTTAAAAACCTTCTCAAAACCTATCTCTGGCCAGACTTTGAATTATCTCCTCATCTTCCCTTTCATAGCTGTCGCATCCCAAATGATCCCCTAGCTGAGATCAACTAACTCAGCACTGACTGGACCTCAGCTGTGGGACTTTGGGTGTGTCTGGCTCTGTTTCACGTTGTATTTACTAACTAAACCACTGAGGAAGCTTGCTCAGAGAGTGTATGATAGTCCTCTGAACGGCAAGAACAGATTACTGCCTCAAACTCACTCCCTCCTGTTATTTTTCAAACTTTTTAAAATAATTTATTTTGCTGTTTTACTCTGGCTTTGAGCTGTTTTGTCACAAGAAGATATAAATACTATGCGAGATCAACAAAAAAGTTGATTCATTTTTTAATGCAGGGTTGTTGAACAGCATTAGCTAAAGTTTGCACTTATCATACAAAATGGAGTGGTTCAGTTGTGGTCATAAACTGCAAAGTGATGCATGACTGGTTTTTAAATTCATCTACACTCCACCACATTCTGTGACACACTGCATGGGAAGTTTTCTAATCATTTTATACCATTATTTATCTGATTTGCTGTGTAGTTTCATGTCCTCGGGTGTAAGAGTCTCCATATTAGAACATTTAGGGGGAAAAAATTCGGTTGATTTGCGCCTCCCGTTAGCGCCTTAAGATGGCACTAACAGGGCACAAAGCAACTAGCGCCCAGGCGCAGTGCCGCTAGCACCTCCCGTGAAATTCAGCGGGAGGTTAGCGGCGGCGGTAACCGTTAGCGCCCCGCAGCGCTGCGCCACTGGTGATGACGTCATCGCCGTGCGCAGCGCCCCGCTCACGCCCCTGCCGCGATCTTTGGTAGCGCCCCCTGAATTACCGCGGACGCTATGTCCGACAGGGTCGGGGGGCGTACGTGCAGTTGGGGTGGCGTGAATTAAAGGGGAGGTGCCAGGCGGCCATTTTTGTTGTTGGTCGCCTGCCAGCACCTGCCCCCTCTGCCGTCCACGGCCTCCTGTGAAGCCCCCCCACGGGGTGCCGGCTGTGCTCCGTGAGCGCGGCACTCCTCGTGAGCCCTTTTTTGATTGGATCTTTTAAGTCTTATTCTGAGATCCCTCCTCCTCCTCCATCACTGATCGGCTTTTATTTGGCCAGCATCGCTGGGTTCCTAAAGTGCTAGTTTTGTGCAAGCCAAATGTAAAACTGCCGGGACTCTAAGGCTGGACGCTGGGCATACCTTTTGATGAGCAGGTCTCCTAGACCGCCAGTCTCATCGGGTCCCTGCTTGTGCAAAACCCAACCTGCACTTCGGTAACCTGGCAGCACTGGCACATTATAAAAGCACTTCAGCCTGCTGTCAAGTCATCGGAAAGCGAATTAACAGCACGAAGGCCGGATGCTGGCCTACGAATGCTAGGCACTGGAATTCAAACTTAAAGGCCTATTATAAAGGCCCTTTAAAGTAACTGCAGGGCATACTGGACGGAGCAGGTGCAATGACTATAGATATCACATGCCATTACATCATAAAATCCCTGTGACCAAAGACACGTACACAAGGCATGTACACAATGTTTATACAGTGTGATTTATGGAATGACTAAGCTGTATGTTTTATCAATTAGTTTTCACAGTGTGAACTCCTCAGTCATACACAAACACAGAAATGACGTCTCTGTCGAGATTTGCACCTTTAATCTGATACAGATTACTTGAGGGCCCAGTGCCGAATGCCTGTGAGAATGCTTGCACAAAGTGAGGAGGTACGAGCACCCTGTTTCACAAAAACACTTCTTGGAAAGCATCTTAAAAAATTCCACCGGTTTGTTCATTTTCATTTTAGTTGTCATTAAAAGAAATAATTGCTGTAAGTCACTCATTTCAAATTATAGGGGCATTTTTTTCCTGAGTTCATGTGTCTGGTGGGAGCTTGCTGTCGGGGCCAATCTTCATCCCTCAACCAACATCGCAAATAAACAGATTATCTGTCCATTTATCTCATTGCTGTTTGTGGGAGCTTGCTGAGCGCAAATTGGCTGCCTCATTTCCTACATTACAACAGTGACTACACTTCAACAGTACTGGATTGGCTGTAAAGCGCTTTAGGACGTCCAAAGGTTGTGAAAGGCGCGATAGAAATTCAAGTCTTTCTTTCTAACGTTGCATTAAATGGTCAGAAAATCATACAATTCCAAATGACTCACATGTGCTTCCCTTCTATATGTACTCATAATTGTGATGGGTGTTAGCATAAGAGAACAAAACACTTTGGGAACTCAGGATCAGGCACGCATCAGGCACAGCACAGAATAAATTTCCCCTCCCTCTAATTGAATGGTTTAAATTGATACACCAGCCATCCTCGTGGCCTCTAATGAGTGATGCTGCCAATGTAGTCCCACCCAGTCTGTGCCCACTCAGCACAGGATTGAGATTGTGCAAACTGAACTTACTTACAGTCCCTACTGCCAGCAAGAAAGGAGCTTTTTGTTCTTTCAGTCTGCATTGCAATCATAACTAGGACTTAGGAGGAGAAAGAACAAGGTGTGAACCAGATTGGTTTAGCTTTGAAGATACTGATCTAAAGTCACATGTTTAATTAAACCTTTCAGCATGGTTGTTTACATTCTAGTATGGCCTGCAATATGGAGAAGGTGCAGCATGTGTTGATTCTACTACAGAGGGAGTTATAGTGCACAAGATGAGAGATTATGGCATTCTAATAAGTAATGTATATTTTATTTATACATAGATAGGGACAGACAGAAAGAGACCGATACCAAGACAGAGAAAGAGGGAGACACACACACGGAGAAAGAGAGAGAAAAAACAGGGAAGTAGATTTTAACCACAATGTGGGCAGGGAGTTAAGATGGTGGAGGGGAGTCGCGCCAAGTTCCTGACGTGTTCCCGCCATCATAACTTAACCGACAACAGGTACAGGAGGGCCATCTGCCCATGGTAGACGAGGCCTACTTTACATTGGAAAGTTGCAGCCTGATGACGTTATGTTAATCTGGGAGGGCCACATGTGGCCAACTCTGATACCGCAACCATTGCGGGAGTTTGCGGAAAAGATATATTGGAAAAATTTACTTCGATGTGGAATCCGAGACCAGGAGGTGCGCTCTTCCTGGCCTCACAAGGATACTTTGGGCTGTCCTTGCCCTGGGCTTCCCAGACAGCATTTGGCTCCGATTTCCCCCTCCTTTCTCATTTACTTTGTCATGGGCCGTTCTTGCAGGGGTCTGACTCTCCCGATTTTCCATGTCATTCCCACTGGCTGCAAGCAGGAGTCAGCATCATGAAATGCTAATGAGGGCCAGGTGTTAAACTATCCCCCGCTTTGGCCCTGTACCACCGATTCTGGGCCTGAGGTAAAATCGACCTCTATGTCATAGAGAGAGGCAGAGACAGAGATAAAGGGCTGGATTTTGATACTGGGGCGGGTTGGGGTCGTGTCATCCGCATTTCGTGTTATCCACCCGCCTGCAATTGGATGTGGGAGATTGATGCAATTTTCACCTAATTGGGCAATTGAGTTCCAGCATGTGGGAACCCATGAACCAATTAGTGGTTTGAGTCTGAAAGTCGCCTCTGATGATGTCATCATTGTTGCTGCATTGCAGGTCAGAGACTGCCTGGCCTTTGCTGTGAGAGGACCTGGATGCAAAATGAGCAGCAGCTCAGAGAGAGAGAGAGACACAGAGAGAGAATTTTGTTTTTGCATCCAGGTCCTCTCACAACAAAGGCCAGGCATTCTTCCAATGCAGCAGCATCAGAGGCGACTTTCAGACCTTATACTACTACTACCTTCATCACATCTGCGTTGTAATAGTGGACCTGCAGCTGAGAGTCAGCAATCCACTTGTGCTCCCGCCAGGTTTCACTGGCGTGTTTCAGATCAGGCGTGCTTCACGTGGGAAAAGGGTTAAACTAGCTAAAAAGTATCAAAATGGCATTACAGAGCCAATTTAGGGCTTGTTAAGGGCTTTAATGGCCTCTCCCGCCTCTTGGAGGCGGGACGGAGACGGGACCACCGCACACGATTTCATAAAAATTGCGTGGAGGCGGGATCAGGTCCGCCTGCCACTTTTCGCAATTTTAACCTCCCCACACGCCTCCAAACCCGCCTCCACGGGTCAATGAAAATCCAGCCCAAAGAGAAAGAGAGACACACACATTGTGTGCTAACATACATCTATTTGTATGTTTATACTTTTGTTTCGATTCATGACACTGAGAACCCAGGTCACCATCTGTACCTCAGAAAAAAACATTAAAGATTTACTGTTAAACAGTAATATATGACGCAGAAATGAACGAGAAATCATTGATAATTAGTTAAATGTTGGTGTGTAAAAATATATTGCATTTTTTCTGCTGATTGTACCTACAACACATTCAGTGTCTGTGATCACACTATCCTCGAATACCTCCATCTCTCTGATCACATTCTTTTCTAGAAATACCTCATTATCTAGGACTATAATTTTCCAGCAGATTGAATTGCATCATTGCGATTAGCATTTCATATGCATTTCTTGCAGACTTTCCAGCGTGGACTGGTTGAGAAATGATGCATTTAAAACAAAAATCCCCTCAGAAGTGACATGAAAGACAGCATTTTGTCTAACCCGAGGCAGTAGGTTAGCTCATCATTATCTAGTAATTAAATTCAGGCCAAACAATTCCCCTTGGGAGTACAGAGAGAGAGCCCCAAACCAGCATAGCAATTAGAAAAGGCTTTGGTGGCTTTATACAAATACTTATTAACTCCTTCACTTTTCTGCACTGGGGTGCTTATTTGACATTTAGAATATAAAATTTACTTAATTTTTTTTTAGCAAAATTGAACACACATGGATAAATGTTATGAGTGCATGCTCCCAATGCAGACCATTACTTACCAAGAGTGCACACTGGGAAATCGCAGGCTGCGTGCGGGCGATTTCTCGATACCTGCTCCCGGTAGGTGAGGGTCTGTGCTAGAAGCACAAAACTCGTAAAATCTACCCTTTAAAAATTTAGCAGTTACATATTTCAGGCTTGCGTCTAGCTAGTGAGATTGGCAGCCCATTCAACCATGAAGACAACACAGCCAAACTTGATTTGTACGTGCCTGACATCCACACGCAAGCATTTTCCAGCATAGATCACTATAGAACAATCAGGAGCGGTAACCCTTGTGGGGCTTTTTTTCAGACCTTAGCTCATAGACTGCCTCTACGGCTGCCCTGACTGAAATCATTCAGCACAGACCCGTGACCTATCTGCTTTCTTTGGCTCAATACCACGCCGAGCAGTGCATTCACCAGCCATTAAGGAACTCCAACCACAAATGGCTCTTTGCTTCTCCCAAAGGATTGGGAGAGGCAGAGAGCACTAAAGTAAGAAATAGTAAGGTATTGAGGGGGGGGGGGGGGGGGTCGAACTAAGAGAGAACACAGGATGGTCTAAGATGGGTTTACAGTGTATGTATGTGAACACACGAAGCGTAGTAAACAAAGTAAGTGAGCTGCAGGAACAAATTGCCACATGGGAATATGATGTTGTGGCAATAACTGAGACCTGGCTCAAAAAAGGGCAGGATTGGGTATTAAATATTTCTGGTTATGAAGTGTTCAGGAAAGATAGGAGGTGGTGTGGCAGTATTGGTCAAGGAGAATGTTACAGTGCTGGAGAGGGAGAATGTCCTGGAGGGGTCAAGGACAGAATCTATGTGGCTTGAGTTAAGAAATAATAGAGGTGCCATTAAACTACTAGGTGTATTCTATAGGCCACCTACTAGTGGGAAAGATATGGAGGAGCAAATTTGCAGTGAAATTACAGAGAGGTGTAAGAACTATAGAGTAGTAATAATGGGGGACTTCAACTATCCTAATATAGACTGGGATCGTAATAGTGTTAAGGGCAGAGAAGGGGAAGAATTTCTGAAGTGTGTTCAGGAGAACTTTCTTGATCAGTATGTTTCTGGCCCAATAAGGGAGGCGGCATTGCTGGGTCTGGTTCTGGGGAATGAGGTAGTGTCAGTAGGTGAACATTTAGGGAACAGTAGGTGATCATAGTATCATAAGGTTTAGATTAGCTATGGAAAAGGACAGGGAGCAATCTAGAGTAAAAATGTTTAACTGGGGGAAGGCCAATTTCAGTGGGATGAGAACGGATCTGGCCCGGGTAAACTGGAATCAAAGATTGGCAGGCAACACTGTAATGGAACAATGGGCTGCCTTAAAGAGGAAATAGTTCAGGTACAGTTGAGGTACATTCCCACTAAGGGGAAAGGCAGGGCAACTAAAGTCAGGGCTCCCTGGATGTCGAAAGAGTTAGAGAATATGATGAAGCAGAAAAAGAGTGCGTATGACAGATGTCACGTTGCAAATACATCTGAGAATCAGGCTATATATAGAAAGGTCAGAGGAGAAGTGAAAAATAAAAAAAAGAGGGGCAAAGAGAGGGTATGAGAATAGAATGGCAGCCAACATAAAAGGTAATCGAAAAGTCTTCTATAGGCATATAAATAGTAAAAGGATAGTAAGAGGAGAGGTGGGGCCAATTAGGGACCAAAAAGGAGATCTATGCATGGTGGCAGAGGGTATGGCTGAGGTACTAAATTAGTACTTTGCATCTGTCTTCACCAAGGAAAAGGATGCTGCCATAGACATAGTAAAGGAGGAGGTAGTGGAGATACTTGATAGGATAAAAATTGATAAAGAGGAGGTATTAGAAAGGCTGGGTGTACTTAAAGTAGATAAATCACCAGGAGCGGATGGGATGCATCCTAGGATGCTGAGGGAATTGAGGGAGGAAATCGCGGAGGTACTGGCCATAATATTCCAATCCTCCTTGGATACGGGGGTGGTGCCAGAGGACTGGAGAAATGCAAATGTTACACCATTGTTCAAAAAAGGGTGTAAAGATAAACCCAGCAACTACAGGCCAGTCAGTTTGACCTCAGTAGTGGGGAAGCTTTTAGAAACAGTAATCAGGGACAAAATTAACAGTCACTTGGACAAGTGTGGATTAATTAAGGAAAGCCAGCATGGATTTGTTAAAGGCAAATCGTGTTTAACTAACTTGATTGAGTTCTTTAATGAGGGTAATGCAGTTGACGTAGTGTACATGGATTTCCAAAAGGCGTTCGACAAAATGCCACATAATAGGCTTGCCAGCAAAGTTGAAGCCCATGGAATAAAAGGGACAGTGGCATGATGGATACGGAATTGGCTAAGTGATAGGAAACAGAGAGTAGCAGTGAACAGTTGTTTTTTGGACTGGAGGAAGGTATACAGTGGTGTTCCCCAGGGGTCGGTACTAGGACCACTGCTTTTCTTGATATATATTAATGACCTGGACCTGAGAGTACAGGGCACAATTTCAAAATTTGCAGATGACACAAAACTTGGAAGTATAGTGAACAGTGAGGAGGAGAGTGATAGACTTCAGGAAGACATAGACAGGCTGGTGAAATGGGTGGACATGTGGCAGATGAAATTTAACACAGAAAAGTGTGAAGTGATATATTTTGGTAGAAAGAATGAGGAGAGGACATATAAACTAAATGGTACAATCCTGAAGGGGGTGCACGAACAGAGAGACCTGGGGGTATGTGTGCACAAATCATTGAAGGTGGCAGGGCAGGTTGAGAAAGCAGTTAAAAAGGCTTACGGGATCCTGGGCTTCATGAATAGAGGTATAGAGTACAAAAGAGTGGAAATTATGATGAACCTGTATAAAATACTGTTTGAATCCACCTAGATGGATATGAATGCCTTAGAGAGGGTGCAGAAAAGATTTACGAGAATGGTTCCAGGGATGAGGGACTTCAGTTACGTGGATAGACTGGAGAAGCTGGGGTTGTTTTCCTTGGAGCAGAGAAGATTGAGAGGACATTTGATAGAGGTGTTCAAAATCATGAGGGGTCTGGACAGAGTAGATAGAGGGAAACTGTTCCCATTGGCAGAAGGGTCGAGAACCAGGGGACACAGATTTAAGGTGATTGGTCACCTTTGGTTATTTTGCCAAAGAAAAAACTTTTAGCGAGTGGTTAAGATCTGGAATGCACTGTCTGAAAGGGTGGTGGAGGCAGACTCAATCACGGCTTTCAAAAGCGAGTTGGATAAGTACCTGAAGGAAAGAAATTTGCAGGGCTACGGGGAAAGGGCGGGGGAGTGAGACTAGCTGAAGTGCTCTTGCAGAGAGCCGGCATGGGCTCGACGGGCCGAATGGCCTTCTTCCGTGCTGTAACCATTCTATGATTCTACAGATGTTTTGAATGCATCATGAGTGTCCAAACAATAGCCCGTGGTCCACATGTGGCCTGTGAGCCCTGGTCATCTGACTCACAGAGCCGTGGCAACTTTGTTTCGATTTGTGCTTAAATTTCTTATTAATTGGTTTGTCCTGTTCAAGTTTCACGGGCCTGGTGGATTGGAGAGGGATATTTTTAGTGGAGTTGCCTCATTGGTGATTAAATCATAACTCAGAACATTGGGATCTGTCAGTATCAGCAGCTTGATGGGGACATGGATTTATAGGAGTAACTTTCATCTAGCGGATTACCAGCCAGCCAGTGCATGTGAAAATTACCTCTATAAAATTGTAGAAGCCACCTGATTGTCCACCCGAAGCTGAAAATTACTCCCTTATGTGTTGCTTCTTGATATATGCCAATGTAGCCCATGTACACAAAAAGCTTAGAGACTCCTGAGCTCCATGAAGTTATAGAGCCACAGGTCAATTCTCCCCATCAGCAAGTGTGCCTAAACATTGATCACAGAGAAGTCGGGCCATTTAAGCAGCCCTCTTACGGAGGCAGATACACTCTGGCCACAAGGTGAACGAGGAGCAAATATGAGGATTTAATTTCTGAAAAAAGCACATACTTCACATGTCCACAGCAATGTGGCTTTCTCAACAGCGGTTTCCTAGAACACAAGCAACAACTTGTATTTATATAGATCCTTTAACGTAGTAAAACGTCCCAAGGCGCTTCACAGGAGTATTATCAGATAGAATTTGACAGCAAGCCACATAAAGAGATATTATGACAGGTGACTAAAAGCTTGGTCAAAAAGGTAGATTTTAAGGAACGTCAAAGAAGAGAGGGGTGGAGAGGTTTTGGGAGTAAATTGCAGAGTTTAGGCCAAAGACAACTGAAGGCACAGCCGCCAATGGTGGGCTGAAGTAAGTGGGGGATGCCCAAGACACCAGAATTGGAGGAACGCAGAGTTCTGAGGGTTTTAGGGCTTAAGGATGTTACAGAGATAGGTAGCGTTAAGAACCCTGATGTTACGATGATGGAGCTATGGGAAATGCTCTAGTGAAATTCTACCCCAAGAGTGAATGGGGGTTTAAAGGTCTTATGACATTAATTGTGTGCACAGTAATAATTCACTTTAATCTGTTCTCAGCATTCGGCTGATTCAGCCTAGTGATTTAATTGAACTGGCAAAAAAAAAGCAAAGGCCTCTCCCATCCCATGGGAGGAAACCAGTTCAAAGTTTGCAATCCCTGGCGATGGTTTGTTTGACTAGGATGTGTTTGCAGCTGCTGCACCCAGTTCCTGTACCGTAACTGACCCTCCTTAATTTTATCAAAACTTTTCTTAAAAAGATTCTTTAGTGAAATATAAGGACCAATTATAACTCGGACCCCCCAGTGGAAACGGGGTGCTGGCTGAGTTAAAATGGCTGCGGTGAACTTACCGCCCTGTTCCCTCCCCACCGCCATATTTACTGGGGCTTTCCTCTGGGCGGCCCAGGTGCCTGCGTGAATCAGGGGAACCGCATTACTCAATGCAAAATGGGATCCCAGACCCTGATGTGATTGAAAGGGACACAACTGGGCGACAACACACTCTGCCCAGTTGTACCGGGCGGTGAAGAGGATGGGCCCCAAAAGGTAACTGAAAAATTATGTTTGTGGAGCCAGGAGGAGGAGGAGGAGTGAGCACAAGAATAACATGGGTAATTCGAAAGTGTGGTAATGTGTAAAGTTCCTGTATTTGGAAAGTGCAGTAATGTGTCCAGTGCTGTAACATAGATGAAGTTTAGGCCAATAAGCCTACTGCCCTTTATATTTGACAAGATTAGAAGTAGGTCACTGTTTCCAATTCAGATGAATTGCTTCAGGGAATGTTTACATCATTTAATTTGATTAAATTTTTTTCAATGATTTGTTTAAAAAAAAATCAAACTACTCGACTCATAAGCTTCTTCTTGAAATGGAAATGAAAGTTACAGACTTACAACTTGTACATGAAAGAATAATTTCAGTTTGACTAGTTATTTTTGCTTGAACAATACTTTTAAGTAATTCCATCCCCGTTAAGTTGCTGCCTGTGCTACAAACCATTCCCTGGCCAATCCATGACAAATATTAGGACCTTCCGTTGCCTTATTGAACGGCACCTACGGACTCTCCTAATACAAGACAATGCAACAACATGTCTGCTTCAATGCTCATCTGAAGACAGATTGTCCAATAATATTTTTGGACAAGACCCCTGGCCTCAGCAGTAGCAGATTTCCAGTGAGCAGTGGTTAATTGTTTTCCTGTCGAGTTAAATGCCACAGGGTTTTAATTGCTGAGGCTGGAAATACTTTCTTGTTTTTTTTCGAGCCACTTTAGATTTGCAGATAGTGAAGATTAAATCATTCCTTTTTGTCAGCCTCTGACCAGAGGGATATAAATCACAATTGTCAAAATCATAGGAAGCTTAGTAACTCCAGATGGAATCTCAGACTCCAAACCAAAGAACTTGCCCTGCATGTCCACTCTCATACACCCTTTGGCCAACTCTAGCCAAAATAAGCTGGCCCAACCTTACACATCATCTCTAGGATCATAAAACTGAATTCAAACATTTTTAATGCATCCTACAAACATTAATCTGTCCCTATTACATCATTCATGTAGAATCTGTAAAAATATTGAAAGGTGGGCCAGCAATTGGTTAATATGAAGGGAGCGCTCAATGTAATCTTAGTTTTTAAGCTCAGTTGTTCTTACGTGAAACCTAGTCACAATGTAATTACTTTGCTGGCACCAGTTTCCAGAGATCAATGGATTAGACTGTTCTGAAATTAGACAGCCACAGGCTTTGTCGTGATGATACCCGACACCAAGAGTGATTGCTTTTACGTAGTTACAGAGCCTCACCATTTACACTACCTGTAGAAGCAGGTCAGGAGCGTGGGCAATGATTGCGTTGTTTTAGTTCGTCTGTGTTTGCTGCCATAGCTGTTAGGGTGGCAGGCAACCTCCTGGCCTGATTTCAGAGGAGATTAATGCAATTGGTGGAGGGAGTTTGTTTACCAAAATTTTCATTAATATAATGTTTCTCAGTAAAGATAACAATGACATTAAAATTTGTAATTGTTGTTGTAGTTACTTTTAAAGAGATCCACGTTAAGGGAACATTGGGGCTGCAATCCTCAAGGCAAACTGTACTTACAGTTGCTTAAAATGACAGCAGTATCCTGTCCCACTTATACCAGGCCCCAGGCACCTTTGACAAGGTGTCGTACCCATGGTTAGGAGAATTCTAACTGATTTATCACCAACAGGTCATGACTGATGTTTAGTTTGACCTCAACATTTATCACCTGAAGCCACATTAAGTGTTCAATCCAGGCAGCTCTCTAAAAATCGTCTCAAAAACAATCTACACATTGTGGTAAATATACCCACCTTATCCAAAAACAATTGAAAGAGTTAGTTAAATAAAGTCTACCACCTGGCCACAGTAGCACATGGTGGGGAGAGCAGAGAAAAGGGAGAAAAATTACTGGGAAAAGACAGAACTTTCACTTTAAACAAAGGAAAAGTCTTCAGTCTGATGAAGGATCATGTACCTGAAACGTCATAACCTGATCTTTCTCTTTGTTAGTTCCTGACTAACCAGCTGTGTATCTCCAGAATTTTCTATATTTATTAAAGTATTGATTGATTGTTAGAACAGTGCTTGGATCGGTGTTAGAGACAGCACTCATAGGAATACAGGAAGCACAGGACAAGAAAGGACTCTGCAGCCCATCTGGCTGTGCCAAAAACTAATATTCCTCAATCACTCACTGCTAAAATACCAATCCAGTTCTCCATCAGCTTTTTCCATGCTATCTCCCTCCACTGCCTGCCTGGGCAGTCTGGTCTATGCATTCACCACCCTCTGTGTAAAGTAGTTAAATCTAAACTCTCAGTGCACCTTCACTCTTCTAAGCCCTACCTTTCTGAGCCGTGCTTCTCTGGTCCATGGCAATCTCAAATATATTATTGCAGCTCAATATATCTTGAACGCTTGAAGAATATCATCCCGAAGCCTTCTCTTCTCCAGGAGTAAAAATCCCAAGCTCCTCAACCTCTCCACACAGTTCGGATGCCTTAAGCTCAGTATCAGTTTGATTGCACTGTTCCAATGCCTGGATATCCTTGCTGTAGTTCAACCAGAATTGCGCACAATACTCCAGGTGTGGCCATACCAGTGCCTTGTACAGATTCATTATCACCTCCAGGGATTAGTGCTCTACCCCTCTGGCCATGCATAGCATAAGCTGGTTGGCTTTCCTTACTGCACATTGCCAGAAATATTGGATTTGAATGATTAACAGAACTGCTATGAAAAATCCCGACACTAGCCCATTGGTGCTGCACATATAGAGAGAGTCTACAATGTTGAGAGTTTAGAGGTTAAAACAGGCCAAAGAACACCATCAATTCTAGAAAAACAGTTTTCTAGGAATTAAATCTAAATCTTTTCCTGCAACATAGACTCCTAAATAAAATACCTCACTGTATCTAAAACAGTACTGATATCACGGGAAGGCCCTTAAGTGGTTAGGTAGAAATTTTCATGGAGTACTATGTGGAATGTTATGTGGAGAATGCGGCTGTGGTGCATTCCTTCTCTTGTCTGTGATAACAGAAAAGCTGCAAACAACCTAAAAAGCTGAACAGTTTCTATCAACACAGAGGATGAGAATGAGTAAAATGAGCAGGCAGGCGAGGGCCTCATTAAAATGTAAAGTTGGGGCCAGATGATGTAATTCAGACCCCGATATAATTTTAACGCATAATCACATATTCGGCGCCTGGTGCAGGCCTTACCAGGAACAGCGGGCAGCAAGAAGCAACAGGCCCAGTAGAGGGTGGAGAAGGTAGGTGAATTTAATTTTAGAAAAGGTTTCCTTGTGGGCCAGGAGGAGCAGGAGTACCCCTGACCCGACCCCCCACTGGCAGGGCCTCACGTTGGCCAGTCAGGATGAGGCTGCCACTCACCCCGCTGGCCCCACACTGACCTCCTGCAGCCAGTTAAAATCGAGGCTTAATGCTCTTCAATCACTCGCTCCCTCAATATCTAGCACTCTAATATCAAGCATTCCAGAAACTTGAGCACAAAAATCTAGGCTGATACTCTAGTGCAGTACTGAGGGAGTGCTGCACTGTCTTTCAGATGAGATGTTAAAACCGAGGTGGACGTAAAAGATCCCACGGCACTATATCGAAGAAGTGCAGGGGAGTTATCCTCGGTGTCCTGGCCAATATTTATCCCTCAATCAACATCACTAAGACAGATTATCTGGTCATTATCCCATTGCTGTTTGTGGGACCTTGCTGTGCACAAATTGGCTGCTGCGTTTCCTACATTACAACAGTGACTGCACTTCAATAGTACTCCATTGGCTGTAAAGTGCTTTGGGACATCCTGTGGTTGTGAAAGGCCCTATATAAATGCAAGTCTTTCTTTATCTATCCAACTATGCCACACTATTTCCCTCCACTGCCTCACTGCGTAGTCCATTCTACACATTCAAAACCTTCTGCATAAAGTAGTTAAATCTAAACTCTACCTTCCCTCTTCGAAGAAGTTTGTGGCAATCTGAGGCCTAAAGTCACCTTCTCACTCTCCACCCATTGTTAACTTCAACAGAATAACTGATATGTATGGTACTTGCATATTGTTAACTGAACACTAGATGGCTCCCTGATGGGAGTAAGCACATTGTAACAATTCTACTCCAAGGTCTCTTGTATTGCTTTTGTTATTAATTTGACGGGAATACTCTAGAGGGTCTGGAAATAAAAGCAGTTAGTTATAACCACAGCAATCTGAGTGTTTATTTGGACATAACAATGGCCACATGTACGGTGAAACACCTGTTAGTGCACTCAAATATTACGCCAGTGCTCTCGAGTGAAAGCTTCACTCAGCCAAACAGCATTTTGGAACAAGTAAAACACACAGTTGGTTGTTACAGTTTGTTGGAGTGCCGGCACATTGTGTCACTGAGGAGAGTAACATCCATCTGCGAATCCCCACGGGGGGAGTCCCTGATCTTAGTGTAGAAGGCTAGGAGTGGAGGCAGGTGTTTCCTCACAGGGAAAGCTAGTGTCACTCATGCACCCCACCCCCCCGAGCAACCACTTACAGTAGTATCTAAGCATTTTTGCTTGCATGGGCCACAGTGGTACAACAAAGCCTCGGGGGGGGGGGGGGGGGGAGGGACATGTACAAGGTTTAAATCCATGTCCCCATTAATTTGCAGATATCTCAAGTTGCTGATATTAACACATCTTGATGTTTTAATTTAGGACAGATCTACCAATGAGGCAACAGCACCACAAAATTCAGACAGGTCAAACTAGCAAATAAAAAATATATGCACAAATAGGATTGTGTTGCCTGGACTGCAAAGGTCTCATTGTCAGGGCTCAGGGGCACCCATCAATTACAGACACAGCAGCAAAGGCCTAGAATCAGCTGACCTCCCAACATCTTGTATGGTGACCAAAACGAGGTGGGAAATAAGTACCTGCAAACAAGTCAGTGGTGCCTTGGTGATTGCGTAAACTTTGTCATCAATCAAAGGCTGTACTTATAGAACCATCTTGGAGTAACTCAGTAATATTGATGAGGGCCAAGGATCCGTGGAAACGGCCAGTTTATATCCTACAGCACTGGAACAACAACTGTATGTCGTTACACAAGTTGCAACTTGCCCTAGAGGCTGAGGAGGTCTGTATAACCCAATAAATGAAAAACTGCACTTCTGGCCTTCATGGATGGGTTCAGCCATTCAGTCTGTTGATGGCCAGAACAAATAAATAGTGAGCATTATTTATGTTGCTACTACTGGAGGCACAGATGAACACTATGGGGCTGCAATCCTGGCACCTGGGAGGGCACTTCTTTGGCAGAAATTGGAGCAGAGGACAGGTGGCACAACCTGGTTCTGCTGGGTCTCCATCCTTTCTTTAATCCACTGAGAAATTTTGATGGGACGCCCTCCCCCCCTCCCCCATGGTGATGGGACGCCCCCCCCCCTCCCCCATGGTGCTGACATCAGAAGAGGAGTAAGAACTGGTGGGATGTCATCACTCACCAGAAATCCCACCAGTTCCACCTCCTGTACAGAGCAATCGGTTAAAAAGAAAGGCGTGCATTTATATAGCACCTTTCACAACCTCAGAACATCCCAAAGCGCTTTACAGCCAATGGAGTACTTTCTGAAGTGAAGTCATTGTTGTAATGTAAGAAATGTGTTAGAAAAGCAGCTACTCCAAAAGCAATACTTCTATTTTTAACTCTTTGAATGATCTTCGGCTGGACTGGTCCAATCCCTCAACGGAGCAACAAAGTGCTGCTCCAAATGTCTTAGGCCCCCACGGGGATAGATGTCGAGAAAGTGCCATAAATGGTGCTGGGGCCTGCCCCGTTCATGCAAATGTCCCCATCCCCAGGATTTGGGATGTCAGGTGGCCCGAAGCCCCATCCGACTACACTTCTGATGGCGGAACAGGCTTCCAGGAATTTCAGATCCCACCTCCTCTTTATGTGGATCTGGGAAAACTCCATTGCCACTTTGGTTGTCTTCAGAACAACAGAGTGCATTTATAAAGCCTGTCCTTGGGTAAAAGCACATTTTGGAGCTTCTCACAAGTTGAGTAGTGGAGGAAGAAGAATTTGGTGGTGGGGGGGGGGGGGAGAAAGAGACCAAAGGCACAATTTAAGGGATGGATTTATAGGAGGCTGCTGAAAAAAGAGAGTGTTGAATTTGGGAGAGTATTCTAGAGGTGGGAAGAGTGCAGCGGCGGAATGACCAGCTTATGATGGTGGAGCGGAGAGCAAGCAGCAACCCAGTCACAGAAGCAGAGTCACAAGGGAGGAGTGTAGATAGGAGGCAGCGAGACTGTAGAGAAATCTGAAATGTTCCTGAATTCGTTCAGGCACAGGATGGGTGTGAAGGACTTTGTCTGGCAGAGGGCGTGGGCTGCTGAGTTTATGGAAGGGTGGGGTTCGAAGGGCAGTAAGGAGAGCATCTGAGAAATCAATCCTTAAATCGATGATGGCAGAAGGGATGAACTAGAAGTGTAAGTGGATGATGTTCCAGAGATGGATAAATGGAACAATGAAGAAGGAGGAATAAATTTTTCATTCCACCGAAAGGTGACCATCCACTTAATTTGCACCATAATACAGACCGCACACGCACACTATCCTGGAATTCTGATACAAATCTGGTCAAACCTTGAAGATGAGTGCACACTGGCGAGTCAGACATAGCTTTAAGTGAAATGTATTCCATTTTATTCCAACCCATTCCGGTACAATGGAGCTAAAGTCACATGTTATTTTAGATCAGTTTATCATTATTTTTTTTAAATAACCATTTTTAAAATCATTAATATTGTAATTCGTGAAACTCAACAGTCTTCCAGCTTTAACAAATACAATCTGGATAAAGTTGTGGTCAGTTTCTAGTGCTTCTATTTTCAAAATTCAGTAACAGCTTTTTGTCCATCTGCCAACTTAAAATGAATATAAACTAAAAGTAAACTGTGATGTCCTCGACAACTGGCCAGGACCCAAGCGAGGAGTTAAATGGTTGTCATTATACTGTGCAGAATGTCCTAATGCAAGACACACACACAGAATATTTTTACTTAATGCCACGTCTGTGGTTTTAGGCTGAGCTGAAGACGAGTGGGATAAAGTGCTGAATTCACAGGATTTTCAAACCACAGGCACAAATCCACCAGTGTGAACTCAGCTCAGCTGATCCATCTTAACTTATTGACACCAGTCACCTTTACTTCTAGCTCCTGCTCCCTCTATCCCTGATAAATTTGTACACCACCTCCAACTTGTCTTTCAATTTCACATCCCCCTGTCCATCACACACCCACCCCCACCCCCACACACACACTTTACAGCTTGATAGAGATCAGGAACAGTCACCCTACTAGTGCGAGAACTCTGAGGCTGATCATAATGTCCTCACTGCTACCCTGGCTGAAATCACTAACTCAGCACAGAATGTGAATTGAATGAGTCAGTGCAGTTCAGGACCACAGCATCCAGGGAGCCGTTAAGCTTTTAAAAACTGCTCCTGACCTTGACCAATAACACAATCTCCCCACAGCCAAAATGCTGAGGGGGAGGGAGGAAACTATCTAATTCCCAAAGACCAGAACGAGCACCACCTAAATCATGGATCCTCACTCAACAGATGGTAACAAAACAGTGAACTGCTACCAGCTCTTCAATCTTATTCCTCAACACAGACCAGTCCCATCTTTTTCTTTGTATGGATTTGGTACTTGACCCAGTTGTGCAGTGGATTGTTGTACTAACACTCCGTGCCCATGGAATTCACACCCATGATTTCCTATATGCTGAAGTGATTTTCAAAATGTTATATATACATAAATTTAACACATAAAAGACATTTAGGAAAGCAGAATGTCAGCCCTAACTATGCATTCCATCAGTTGAAAGAGGTAATTCTAAAATGATATCTATAATGTTAATGAGACCAAATCTGAAGAACTGTGGTCTCCTTATATTAAAAGGGATATTCAATTCTTGGAAGGATTGCAGAGGAGGATGAGATTAATTCCAGAACTGATGGACAGAACTATGAGATGGGGTTGGCTACTCAGGGACTTTCTCCTCTTGAAAAGAGAAGGCTGAGGGGCTGATCTGATAAAAGTGTTTAAGATTATGATGGGGCTTTCAGAATGTGGGTTTTATCTGCTATGTCTGAAAAATCAAACAAAGGGTCATAGTTTCGAATGAAGGACGACAAAAGACAATGGGAAATTCGGGCAAAATGTTTTCCAGTAAGAGGGTGATCAAACATATGGGACGGAAGACCGGCGAGGGCAATGGCACAAGAAACTGTGACGGGGATCAAAAATGGGACTAGACAGTTTCCTATCAGCAAATAGGATTCAGGGTTATTGGGTTTAGAAATGCAAAAGGTAACCTCGTGGGTAGTTGGATGGTCGGGTAGGTGGGCCGATGGGCTACTCTTGCCCGAAATTGAGCTCTCACAAGCAGTTGGTACAACAAGCCAGGCTGCTCTCGAACACCTCCAATGTCCGGTGAAACAGAAGTCTTAGCAAAATGTTGCCTCCATGCCCACTCACTCAGGGGATTGTAAGGGGAGGAACGTAAAGGGCAGAATAAATAATCTAATTATTCAGCCAAATAGAGCAGAGACAGAATACCACATCAGCAGCTGGAATGCTGAATACTTGTGAAAAATATGCATAACTCCCTCACAAAATATTTTCTCTGTCCCACTCACACTACATATGTAGATCATTTAATTTTTAAGTGCAAGTTTTCTACAAAAAATACTTCCTTTTAATAAGGATATATAGCTATAACAAGGAAGTTGTACAGAGAGACCACATTACACACACCCCTGTGCTTTCGGACTGAAATAAACAAACTGTAGTGACGTGCCCCCGAGCCCACCCCCACCGTCCTCTCACAACCCAGCATCGGCAATCTGACACACTCCATCTCAAGTGTAGAAAGTTCGCATTGAGCAGTTAAAACAGAGCCTTTCGGAACAACTCAGCAAGCCCACAGCAAAGCACTTGCAGTTGGAACTTTCAATCAAGCAATCAAAGCCACAACTCTCCGCAGTGCTGCGTTCGACAAAACCAGCCACTTTGCAAAGACAGAATAAAGCCCGTTTTACCTTGCGCTTCATTTTATAATCCTCCCAAGTGTCAGACTAATCCTTGGTGTGCAGGACGCATTCGGTGCTGTGGTCTCAACTGTGTCACAAACGGGTCATTGCGAAACCAGAGAGGAGAGTTGGGTCATGTGCAGCTGAGCGGTGTGTGCGCGGTCCTGGCAGCGCTCCGCTCCGCTCGGTTCTCCCCCTGTCTCAGCTCCTCTGACACTCACACGCCAGCAAAGCTCAACTCATTTGCATGATATGTGCAGACCGGCCTCCCATTGGCTCAGGGGGGAGCTCCACAGTTGCACAGGCTAAAGGTAGTGCTTGGCCCACTTCAAACTGACCAGAAAAGGGAGATTTAACAAGGAAATTGTGAATGTAACATCCTGTTTTAAGCTCTGAAGAGAAGGAATTCTTTGTCAGATTAGACAGACTTAAATAATAAAAAAAATAAGCTCACTGGAAATCCTATTCCTGTGACCTAGCAACCATCAAAACGGCTCCTAAAATGGACTTATTTCAAAGCCATTCACCTCATGCTCCCCACATGAAATGGCCAAGAAACAAAACGTTTTCTGTTTACAGTCTCTTCTATTGACCTCACCCGCTGACATTTTTTTAGTTCAGTTTCTCCTTTGTTCAGTGTGAATTCAAAGCAATATGACAGTCAGATTCCAGGGCACTGGGAGATACAGCTGCACAGCTTTCTGACAAGAACAGGGCCTTTACTCAACAGAAGAAACTCATCACACATCGCTTAGAGCTGCCCCTGCACATTTACCTGGCTCTACAAATTCCATATCACCAATAAAGTCATTAGACTTACTCTAATCAAACTCACTATATCATTTTCTAACAAAGAAAACACACATATACACTGACCGTTGTATTTCAGCTCAGGCTCACTGTCCTGATTATTCTTGGCTTCTCCTCCCGCCCCAACATTCTCTTGAAGTCTCCCTCTGCCCGTTCTGAAGGTGTTGACACCCTCACTGAGGTTACAAGTCATGAAGTTGTGATCACCCCCACCCCCATACCTTCCTCAAATGCTCATGATTCATGTGTGGGCCTTTACAGTGAGTGTCATCATGTTCCCCATATGTGGGGGTTGGTACAGCCTGGCATTACCTGACCTCACCTGATGTCTACATGCATGGGGGTGGGGTCACTGTCGATGGATCAGGAGCATAAACCTGCTGGATTTTCCCATCCCTAACTCAGGCTGCTGAGGTCATTTGTACTAATACTGGCCCAGCTGAGATCAATGCAGCACAGACTGAGGATCACAACTGGGACCTCCCTGAAGATACTGCTCACAGATGAAGACTTCACCTATCAGCCACTGGGTAGGCTACATTGTCTCTTTTCACCTAGAGGGCACAGAGGGCGAGATCAAATTTTCTTATCTGTCACTTCTGATCTGTAAATGAGAGTGTATTGAAATCCCAGCGAATGTAAATAATATATCCATTGTCGAAAAAAAAACTCAGCCTTTTCTTCAGGCACTGAAAGGGTTAATTTCTTCAGTTGCTGAGGAGGATATCTCTGAGGGTTTAGAAGCTCATCTGCGATATGAATGAGACCAGTAGGTCCATGTATTCTGTCTGTGACTAATAGTCACTTTTGTTTCCACACAGCAGAATACAATTTGTCCCAAACATTAAGCAGGTCACATTCTGAATACTGTGTAACAAAGGTGTCAGAAAGTTAAAGGGCAACAGTCAGAGTAATGCATGCAATAGTAAATTCCCATCATGCTAAAATTATCTGAATGCACCTGTTCTCTGAAAAAAAAGTGTGGGGGGAACCCCTAGTGGAGAACAGCACTATTTTTTGTAATCAAAAAAGTAGAGCATCAACTTCAACAGTTCTTTCACTTATTATTGACTTCATGTATGAAGTTGCATGTCTTTATACACTACTGTTAAGTGGGTGAATATTTAACTGCAGTGTCAGTATTTGTACCATCTGGACAAGGCCCACCATGACACTCAAAACCTGCACCAATAAATTGATGACTATGATTAATGGTATTTGCAGTAGTTAGGTAACATAGGAACTGGAGTAGGTTATTCAGCCCCTCAAGCCTGTTCTGCTATTCATTTAGATTGTGCCTGATCTGTATCTTAACTTCATTTACCCGCCTTTGTTCCATATCCCTTGATAGCCCTACCTAACAACCATCTATCAATCTCAGTCTTGAAAATTTCAATTGACCCAGCATCCACAGCCTTTTGGGGGAGCGAGTTCCAGATTGCACTACCCTTTGTGTGAAGAAGTGCTTCCTGATTTCACTCCTGAGTGGTCGAACTCTAATTTGAAGATTATGCCCTCTTGTTCTGAATGGCTGCACCAGAGGAAATAGTTTCTCTCTATCTGCCTTATCAAATCTGTTAACCATTTTAAATACCTCGATTAACTCACTCCTCAGCCTTCGAAACGGAAGGGAATACAACCCAAGTTTATGCAATCTATCCTTATAATTTAACCCTATCATTCTGGTGAATCTGTGCTGCACTCCCTCCAAGGCCAATATATCTCTCCTAAGGTTTGACCAAAACTGAACACAATACTCCAGATGGGGTCAGACCAAGTCTCTGTACGACTGAAGCATAATTTGCTCACTTTTAAATTCCAACCCCATTGAGATAAAGGGCAATAATCCACCAGCCCTTTTGATTACGTTTTGTACCTGTGCACTTTGTACCTGTGCACTTTGTACCTGTAACTGGACACAACAGTTGGAAAACAAAACACTGTTTTCTTCAATTTGTTTTATGAATTAACCAATTGAAGAGCAGTCCCTGAGTCATTTTTTTCTGTAGTTATTACATCTCTAACTTGATGCACCTTATTGCAGTTTAGTCCTAGAGATACAGGATAAGTATCAGGGACCAATGGTTTAAGCAAAATTAATACATTGACCCAGACTGTTTAAAGGTGCCTTTATATTGGGTTAAGAGCCATTAGCTCCTGATGATAAAGTACCAAATGTTTATTTTAAAGGGACAAATTAAAGAAAATCCCCCTTTACAGTTTCTTCAATTATATTCAACAAAAAGGAATAAGCAACACTGGTGGAAATAGAGAGAATTCAGATGGGAGCAATGATTAATACACTATGGGGTAAACTCAGTTCTCCTGCATTCCTAGTTTTGAGCCATGCTTGAGGAGAGCAAAGGAGAGGTATCGGTAATATGGTGTAGTCCTTTCTCTGACCCACGTTACCTTCAAGCATGGCTTCCTGTTGGGAGCACTGAATTTGCCCTTTATACCATGACTGTTAATCAAACTACGAATCCTTCCACTACTTCACAATATTCTCCAAGGGGAAAGTGCTTCTCCTCTTTCCTATTATGATACAAGTGCTAATTTACTATAGTAGTTTACAACAAAGAAGGCGTCATTCAGCTCGTTGTGTCTGTGCTGGATCTTTGCTAGAGTAATTCAAAACTAATCCCACTGTCTTGCTCTTTCCCCATAACCCATCTAATATGGTGTAGTTACGGATTGCACAAACAAATATTTTATCTATATCTATCTGTAAAATTCTTTAGTCAGTAACACTAATGCCTCCGGTCCATTGAAAGTAATGGGTAATACTGTAACTATAATGGTAACAACAATGCCTGATGATCTTCGTTTCTCTCCAGAATAGTGTTATTGGGGGAAAAATTGGTTTGGTTTGCACCTCTCATAAGTGCCCACGGGGGGGCGCTAACGGGAAGCAAATCCCCTAGCACCCGGGCGCGGCGCCGCTAATGCCTCCTGCGAAATTCAGCGGGAGGTTAGCGGCGGCAGTAGCCGGCAGCGTCCCATGCCGCTGCGCCGCCAGCGATGACGTCATCGCCATGCGCAGTGCCCCGCTTGCGCCCCAGCCGCAAATTTCCCTTGTGCCCCCTGACCTATCACCGGACGATATGTCCGACAGGACCAGGGGGCGTTTTTGCAGCAGCAGTGGCGCTAGTAAAAGGGGCGGGCGTTGGGCGGCCATTTTTATTTTGGCCGATTGCCAGCACTTGCCCCCTTTCACTTTTTTCTTCGGGGTGCCGGCCGCGATTGCCAGGTGCCGGGCTGTTTTCCCGACACCCCGCTCCCCGGTGGTCCAGCAGGACCCCAGTGCGTGCAGCACTAGGCCCCTCCCCTTTAATCAGGGGAGGAGATCTGCAATGATGCGGCACTGCTGCACATAGTGCCGTGATATTCAGTAGTAGCGCCCCAAGCAGGAGGTGGAATGCTTTCCAGTAGCACCCCACCTCCTGCTTGGAGCGCTACTACTGAATTTACGGCAGAGGGGTGCCAACTTTTAATGGGCGCCACCCAATTTTTCCCCCATTATCTCTATAAACCAATAAGAAATAATTTTAATTTACATAGTGCCTTTCATGTTCTCCAGACATCCAAAAGTGGTTCACTACTTACATTACATTACAAGAATGCTTGTTATTCTTACTTACTCCAGAGGTGGTGGTGTAACACCTCTCAGCCTATTACAACAAACAGAGTTAAATTATCTACCTGTCAGGATTCTTCTCTTCGGGGCTGAGTTCTGGCAGAGTGGGGCTTCTGCCCGCCCCTCTGGAACCACCCCAACTGTGACCCACTTTCCTGGGTCGGGGTTCATTCCGTATGCACAGCACAGTCCTGGTATGATTCCCACTGATGAGAAGGAGCCCACCAGTGCGAGCGTGGAAAATTCTGACAGTGCTACTGTGGGGATGTTGCTCAACAGCAGAAGAGGCGGCAAGGGACCTTAAAGAGCCAGAAGCGCCCTGAATATTGGATCCGCTATCCCACTGAAGGCCTCGGCCAAGACCAAGGCCTTCAACAGGTAAGTATTTGGGGCCAACATGAAGGGAACAGTGCCAGCTCCAAGGCCCTCTCCCTCTATGGGAGAAACCTCAAGACCTTTGTCACCACTTTCTGGGGCCTATTGCTACCTGCCACATGGCAGCCTCTGGAAGCAGCAGTAATTGAAGTGAACAGGAGTAAAATCCTCTGGGGAGTTGTGCCTCACCATTGCAATGCCAGATGCATGTGCTGGGTGGAGGGGTCAGAGTGAGGAGGAGGGTGAGGGAAACCATGGTCAGGGCAGTGCGACGATGGTAGGCCACACGTCCCGAATATTTCCTGATTCTCCACTGCGATCCCGCCCCTCATCATTTCTTCCAACTCACTTCATCTATCTGTCTCTCTCTGTCTCTCTTTGTCTCTCTATATCTATATCCAAATTGTCACAATCTTTCGCCTGATGAAAATGACCTGCTTCTGTTGGTTTTTAATTACCACTGGATTTTCAGTGAGATTTGTCCTGCCTCATATGAATCTAAGAGAGGAACAGAAAAAGAGGCTGCTTTGCTGCAAAAATGATTAAAGGAACTTGAGAACACAGATAACGAGCAGCTCTAGTTGGGAGAAAAATGAAGCACATGTATGTGAAAGAGATGATGTAGCATGGTCAATACAGTATGAAGACACAGAAAAAATACCCCTATTTGATAACTCTACAGGGACTCTGGCTAATGACTGTGCACAGAATGAAGATTACTTAAGTCTGATGCACATGTCTGCCAAGATAAGGCTTGGCTAATAAGTAGTAGTCTGGCTCATTGCAGATGGCAGCAGGAATCTGTGGCATGCTTAAGCAACTGCTTAGGAATGCACACAAGAGCCTGATGGCTGACAGCTTTTCATCCACGGTAGTAACTCTTAAGGGTTTAGAAACTCAGTGTTTTGATTCTTGAGTTCATATGTATTATCTACACAGTCATACCAGAGCTGTTGTTTTCTTTGCACTTTGCACTTTCCCCTTGGAGAATATTGTGAAGTAGTGGAAGGATTTGTAGGTTGATTAACAGTCTAACAGGCATGAATGCTCCTTCCATGCAACCATCTTTATACTAGGTGATAGGCTGGTTAGTCCTTTCTGGTGGGAAGGTTTTATGGGATCCCACAACCCATGCAATGAAGGGGGGAGGGTCACCCACACCCACCGGATGCGAGTATCCCACGAGATGTTGATGCAGAATTCAGAGCCGGGACTGTCTGGAGCAGGATTCAAAGCTTCTGACTCAGAGGTGAGAAAGCTACCACTAAGCCAAAGTCTGTCTCCATTACCAAAGTGAAGAGCTGAGAAAAGAGGATGTCTGTTGAGACACTCATCTGACAGTTGTGATGGATTGATCACTTTGCTATCATGACGTAGTGATGCTGATACAGATTCAAATATCCGCAGTTCAATGTTTTCTGCAGTAAAAATAAATGGAGAAAATAAGATTCTAATCCCAGTCTTGACTGACACTCCCATTCAAGCATCCCTTAGGGGAAGAGACCAAGCAGCACAAGGAGAGAAGCAGAGTAAGAGTGAGCAGATGGGGAAAGATTGGGAGTAAGGGGTTGGGGTGTGAAAGAACGAGTAAAGAGTGAGCAACAGAGCGAGAGTTTATGAATATCAATGCTCAAGAAGAATAAGAACCACATGTCCTATAAAAGATAAACTGAGTTTATTTTTATACAAAGTAAATTACAACCCTAATAAGGTCCATAAAAACAGAAAATGCTGGAAACACTCAGCAGTTCAGGCAGCATTTGTGGAGAGAACAACAGAGTGAACGTTTCAGGTTGATGAGCTTTCACCAGAAGGAATACAAGGTGCCGCTGGGTTCTGACACCAAATGGTATGAAGTGTGTCTCCACCTGTGATTCTTAGAAGATCAGTTCCAATCTCGAGCGTGCTGTTCCAGATATTGTACCAACCAGCTTGTTTCACAAATAAAAATGGGCTGTACCACACTAGCTACAGCTGAATAAAAATCATCTGGACCAGAGTGCGACATTTTGGCCCCTGAGATTAGATTTTGCTGTGCACCACTGGTGTAACATTTGGTAAAATTCCTAAATTCATTTGATTTGACCTTGTGACAATCAAAAAGCAGAAAACATCTGTTTCTGTTATCGATTTGTAACTACAGCAGCAATTTATAGGGAAAAACACAATCAGATAGAAAAAATATGTTATTTTGCAGATTGTTCTTGGTTGGCTCATTGAACTGATAATTAGATTAACAATGTAACTGAAGAATTCCAGGTCTTTCGCTTTAAAAGAAGTTTAAAACATGCATCTGAACAGGAAACACTGTATCCATGGCAACACTAAAAAAAAATCATAACCACCTCCGTACACACTGTAACTGATATACAGTCACCATCATACACACTGTAAGCTATATAGAGTCACCATCATACACACTGTAACCTATATAGAGTCACCATCATCAACACTGCAACGAAAATACAGTCACCATCATACACACTGTACCCTATAGACAGTCACCATCATACACACTGTAACCTATATACAGTCACCATCATACATACTGTATCCTATATACAGTCACATCATACACACTGTAACCTCGAGACAGTCACCATCATACACAATGTAACATATAGACAGTCACCATCATACACACTGTAACCTATAGACAGTCACATCATACACACTGTAACCTATATACAGTCACCATCATACACACTGTAACCTATAGACAGTCACCATCATACACGCTGTATCCTATATACAGTCACCATCATACACACTGTAACCTATATACAGTCACCATCATACACACTGTAACCTATATACAGTCACCATCATACACACTGTAACCTATATACAGTCACCATCATACACACTGTAACCTATATACAGTCACCACCATACATACTGTATCCTATATACAGTCACATCAAACACACTGTAAACTATAGACAGTCACCATCATACACAATGTAACCTATAGAAAGTCATCATCATACACACTGTAACCTATAGACAGTCACCATCATACACACTGTAACCTATAGACAGCCACATCATACACACTGTAACCTATAGACAGTCACCATCATATATAATGTATCCTATATACAGTCACAGCATACACACTGTATCCTATATACAGTCACATCATGCACACTGTAACATATATACAGTCACATCATACACACTGTAACCTATAGACAGTCACCATCATACACACTGTAACCTATAGACAGTCACATCATACACACTGTAACCGATAGACAGTCACCATCATATATAATGTATCCTATATACAGTCACATCATACACACTGTATCCTATATAGAGTCACATCATACACACTGTAACATATATACAGTCACATCATACACACTGTAAACTATAGACAGTCACCATTATACACACTGTATCCTATATACAGTCACCATCATACACACTGCAAGCAATAGACAGTCCTCATCATACATAATGTATCCTATATACAGTCACCACCATATACACTGTATCCTATATACAGTCACATCATACACACTGTAACCTATAGACAGTCGCCATCATACATACTGTATCCTATATACAGTCACATCATACATACTGTAACCTATATACAGTCACCATCATACATACTGTATCCTATATACCATCACATCATACACACTGTAACCTATATACAGTCACCATCATACACACTGTACCCTATAGACAATCACCATCATACACACTGTATCCTATATACAGTCACATCATACACACTGTAACTTATGGACAGTCACCATCATACACAATGTAACCTATAGACAGTCATCATCATACACACTGTAACCTATAGACAGTCACCATCATACACACTGTAACATATAGACAGTCACATCATACACACTGTAACCTATAGACAGTCACCATCATATATAATGTATTCTATATACAGTCACATCATACACACTGTATCCTGTATACAGTCACATCATACACACCGTAACATATATACAGTCACCATCATACACACTGTAACCTATAGACAGTCACCATCATACACACTGTATCCTATATACAGGCACAATCATACATAATGTATCCTATATACAGTCACCACCATACACACTGTATCCTACATACAGTCACATCATACACACTGTAACCTATAGACAGTCGCCATCATACACACTGTATCCTATATACAGTCACATCATACACACTGTAACCTATATACAGTCACCATCATACATACTGTATCCTATATACCATCACATCATACACAATGTAACCTATATACAGTCACCATCATACACACTGTAACCTATAGACATTCACCATCATACACACTGTATCCTATATACAGTCACATCATACACACTTTAACCTATATACAGTCACCATCATACATACTGTATCCTATATACAGTCATATCATACACGCTGTAACCTATAGACAGTCACCATCATACACACTGTAACCTATATACCGTCACATCATACACACTGTAACCTATAGACAGTCACCATCATACATAAGGTATCCTATATACAGTCACATCATACACACTGTAACCTATATACCGTCACCATCATACACACTGTAACCTATAGACAGTCGCCATCATACATAAGGTATCCTATATACAGTCACCACCATACACACTGTATCCTATATACAGTCACATCAAACACACTGTAACCTACAGACAGTCACCATCATACATACTGTATCCTATATACAGTCACATCATACACACTGTAACCTATATACAGTCACATCATACACACAGTAACCTATAGACAGTCACCATCATACACGATGCATCCTATATACAGTCACCACCATACACACTGTATCCTATATACAGTCACATCAAACACACTGTAACCTACAGAGAGTCGCCATCATACATACTGTATCCTATATACAGTCACATCATACACACTGTAACAAATATACAGTCACCATCATACACACTGTAACATATAGACAGTCACATCATACACACTGTAACCTATATACAGTCACCACCATACACACTGTATCCTATATACATTCACATCATATACACTGTAACCTATAGACAGTTGCCATCATACATACTGTATCCTATATACAGTCACATCATACAAACTGTAACCTATATACAGTCACATCATACACTCTGTAACCTATAGACAGTTGCCATCATACATATTGTATACTATATACAGTCACATCATACACACTGTAACCTATAGACAGTCACCATCATACATGATGTATCCTATATACAGTCACCATCATACACACTGTAACCTATAGACAGCCACATCATACACACTGTAACCTATATACTGTCACCATCATACACAGTGTAACCTATAGACAGTCACATCATACACACTGTATCCTATATACAGTCACATCATACACACTGCAACATATATACAGTCACATCATACACACTGTAACCTATAGACAGTCACCATCATACACACTGTAACCTATAGACAGTCACATCATACACACTGTAACCGATAGACAGTCACCATCATATATAATGTATCCTATATACAGTCACATCATACACACTGTATCCTATATAGAGTCACATCATACACACTGTAACATATATACAGTCACATCATACACACTGTAAACTATAGACAGTCACCATTATACACACTGTATCCTATATACAGTCACCATCATACACACTGCAAGCAATAGACAGTACTCATCATACATAATGTATCCTATATACAGTCACCACCATACACACTGTATCCTATATACAGTCACATCATACACACTGTAACCTATAGACAGTCGCCATCATACATACTGTATCCTATATACAGTCACATCATACATACTGTAACCTATATACAGTCACCATCATACATACTGTATCCTATATACCATCACATCATACACACTGTAACCTATATACAGTCACCATCATACACACTGTACCCTATAGACAATCACCATCATACACACTGTATCCTATATACAGTCACATCATACACACTGTAACTTATAGACAGTCACCATCATACACAATGTAACCTATAGACAGTCATCATCATACACACTGTAACCTATAGACAGTCACCATCATACACACTGTAACATATAGACAGTCACATCATACACACTGTAACCTATAGACAGTCACCATCATATATAATGTATTCTATATACAGTCACATCATACACACTGTATCCTGTATACAGTCACATCATACACACCGTAACATATATACAGTCACCATCATACACACTGTAACCTATAGACAGTCACCATCATACACACTGTATCCTATATACAGGCACAATCATACATAATGTATCCTATATACAGTCACCACCATACACACTGTATCCTACATACAGTCACATCATACACACTGTAACCTATAGACAGTCGCCATCATACACACTGTATCCTATATACAGTCACATCATACACACTGTAACCTATATACAGTCACCATCATACATACTGTATCCTATATACCATCACATCATACACACTGTAACCTATATACAGTCACCATCATACACACTGTAACCTATAGACATTCACCATCATACACACTGTATCCTATATACAGTCACATCATACACACTTTAACCTATAGACAGTCGCCATCATACATACTGTATCCTATATACAGTCACATCATACATACTGTAACCTATATACAGTCACCATCATACATACTGTATCCTATATACCATCACATCATACACACTGTAACCTATATACAGTCACCATCATACACACTGTACCCTATAGACAATCACCATCATACACACTGTATCCTATATACAGTCACATCATACACACTGTAACTTATGGACAGTCACCATCATACACAATGTAACCTATAGACAGTCATCATCATACACACTGTAACCTATAGACAGTCACCATCATACACACTGTAACATATAGACAGTCACATCATACACACTGTAACCTATAGACAGTCACCATCATATATAATGTATTCTATATACAGTCACATCATACACACTGTATCCTGTATACAGTCACATCATACACACCGTAACATATATACAGTCACCATCATACACACTGTAACCTATAGACAGTCACCATCATACACACTGTATCCTATATACAGGCACAATCATACATAATGTATCCTATATACAGTCACCACCATACACACTGTATCCTACATACAGTCACATCATACACACTGTAACCTATAGACAGTCGCCATCATACACACTGTATCCTATATACAGTCACATCATACACACTGTAACCTATATACAGTCACCATCATACATACTGTATCCTATATACCATCACATCATACACAATGTAACCTATATACAGTCACCATCATACACACTGTAACCTATAGACATTCACCATCATACACACTGTATCCTATATACAGTCACATCATACACACTTTAACCTATATACAGTCACCATCATACATACTGTATCCTATATACAGTCATATCATACACGCTGTAACCTATAGACAGTCACCATCATACACACTGTAACCTATATACCGTCACATCATACACACTGTAACCTATAGACAGTCACCATCATACATAAGGTATCCTATATACAGTCACATCATACACACTGTAACCTATATACCGTCACCATCATACACACTGTAACCTATAGACAGTCGCCATCATACATAAGGTATCCTATATACAGTCACCACCATACACACTGTATCCTATATACAGTCACATCAAACACACTGTAACCTACAGACAGTCACCATCATACATACTGTATCCTATATACAGTCACATCATACACACTGTAACCTATATACAGTCACATCATACACACAGTAACCTATAGACAGTCACCATCATACACGATGCATCCTATATACAGTCACCACCATACACACTGTATCCTATATACAGTCACATCAAACACACTGTAACCTACAGAGAGTCGCCATCATACATACTGTATCCTATATACAGTCACATCATACACACTGTAACAAATATACAGTCACCATCATACACACTGTAACATATAGACAGTCACATCATACACACTGTAACCTATATACAGTCACCACCATACACACTGTATCCTATATACATTCACATCATATACACTGTAACCTATAGACAGTTGCCATCATACATACTGTATCCTATATACAGTCACATCATACAAACTGTAACCTATATACAGTCACATCATACACTCTGTAACCTATAGACAGTTGCCATCATACATATTGTATACTATATACAGTCACATCATACACACTGTAACCTATAGACAGTCACCATCATACATGATGTATCCTATATACAGTCACCATCATACACACTGTAACCTATAGACAGCCACATCATACACACTGTAACCTATATACTGTCACCATCATACACAGTGTAACCTATAGACAGTCACATCATACACACTGTATCCTATATACAGTCACATCATACACACTGCAACATATATACAGTCACATCATACACACTGTAACCTATAGACAGTCACCATCATACACACTGTAACCTATAGACAGTCACATCATACACACTGTAACCGATAGACAGTCACCATCATATATAATGTATCCTATATACAGTCACATCATACACACTGTATCCTATATAGAGTCACATCATACACACTGTAACATATATACAGTCACATCATACACACTGTAAACTATAGACAGTCACCATTATACACACTGTATCCTATATACAGTCACCATCATACACACTGCAAGCAATAGACAGTACTCATCATACATAATGTATCCTATATACAGTCACCACCATACACACTGTATCCTATATACAGTCACATCATACACACTGTAACCTATAGACAGTCGCCATCATACATACTGTATCCTATATACAGTCACATCATACATACTGTAACCTATATACAGTCACCATCATACATACTGTATCCTATATACCATCACATCATACACACTGTAACCTATATACAGTCACCATCATACACACTGTACCCTATAGACAATCACCATCATACACACTGTATCCTATATACAGTCACATCATACACACTGTAACTTATAGACAGTCACCATCATACACAATGTAACCTATAGACAGTCATCATCATACACACTGTAACCTATAGACAGTCACCATCATACACACTGTAACATATAGACAGTCACATCATACACACTGTAACCTATAGACAGTCACCATCATATATAATGTATTCTATATACAGTCACATCATACACACTGTATCCTGTATACAGTCACATCATACACACCGTAACATATATACAGTCACCATCATACACACTGTAACCTATAGACAGTCACCATCATACACACTGTATCCTATATACAGGCACAATCATACATAATGTATCCTATATACAGTCACCACCATACACACTGTATCCTACATACAGTCACATCATACACACTGTAACCTATAGACAGTCGCCATCATACACACTGTATCCTATATACAGTCACATCATACACACTGTAACCTATATACAGTCACCATCATACATACTGTATCCTATATACCATCACATCATACACACTGTAACCTATATACAGTCACCATCATACACACTGTAACCTATAGACATTCACCATCATACACACTGTATCCTATATACAGTCACATCATACACACTTTAACCTATATACAGTCACCATCATACACACTGTAACCTATATACCGTCACATCATACACACTGTAACCTATAGACAGTCACCATCATACATAAGGTATCCTATATACAGTCACATCATACACACTGTAACCTATATACAGTCACCATCATACACACTGTAACCTATAGACAGTCGCCATCATACATAAGGTATCCTATATACAGTCACCACCATACACACTGTATCCTATATACAGTCACATCAAACACACTGTAACCTACAGACAGTCACCATCATACATACTGTATCCTATATACAGTCACATCATACACACTGTAACCTATATACAGTCACATCATACACACAGTAACCTATAGACAGTCACCATCATACACGATGCATCCTATATACAGTCACCACCATACACACTGTATCCTATATACAGTCACATCAAACACACTGTAACCTACAGAGAGTCGCCATCATACATACTGTATCCTATATACAGTCACATCATACACACTGTAACAAATATACAGTCACCATCATACACACTGTAACATATAGACAGTCACATCATACACACTGTAACCTATATACAGTCACCACCATACACACTGTATCCTATATACAGTCACATCATATACACTGTAACCTATAGACAGTTGCCATCATACATACTGTATCCTATATACAGTCACATCATACAAACTGTAACCTATATACAGTCACATCATACACCCTGTAACCTATAGACAGTTGCCATCATACATATTGTATACTATATACAGTCACATCATACACACTGTAACCTATAGACAGTCACCATCATACATGATGTATCCTATATACAGTCACCATCATACACACTGTAACCTATAGACAGCCACATCATACACACTGTAACCTATATACTGTCACCATCATACACAGTGTAACCTATAGACAGTCACATCATACACACTGTATCCTATTTACACTCACATCATACACCCTGTAACCTATAGACAGTCACCATCATACATACTGTATCCTATATAAAGTCACATCATACACACTGTAACCTATATACTGTCACATCATACATACTGTAACCTATATAGAGTCACATCATAAACACTGTAACCTATAGACAGTCACCATCATACATACTGTAACCAATATACAGTCACATCATACACACTGTAACATATATCCAGTCAACATCATACAGACTGTATCCTATATACAGTCCCATCATTCACACTGTAACCTATAGACAGGGACCATCATACATAAGGTATCCTATAGACAGTCACCACCATACACACTGTATCCTACATACAGTCACATCAAACACACTGTAACCTACAGACAGTCGCCATCATACATACTGTATCCTATATACAGTCACATCATACACACTGTAACCTATATACAGTCACATCATACACACTGTAACTTATAGACAGTCAACATCATACACAATGTAACCTATAGACAGTCATCATCATACACACTGTAACCTATAGACAGTCAACATCATACACAATGTAACCTATAGACAGTCATCATCATACACACTGTAACCTGAAGACAGTCACCATCATATATAATGTATCCTATATACAGTCACATCACACACACTGTATCCTGTATACAGTCACATCATACACACTGTAACATATATACAGTCACATCATACACACTGTAACCTATAGAAAGTCACATCATCATACACACTGTATCCTATATACAGGCACAATCATACATAATGTATCCTATATACAGTCACCACCATACACACTGTAACCTATAGACAGTCGCCATCATACATACTGTATCCTATATACAGTCACATCATATACACTGTAACCTATATACAGTCACCATCATACATACTGTATCATATATACCGTCACATCATACACACTGTAACCTATATACAGTCACCATCATACACACTGTAACCTATAGACAGTCACCATCATACACACTGTATCCTATATACAGTCACATCATACACACTTTAACCTATATACCGTCACATCATACACACTGTAACCTATATACAGTCATATCATACACGCTGTAACCTATAGACAGTCACCATCATACACACTGTAACCTATATACCGTCACATCATACACACTGTAACCTATATACACTCACATCATACACACTGTAACCTATAGACAGTCACCATCATACATACTGTAACCAATATACAGTCACTTCATACACACTGTAACCTATAGACAGTCACCATCATACATAAGGTATCCTATATACAGTCACATCATACACACTGTATCCTATATACAGTCACCACCATACACACTGTAACCTATAGACAGTCACCATCATACATAAGGTATCCTATATACAGTCACCACCATACACACTGTATCCGATATACAGTCACATCAAACACACTGTAACCTACAGACAGTCACCATCATACATACTGTATCCTATATACAGTCACATCATACACACTGTAACCAATCTATACAGTCACATCATACACACAGTAACCTATAGACAGTCACCATCATACACGATGTATCCTATATACAGTCACCATCATGCACACTGTAACATATAGACAGTCACATCAGACACATTGCAACCTATATACAGTCACCACCATACACACTGTATCCTATATACAGTCACATCAAACACACTGTAACCTACAGACAGTCACCATCATACACACTGTATCCTATATACAGTCACATCATACACACTGTAACAAATATACAGTCACCATCATACACACTGTAACATATAGACAGTCACATCATACACACTGTAACCTATATACAGTCACCACCATACACACTGTATCCTATATACAGTCACATCATACACACTGTAACCTATAGACAGTCGCCATCATACATACTGTATCCTATATACAGTCACATCATACATACTGTAACCTATATACAGTCACATCATACACTCTGTAACCTATAGACAGTTGCCATCATACATACTGTATACTATATACAGTCACATCATACACACTGTAACCTATAGACAGTCACCATCATACACGATGTATCCTATATACAGTCAGCATCATACACAGTGTAACCTATAGATAGTCACATCATACACACTGTAACCTATATACAGTCACATCATCCACACTGTAACCTATAGACAGTCACCATCATACATACTGTATCCTATATACAGTCACCATCATACACACTGTAACCTATAAACAGTCACCATCATACACACTGTGACCTATAGACAGTCACCATCATACATACTGTATACTATATACAGTCACATCATACACACTGTAAACTATATACAGACACCATCATACAAACTGTAACCTATAGACAGTCACCATCATACACGCTGTATCCTATATATACTCACCATCATACACACTGTAACCTATAGACAGTCACATCATACACACTGTAACCTATATACAGTCACCATCATACACACTGTAACCTATAGACAGTCACCATCATACACGCTGTATCCTATATACAGTCACCATCATACACACTGTAACCTATATACAGTCACCATCATACACACTGTAACCTATATACAGTCACCATCATACACACTGTAACCTATATACAGTCACCATCATACACACTGTAACCTATATACAGTCACCACCATACATACTGTATCCTATATACAGTCACATCAAACACACTGTAAACTATAGACAGTCACCATCATACACAATGTAACCTATAGAAAGTCATCATCATACACACTGTAACCTATAGACAGTCACCATCATACACACTGTAACCTATAGACAGCCACATCATACACACTGTAACCTATAGACAGTCACCATCATATATAATGTATCCTATATACAGTCACATCATACACACTGTATCCTATATACAGTCACATCATACACACTGTAACATATATACAGTCACATCATACACACTGTAACCTATAGACAGTCACCATCATACACACTGTAACCTATAGACAGTCACATCATACACACTGTAACCTATAGACAGTCACCATCATATATAATGTATCCTATATACAGTCACATCATACACACTGTATCCTATATACAGTCACATCATACACACTGTAACATATATACAGTCACATCATACACACTGTAACCTATAGACAGTCACCATCATACACACTGTAACCTATAGACAGTCACATCATACACACTGTAACCGATAGACAGTCACCATCATATATAATGTATCCTATATACAGTCACATCATACACACTGTATCCTATATAGAGTCACATCATACACACTGTAACATATATACAGTCACATCATACACACTGTAAACTATAGACAGTCACCATTATACACACTGTATCCTATATACAGTCACCATCATACACACTGCAAGCAATAGACAGTCCTCATCATACATAATGTATCCTATATACAGTCACCACCATACACACTGTATCCTATATACAGTCACATCATACACACTGTAACCTATAGACAGTCACCATCATACATACTGTAACCAATATACAGTCACTTCATACACACTGTAACCTATAGACAGTCACCATCATACATAAGGTATCCTATATACAGTCACATCATACACACTGTATCCTATATACAGTCACCACCATACACACTGTAACCTATAGACAGTCACCATCATACATAAGGTATCCTATATACAGTCACCACCATACACACTGTATCCGATATACAGTCACATCAAACACACTGTAACCTACAGACAGTCACCATCATACATACTGTATCCTATATACAGTCACATCATACACACTGTAACCAATCTATACAGTCACATCATACACACAGTAACCTATAGACAGTCACCATCATACACGATGTATCCTATATACAGTCACCATCATGCACACTGTAACATATAGACAGTCACATCAGACACATTGCAACCTATATACAGTCACCACCATACACACTGTATCCTATATACAGTCACATCAAACACACTGTAACCTACAGACAGTCACCATCATACACACTGTATCCTATATACAGTCACATCATACACACTGTAACAAATATACAGTCACCATCATACACACTGTAACATATAGACAGTCACATCATACACACTGTAACCTATATACAGTCACCACCATACACACTGTATCCTATATACAGTCACATCATACACACTGTAACCTATAGACAGTCGCCATCATACATACTGTATCCTATATACAGTCACATCATACATACTGTAACCTATATACAGTCACATCATACACTCTGTAACCTATAGACAGTTGCCATCATACATACTGTATACTATATACAGTCACATCATACACACTGTAACCTATAGACAGTCACCATCATACACGATGTATCCTATATACAGTCAGCATCATACACAGTGTAACCTATAGATAGTCACATCATACACACTGTAACCTATATACAGTCACATCATCCACACTGTAACCTATAGACAGTCACCATCATACATACTGTATCCTATATACAGTCACCATCATACACACTGTAACCTATAAACAGTCACCATCATACACACTGTGACCTATAGACAGTCGCCATCATACATACTGTATACTATATACAGTCACATCATACACACTGTAAACTATATACAGACACCATCATACAAACTGTAACCTATAGACAGTCACCATCATACACGCTGTATCCTATATATACTCACCATCATACACACTGTAACCTATAGACAGTCACATCATACACACTGTAACCTATATACAGTCACCATCATACACACTGTAACCTATAGACAGTCACCATCATACACGCTGTATCCTATATACAGTCACCATCATACACACTGTAACCTATATACAGTCACCATCATACACACTGTAACCTATATACAGTCACCATCATACACACTGTAACCTATATACAGTCACCATCATACACACTGTAACCTATATACAGTCACCACCATACATACTGTATCCTATATACAGTCACATCAAACACACTGTAAACTATAGACAGTCACCATCATACACAATGTAACCTATAGAAAGTCATCATCATACACACTGTAACCTATAGACAGTCACCATCATACACACTGTAACCTATAGACAGCCACATCATACACACTGTAACCTATAGACAGTCACCATCATATATAATGTATCCTATATACAGTCACATCATACACACTGTATCCTATATACAGTCACATCATACACACTGTAACCTATAGACAGTCACCATCATACACACTGTAACCTATAGACAGCCACATCATACACACTGTAACCTATAGACAGTCACCATCATATATAATGTATCCTATATACAGTCACATCATACACACTGTATCCTATATACAGTCACATCATACACACTGTAACATATATACAGTCACATCATACACACTGTAACCTATAGACAGTCACCATCATACACACTGTAACCTATAGACAGTCACATCATACACACTGTAACCTATAGACAGTCACCATCATATATAATGTATCCTATATACAGTCACATCATACACACTGTATCCTATATACAGTCACATCATACACACTGTAACCTATAGACAGTCACCATCATACACACTGTAACCTATAGACAGTCACATCATACACACTGTAACCGATAGACAGTCACCATCATATATAATGTATCCTATATACAGTCACATCATACACACTGTATCCTATATAGAGTCACATCATACACACTGTAACATATATACAGTCACATCATACACACTGTAAACTATAGACAGTCACCATTATACACACTGTATCCTATATACAGTCACCATCATACACACTGCAAGCAATAGACAGTCCTCATCATACATAATGTATCCTATATACAGTCACCACCATACACACTGTATCCTATATACAGTCACATCATACACACTGTAACCTATAGACAGTCGTCATCATACATACTGTATCCTATATACAGTCACATCATACATACTGTAACCTATATACAGTCACCATCATACATACTGTATCCTATATACCATCACTTCATACACACTGTAACCTATATACAGTCACCATCATACACACTGTACCCTATAGACAATCACCATCATACACACTGTATCCTATATACAGTCACATCATACACACTGTAACTTATAGACAGTCACCATCATACACAATGTAACCTATAGACAGTCATCATCATACACACTGTAACCTATAGACAGTCACCATCATACACACTGTAACATATAGACAGTCACATCATACACACTGTAACATATAGACAGTCACATCATACACACTGTAACCTATAGACAGTCACCATCATATATAATGTATTCTGTATACAGTCACATCATACACACTGTATCCTGTATACAGTCACATCATACACACCGTAACATATATACAGTCACATCATACACACTGTAACCTATAGACAGTCACCATCATACACACTGTATCCTATATACAGGCACAATCATACATAATGTATCCTATATACAGTCACCACCATACACACTGTATCCTACATACAGTCACATCATACACACTGTAACCTATAGACAGTCGCCATCATACATACTGTATCCTATATACAGTCACATCATACACACTGTAACCTATATACAGTCACCATCATACATACTGTATCCTATATACCGTCACATCATACACACTGTAACCTATATACAGTCACCATCATACACACTGTAACCTATAGACATTCACCATCATACACACTGTATCCTATATACAGTCACATCATACACACTTTAACCTATATACAGTCACCATCATACATACTGTATCCTATATACAGTCATATCATACACGCTGTAACCTAAAGACAGTCACCATCATACACACTGTAACCTATATACCGTCACATCATACACACTGTAACCTATATACGCTCACATCATACACACTGTAACCTATAGACAGTCACCATCATACATACTGTAACCAATATACAGTCACATCATACACACTGTAACCTATAGACAGTCACCATCATACATAAGATATCCTATATACAGTCACATCATACACACTGTAACCTATATACAGTCACCATCATACACACTGTAACCTATAGACAGTCGCCATCATACATAAGGTATCCTATATACAGTCACCACCATACACACTGTATCCAACATACAGTCACATCAAACACACTGTAACCTACAGACAGTCGCCATCATACATACTGTATCCTATATACATGTCACATCATACACACTGTAACCTATAGACAGTCACCATCATACATACTGTAACCAATATACAGTCACAGCATACACACTGTAACCTACAGACAGTCACCATCATACATACTGTATCCTATATACAGTCACATCATACACACTGTAACCTATATACAGTCACATCATACACACAGTAACCTATAGACAGTCACCATCATACACGATGCATCCTATATACAGTCACCACCATACACACTGTATCCTATATACAGTCACATCAAACACACTGTAACCTACAGAGAGTCGCCATCATACATACTGTATCCTATATACAGTCACATCATACACACTGTAACAAATATACAGTCACCATCATACACACTGTAACATATAGACAGTCACATCATACACACTGTAACCTATATACAGTCACCACCATACACACTGTATCCTATATACAGTCACATCATATACACTCTAACCTATAGACAGTTGCCATCATACATACTGTATCCTATATACAGTCACATCATACACACTGTAACCTATAGACAGTCGTCATCATACATACTGTATCCTATATACAGTCACATCATACATACTGTAACCTATATACAGTCACCATCATACATACTGTATCCTATATACCATCACATCATACACACTGTAACCTATATACAGTCACCATCATACACACTGTACCCTATAGACAATCACCATCATACACACTGTATCCTATATACAGTCACATCATACACACTGTAACTTATAGACAGTCACCATTATACACAATGTAACCTATAGACAGTCATCATCATACACACTGTAACCTATAGACAGTCACCATCATACACACTGTAACATATAGACAGTCACATCATACACACTGTAACATATAGACAGTCACATCATACACACTGTAACCTATAGACAGTCACCATCATATATAATGTATTCTGTATACAGTCACATCATACACACTGTATCCTGTATACAGTCACATCATACACACCGTAACATATATACAGTCACATCATACACACTGTAACCTATAGACAGTCACCATCATACACACTGTATCCTATATACAGGCACAATCATACATAATGTATCCTATATACAGTCACCACCATACACACTGTATCCTACATACAGTCACATCATACACACTGTAACCTATAGACAGTCGCCATCATACATACTGTATCCTATATACAGTCACATCATACACACTGTAACCTATATACAGTCACCATCATACATACTGTATCCTATATACCGTCACATCATACACACTGTAACCTATATACAGTCACCATCATACACACTGTAACCTATAGACATTCACCATCATACACACTGTATCCTATATACAGTCACATCATACACACTTTAACCTATATACAGTCACCATCATACATACTGTATCCTATATACAGTCATATCATACACGCTGTAACCTAAAGACAGTCACCATCATACACACTGTAACCTATATACCGTCACATCATACACACTGTAACCTATATACGCTCACATCATACACACTGTAACCTATAGACAGTCACCATCATACATACTGTAACCAATATACAGTCACATCATACACACTGTAACCTATAGACAGTCACCATCATACATAAGATATCCTATATACAGTCACATCATACACACTGTAACCTATATACAGTCACCATCATACACACTGTAACCTATAGACAGTCGCCATCATACATAAGGTATCCTATATACAGTCACCACCATACACACTGTATCCAACATACAGTCACATCAAACACACTGTAACCTACAGACAGTCGCCATCATACATACTGTATCCTATATACATGTCACATCATACACACTGTAACCTATAGACAGTCACCATCATACATACTGTAACCAATATACAGTCACATCATACACACTGTAACCTACAGACAGTCACCATCATACATACTGTATCCTATATACAGTCACATCATACACACTGTAACCTATATACAGTCACATCATACACACAGTAACCTATAGACAGTCACCATCATACACGATGCATCCTATATACAGTCACCACCATACACACTGTATCCTATATACAGTCACATCAAACACACTGTAACCTACAGAGAGTCGCCATCATACATACTGTATCCTATATACAGTCACATCATACACACTGTAACAAATATACAGTCACCATCATACACACTGTAACATATAGACAGTCACATCATACACACTGTAACCTATATACAGTCACCACCATACACACTGTATCCTATATACAGTCACATCATATACACTGTAACCTATAGACAGTTGCCATCATACATACTGTATCCTATATACAGTCACATCATACAAACTGTAACCTATATACAGTCACATCATACACTCTGTAACCTATAGACAGTTGCCATCATACATATTGTATACTATATACAGTCACATCATACACACTGTAACCTATAGACAGTCACCATCATACATGATGTATCCTATATACAGTCACCATCATACACACTGTAACCTATAGACAGTCACATCATACACACTGTAACCTATATACTGTCACCATCATACACAGTGTAACCTATAGACAGTCACATCATACACACTGTAACCTATATACAGTCACATCATCCACACTGTAACCTATAGACAGTCACCATCATACATAATGTATCCTATATACAGTCACATCATACCCACTGTATCCTATATACAGTCACATCATACACACTGTAACCTATATACAGTCGCCATCATATGTACTGTATCCTATTTACACTCACATCATACACCCTGTAACCTATAGACAGTCACCATCATACATACTGTATCCTATATAAAGTCACATCATACACACTGTAACCTATATACTGTCACATCATACATACTGTAACCTATATAGAGTCACATCATAAACACTGTAACCTATAGACAGTCACCATCATACATACTGTAACCAATATACAGTCACATCATACACACTGTAACATATATCCAGTCAACATCATACAGACTGTATCCTATATACAGTCACATCATACACACTGTAACCTATATACAGTCACCATCATACACACTGTAACCTATAGACAGTCACCATCATACACGATGCATCCTATATACAGTCACCACCATACGCACTGTATCCTATATACAGTCACATCAAACACACTGTAACCTACAGAGAGTCGCCATCATACATACTGTATCCTATATACAGTCACATCATACACACTGTAACAAATATACAGTCACCATCATACACACTGTAACATATAGACAGTCACATCATACACACTGTAACCTATATACAGTCACCACCATACACACTGTATCCTATATACAGTCACATCGTATACACTGTAACCTATAGACAGTTGCCATCATACATACTGTACCCTATATACAGTCACATCATACAAACTGTAACCTATATACAGTCACATCATACACTCTGTAACCTATAGACAGTTGCCATCATACATATTGTATACTATATACAGTCACATCATACACACTGTAACCTATAGACAGTCACCATCATACATGATGTATCCTATATACAGTCACCATCATACACACTGTAACCTATAGACAGTCACATCATACACACTGTAACCTATATACTGTCACCATCATACACAGTGTAACCTATAGACAGTCACATCATACACACTGTAACCTATATACAGTCACATCATCCACACTGTAACCTATAGACAGTCACCATCATACATAATGTATCCTATATACAGTCACATCATACACACTGTATCCTATATACAGTCACATCATACACACTGTAACCTATATACAGTTGCCATCATATGTACTGTATCCTATTTACACTCACATCATACACCCTGTAACCTATAGACAGTCACCATCATACATACTGTATCCTATATAAAGTCACATCATACACACTGTAACCTATATACTGTCACATCATACATACTGTAACCTATATAGAGTCACATCATAAACACTGTAACCTATAGACAGTCACCATCATACATACTGTAACCAATATACAGTCACATCATACACACTGTAACATATATCCAGTCAACATCATACAGACTGTATCCTATATACAGTCACATCATACACACTGTAACCTATATACAGTCACCATCATACACACTGTAACCTATAGACAGGCACCATCATACATAAGGTATCCTATAGACAGTCACCACCATACACACTGTATCCTACATACAGTCACATCAAACACACTGTAACCTACAGACAGTCGCCATCATACATACTGTATCCTATATACAGTCACATCATACACACTGTAACCTATATACAGTCACATCATACACACTGTAACTTATAGACAGTCAACATCATACACAATGTAACCTATAGACAGTCATCATCATACACACTGTAACCTATAGACAGTCACCATCATACACATTGTAACATATACACAGTCACATCATACACACTGTAACCTGTAGACAGTCACCATCATATATAATGTATCCTATATACAGTCACATCATACACACTGTATCCTGTATACAGTCACATCATACACACTGTAACGTATATACAGTCACATCATACACACTGTAACCTATAGAAAGTCACCATCATACACACTGTATCCTATATACAGGCACAATCATACATAATGTATCCTATATACAGTCACCACCATACACACTGTAACCTATAGACAGTCGCCATCATACATACTGTATCCTATATACAGTCACATCATATACACTGTAACCTATATACAGTCACCATCATACATACTGTATCATATATACCGTCACATCATACACACTGTAACCTATATACAGTCACCATCATACACACTGTAACCTATAGACAGTCACCATCATACACACTGTATCCTATATACAGTCACATCATACACACTTTAACCTATATACCGTCACATCTTACACACTGTAACCTATATACAGCCATATCATACACGATGTAACCTATAGACAGTCACCATCATACACACTGTAACCTATATACCGTCACATCATACACACTGTAACCTATATACACTCACATCATACACACTGTAACCTATAGACAGTCACCATCATACATACTGTAACCAATATACAGTCACTTCATACACACTGTAACCTATAGACAGTCACCATCATACATAAGGTATCCTATATACAGTCACATCATACACACTGTATCCTATATACAGTCACCACCATACACACTGTAACCTATAGACAGTCACCATCATACATGAGGTATCCTATATACAGTCACCACCATACACACTGTATCCTATATACAGTCACATCAAACACACTGTAACCTACAGACAGTCACCATCATACATACTGTATCCTATATACAGTCACATCATACACACTGTAACCTATATACAGTCACATCATACACACAGTAACCGATAGACAGTCATCATCATACACGATGTATCCTATATACAGTCACCATCATGCACACTGTAACATATAGACAGTCACATCAGACACATTGTAACCTATATACAGTCACCACCATACACACTGTATCCTATATACAGTCACATCAAACACACTGTAACCTACAGACAGTCACCATCATACACACTGTATCCTATATACAGTCACATCATACACACTGTGACAAATATACAGTCACCATCATACACACTGTAACATATAGACAGTCACATCATACACACTGTAACCTATATACAGTCACCACCATACACACTGTATCCTAGATACAGTCACATCATACACACTGTAACCTATAGACAGTCGCTATCATACATACTGTATCCTATATACAGTCACATCATACATACTGTAACCTATATACAGTCACATCATACACTCTGTAACCTATAGACAGTTGCCATCATACATACTGTATACTATATACAGTCACATCATACACACTGTAACCTATAGACAGTCACCATCATACACGATGTATCCTATATACAGTCAGCATCATACACAGTGTAACCTATAGATAGTCACATCATACACACTGTAACCTATATACAGTCACATCATCCACACTGTAACCTATAGACAGTCACCATCATACATACTGTATCCTATATACAGTCACATCATACACACTGTAACCGATATACAGTCGCCATCATATGTACTGTATCCTATTTACACTCACATCATACACCCTGTAACCTATAGACAGTCACCATCATACATACTGTATCCTATATAAAGTCACATCATACACACTGTAACCTATATACCGTCACATCATACACACTGTAACCTATATAGAGTCACATCATAAACACTGTAACCTATAGACAGTCACCATCATACATACTGTAACCAATATACAGTCACATCATACACACTGTAACCTATATACAGTCAACATCATACACACTGTATCCTATATACAGTCACATCATACACACTGTAACCTATATACAGTCACCATCATACACACTGTAACCTATAGACAGTCACCATCATACATAAGGCATCCTATAGACAGTCACCACCATACACACTGTATCCAACATACAGTCACATCAAACACACTGTAACCTACAGACAGTCGCCATCATACATACTGTATCCTATATACATGTCACATCATACACACTGTAACCTATATACAGTCACCATCATACACACTATAACCTATATAGAGTCACATCATAAACACTGTAACCTATAGACAGTCACCATCATACATACTGTATCCTATATACATTCACATCATACACAATGTAACCTATATACAGTCACATCTTACACACTGTAACCTATATACAGTCCCCATCATACACACTGTAACCTATAGACAGTCACCATCATAAACGCTGTATCCTATATACAGTCACCATCATACACACTGTAAACTATAGACAGTCACATCATACACACTGTAACCTATATACAGTCACCATCATACACACTGTAACCTTTATACAGTCACATCATACACACTGTAACAAATATACAGTCACCATCATACACACTGTAACATATAGACAGTCACATCATACACACTGTAACCTATATACAGTCACCACCATACACACTGTATCCTATATACAGTCACATCATACACACTGTAACCTATAGACAGTCGCCATCATACATACTGTATCCTATATACAGTCACATCATACATACTGTAACCTATATACAGTCACATCATACACTCTGTAACCTATAGACAGTTGCCATCATACATACTGTATACTATATACAGTCACATCATACACACTGTAACCTATAGACAGTCACCATCATACACGATGTATCCTATATACAGTCACCATCATACACACTGTAACCTATAGACAGTCACATCATACACACTGTAACCTATATACTGTCACCATCATACACAGTGTAACCTATAGATAGTCACATCATACACACTGTAACCTATATACAGTCACATCATCCACACTGTAACCTATAGACAGTCACCATCATACATAATGTATCCTATATACAGTCACACCATACACACTGTATCCTATATACAGTCACAGCATACACACTGTAACCTATATACAGTCGCCATCATATGTACTGTATCCTATTTACACTCACATCATACACCCTGTAACCTATAGACAGTCACCATCATACATACTGTATCCTATATAAAGTCACATCATACACACTGTAACCTATATACCGTCACCATCATACATACTGTATCCTATATAAAGTCACATCATACACACTGTAACCTATATACCGTCACATCATACACACTGTAACCTATATAGAGTCACATCATAAACACTGTAACCTATAGACAGTCACCATCATACATACTGTATCATATATACCGTCACATCATACACACTGTAACCTATATACAGTCACCATCATACACACTGTAACCTATAGACAGTCACCATCATACACACTGTATCCTATATACAGTCACATCATACACACTTTAACCTATATACCATCACATAATACACACTGTAACCTATATACAGTCATATCATACACGCTGTAACCTATAGACAGTCACCATCATACACACTGTAACCTATATACCGTCACATCACACACACTGTAACCTATATACACTCACATCATAAACACTGTAACCTATAGACAGTCACCATCATACATACTGTATCATATATACCGTCACATCATACACACTGTAACCTATATACAGTCACCATCATACACACTGTAACCTATAGACAGTCACCATCATACACACTGTATCCTATATACAGTCACATCATACACACTTTAACCTATATACCATCACATCATACACACTGTAACCTATATACAGTCATATCATACACGCTGTAACCTATAGACAGTCACCATCATACATACTGTAACCAATATACAGTCACTTCATACACACTGTAACCTATAGACAGTCAACATCATACATAAGGTATCCTATATACAGTCACATCATACACACTGTAACCTATATACAGTCACCACCATACACACTGTAACCTATAGACAGTCACCATCATACATAAGGTATCCTATATACAGTCACCACCATACACACTGTATCCTATATACAGTCACATCAAACACACTGTAACCTACAGACAGTCACCATCATACATACTGTATCCTATATACAGTCACATCATACACACTGTAACCTATATACAGTCACATCATACACACAGTAACCTATAGACAGTCACCATCATACACGATGTATCCTATATACAGTCACCATCATGCACACTGTAACATATAGACAGTCACATCAGACACATTGTAACCTATATACAGTCACCACCATACACACTGTATCCTATATACAGTCACATCAAACACACTGTAACCTACAGACAGTCGCCATCATACATACTGTATCCTATATACAGTCACATCATACACACTGTAACAAATATACAGTCACCATCATACACACTGTAACATATAGACAGTCACATCATACACACTGTAACCTATATACAGTCACCACCATACACACTGTATCCTATATACAGTCACATCATACACACTGTAACCTATAGGCAGTCGCCATCATACATACTGTATCCTATATACAGTCACATCATACATACTGTAACCTATATACAGTCACATCATACACTCTGTAACCTATAGACAGTTGCCATCATACATACTGTATACTATATACAGTCACATCATACACACTGTAACCTATAGACAGTCACCATCATACACGATGTATCCTATATACAGTCACCATCATACACAGTGTAACCTATAGATAGTCACATCATACACACTGTAACCTATATACAGTCACATCATCCACACTGTAACCTATAGACAGTCACCATCATACATACTGTGTCCTATATACAGTCACATCATACACACTGTAACCGATATACAGTCACCATCATATGTACTGTATCCTATTTACACTCTCATCATACACCCTGTAACCTATAGACAGTCACCATCATACATACTGTATCCTATATAAAGTCACATCATACACACTGTAACCTATATACCGTCACATCATACACACTGTAACCTATATAGAGTCACATCATAAACACTGTAACCTATAGACAGTCACCATCATACATACTGTAACCAATATACAGTCACATCATACACACTGTAACCTATATACAGTCACATCATACACACTGTAACCTATATACAGTCACCATCATACACACTGTAACCTATAGACAGTCACCATCATACATAAGGCATCCTATAGACAGTCACCACCATACACACTGTATCCAACATACAGTCACATCAAACACACTGTAACCTACAGACAGTCGCCATCATACATACTGTATCCTATATACATGTCACATCACACACACTGTAACCTATATACAGTCACCATCATACACACTATAACCTATAGACTGTCACCATCATACATACTGTATCCTATATACAGTCACATCATACACACTGTAACCTATATACAGTCACCACCATACACACTGTATCCTATATACAGTCACATCATACACACTGTAACCTATAGGCAGTCGCCATCATACATACTGTATCCTATATACAGTCACATCATACATACTGTAACCTATATACAGTCACATCATACACTCTGTAACCTATAGACAGTTGCCATCATACATACTGTATACTATATACAGTCACATCATACACACTGTAACCTATAGACAGTCACCATCATACACGATGTATCCTATATACAGTCACCATCATACACAGTGTAACCTATAGATAGTCACATCATACACACTGTAACCTATATACAGTCACATCATCCACACTGTAACCTATAGACAGTCACCATCATACATACTGTGTCCTATATACAGTCACATCATACACACTGTAACCGATATACAGTCACCATCATATGTACTGTATCCTATTTACACTCTCATCATACACCCTGTAACCTATAGACAGTCACCATCATACATACTGTATCCTATATAAAGTCACATCATACACACTGTAACCTATATACCATCACATCATACACACTGTAACCTATATAGAGTCACATCATAAACACTGTAACCTATAGACAGTCACCATCATACATACTGTAACCAATATACAGTCACATCATACACACTGTAACCTATATACAGTCACATCATACACACTGTAACCTATATACAGTCACCATCATACACACTGTAACCTATAGACAGTCACCATCATACATAAGGCATCCTATAGACAGTCACCACCATACACACTGTATCCAACATACAGTCACATCAAACACACTGTAACCTACAGACAGTCGCCATCATACATACTGTATCCTATATACATGTCACATCACACACACTGTAACCTATATACAGTCACCATCATACACACTATAACATATAGACTGTCACCATCATACATACTGTATCCTATATACAGTCACATCATACACAATGTAACCTATATACAGTCACATCTTACACACTGTAACCTATATACAGTCCCCATCATACACCCTGTAACCTATAGACAGTCACCATCATAAACGCTGTATCCTATATACAGTCACCATCATACACACTGTAAACTATAGACAGTCACATCATACACACTGTAACCTATATACAGTCACCATCATACACACTGTAACCTTTATACAGTCACATCATACACACTGTAACAAATATACAGTCACCATCATACACACTGTAACATATAGACAGTCACCATCATACACACTGTAACCTATAGACCGTCGCCATCATACATACTGTATCCTATATACAGTCACATCATACATACTGTAACCTATATACAGTCACATCATACACTCTGTAACCTATAGACAGTTGCCATCATACATACTGTATACTATATACAGTCACATCATACACACTGTAACCTATAGACAGTCACCATCATACACGATGTATCCTATATACAGTCACCATCATACACACTGTAACCTATGGACAGTCACATCATACACACTGTAACCTATATACTGTCACCATCATACACAGTGTAACCTATAGATAGTCACATCATACACACTGTAACCTATATACAGTCACATCATCCACACTGTAACCTATAGACAGTCACCATCATACATAATGTATCCTATATACAGTCACATCATACACACTGTATCCTATATACAGTCACATCATACACACTGTAACCTATATACAGTCACCATCATATGTACTGTATCCTATTTACACTCACATCATACACCCTGTAACCTATAGACAGTCACCATCATACATACTGTATCCTATATAAAGTCACATCATACACACTGTAACCTATATACCGTCACATCATACACACTGTAACCTATATAGAGTCACATCATAAACACTGTAACCTATAGACAGTCACCATCATACATACTGTATCCAATATACAGTCACATCATACACACTGTAACCTATATACAGTCAACATCATACACACTGTATCCTATATACAGTCACATCATCCACACTGTAACCTATATACAGTCACCATCATACACACTGTAACCTATAGACAGTCACCATCATACATAAGGTATCCTATAGACAGTCACCACCATACACACTTTATCCAACATACAGTCACATCAAACACACTGTAACCTACAGACAGTCGCCATCATACATACTGTATCCTATATACAGTCACATCATACACACTGTAACCTATATACAGTCACCATCATACACACTATAACCTATAGACTGTCACCATCATACATACTGTATCCTATATACAGTCACATCATCCACAATGTAACCTATATACAGTCACAACTTACACACTGTAACCTATATACAGTCCCCATCATACACACTGTAACCTATAGACAGTCACCATCATAAACGCTGTATCCTATATACATTCACCATCATACAGACTGTAAACTATAGACAGTCACATCATACACACTGTAACCTATATACAGTCACCATCATACACACTGTAACCTATATACAGTCACATCATACACACTGTAACCTACAGACAGTCACCATCATACACACTGTAACCTATAGACTGTCATGAGAAGTCGCACAACACCAGGTTATAGTCCAACAGATTTATTTAATTTTACAAGCTTTCGGAGCTATCGCTCCTTCGTCAGGTAAGTTAGCAATGAGAGAATCTCCCAGAATTCACAATTTAAACCCAGACAAAATCTATTCACATTATTCGCTACAACAAAGAGCACAGCCAAGACAATGAGATGTGTCCCAGGGGGTCCAGCGTGTCAAACCACCTGCTGGCTGCATATCCTGTCAATTTGTGTTCTTGTGTTTTTTTAAAAAAAAAACACCTGGGAAGACCGGCCATGATGTCAAGTCACGTTCTGTATCGTGACATGAACCCGATATCGCGATTGAGGCCATCCTCATGAGTGCGGAACTTGGCTATCAGTTTCTGCTATAGACTGTCACCATCATACATACTGTATCCTATAGACAGTCACATCATACACACTGTAACCTATATACCGTCACAGCATACACACTGGAACCTATATACAGTCACAACATACACACTGTAACCTATAGACAGTCAACAGCATAGATACTGTAACCAATATACATTCACATCATACACACTGTAACCTATAGACAGTCACCATCATACATAAGGTATCCTCTATACAGTCACATCATACACACTGTAACCTATATACAGTCACCATCATACACACTGTAACCTATAGACAGTCACCATCATACATAAGGTATCCTCTATCCAGTCACATCATACACACTGTATCCTATATACAGCCACATCAAACACATGTAACCTACAGACAGTCACCATCATACATACTGTATCCTATATACAGTCACATCATACACAATGTATCCTACATACAGTCACCATCATACACAATGTAACCTATAGATAGTCACCAGCATACACACTGTAACATATAGACAGTCGCCATCATACATACTGTATCCTATATACAGTCACATCATACACACCGTAACCTATAGACAGTCACATCATACACACAGTAACCTATAGACAATCACCATCATACACACTGTAACCTATAGACTGTGACCATCATACACACTGTAACCTATTGAAAGTCACCATCATACATACTGTATCCTATATACAGTCACATCATACACACTGTAACCTATAGACAGTCACATCATACACACAGTAACCGATAGACAACCGCCATCATCCACACTGTAACCTATAGACAGTGACCACCATAAACACTGTCAACTATATACAGTCACCATCATACACAATGTAATCTATAGACAGTCACCATCATACACGCTGTAACCTATAGACAGTCACCATCATACACACTGTAACCTATATACCGTCACCATCATACACACTGTAACCTATAGACAGTCACCATGATACATACTGTATCCGATATAAAGTCACATCATACACACTGGAACCTATATACATTCACCATGATACATACTGTATCCTATATACAGTCACATCATACACTCTGTAACCTATAGACAGTCACCATCATGCATACAGTATCCTATATACAGTCACATCATACTCACTGTAACCTGTATACAGTCACCATCATACACAATGTAACCTATAGACAGTCACCATCATACATACTGTATCCTATATACAGGCACATCATACATACTGTAACCTATAGACAGTCACCATGATACATATTGTATCCTATATACAGTCACATCATACTCACTGTAACCTATAGACAGTCACCATAATACACACTGTAACCTATAGACAGTCACCATCATACATACTGTATACTATATACAGTCACATCATACACACTGTAACCTAAAGAAAGTCACGATCATACATGCTGTATCCTATATACAGTCACATCATACAGACTGTAACCTATAGACAGTCAGCATCATACACACTGTATCCTATATACAGGCACCATCATGCACACTGTATCCTATATACAGTCACATCATACACACTGTAACCTATCGACAGTCACCATCATACACACTGTAACCTATATACAGTCGTCATCATATACACTGTAACCTATATACACTAACATCATACACACAGTAACCTATAGAATGTCACCATCATACATACTGTATCCTATATAAAGTCACCATCATACACACTGTAACCTATATACAGTCACATCATACACACGGTAACCTATAGACAGTCACCATCATACCTACTGTATCCTATATACAGTCACATCATACACACTGTAACCTATAGACAGTCACCATGATACATACTGTATCCTATATACATTCACATCATACACATTGTATCCTATATACAGGCACAATCATACATAATGTATCCTATATAAAGTCACATCATAAACACTGTAACCTATATACATACACCATGATACATACTGTATCCTATATACAGTCACATCATACACTCTGTAAACTATAGACAGTCACCATCATACATACTGTATCCTATATACAGTCACATCATACACACTGTAACCTATATACAGTCACATCATACACACTGTATCCTATATACAGTCACATCATACACACTGTAACCTATATACATACACCATGATACATACTGTATCCTATATACAGTCACATCATACACTCTGTAAACTATAGACAGTCACCATCATACATACTGTATCCTATATACAGTCACATCATACACACTGTAACCTATATACAGTCACATCATACACACTGTATCCTATATACAGTCACATCATACACACTGTAACCTATAGACAGTCACCATCATACACACTGTATCTTATATACAGTCACATCATACACACTGTAACCTATAGACAGTCACCATCCTACATAATGCATCCTATATAGAGTCACATCATACACACTGTAACCTATAGACAGTCACCATCATACATACTGTATCATATATACAGTCATATCATACATACTGTATCCTATAGAAAGTCACCATCATACATACTGTATCCTATATACAGTCACATCATACACACTGTAACCTATAGACAGTCACCATCGTACATACTGTATCCTACATACAGGCACCATCATACACACTGTATCCTATATACAGTCACCATCATACACATTGTATCCTATATACAGTCACATCATATACACTGTAACCTATAGACAGTCACCATTTTACATACTGCATCCTACATACAGTCACATCATACACACAGTAACCTATATACAGTCACATCATACACCCAGTAACATATATGCAGTCTCCATCATACACACTGTAACCTACATACAGTCACCATCATACACACTGTAACCTATAGACAGTCACCATCATACATACTGTATCCTACATACAGTCACATCATACACACGGTAACCTATAGAGAGTCACATCATACACACTGTATCCTATATACTGTCACCATCATACACACTGTAACCTATATACAGTCACATCATACACAATGTATCCTACATACAGTCACCATCATACACAATGTAACCTATAGACAGTCACCAGCATACACACTGTAACCTATCGTCAGTCACCATCATACATACTGTATGCTATATACAGTCACATCATACACACTGTAACCTATATACAGTCACATCATACACACTGTAACCTATAGAGAGTCACATCATACACACTGTATCCTATATACTGTCACCATCATACACACTGTAACCTATATACAGTCACATCATACACAATGTATCCTACATACAGTCACTATCATCCACACTGTAACCTATAGACAGTGACCACCTAAAAACACTGTAAACTATATACAGTCACCATCATACACACTGTAATCTATAGACAGTCACCATCATACACGCTGTAACCTATAGACAGTCACCATCATACACAATGTAACCTATAGACAGTCACCATCATACATACTGTATCCTATATACAGGCACATCATACACACTGTAAGCTATAGATAGTCACCATCATACACACTGTATCCTATATACAGGCACCATCATACACACTGTATCCTAGATACAGTCAACATCATACACACTGTATCCTATATACAGTCACATCATACGCACTGTACTGTGGGGATTAAAGCAGGGACAGGGTACTGGATTTGGATGATCAGCCATGATCGTATTGAATGGTGGAGCAGGCTCGACGGGCCGAATGGCCTACTCCTGCTCCTAGATTCTATGTTTCTATGTTTCTATGTAACCTAAAGACAGTCACCATCATACATACTGTAACCTATATACAGTCACATCATACACACTGTAACCTACATACAGTCACATCATACATACGGTAACCTATAGAGAGTCACATCATACACACTGTAACCTATATACAGTCACATCATACACACAGTAACCTATAGACAGTCACCATCATACATACTGTATCCTATATAAAGTCACCAACATACACACTGTAACCTATATAGAGTCACATCATACACAAGGTAACCTATAGACAGTCACCATAATACATACTGTATCCTATATACAGTCACATAATACACACTGTAACCTATAGACAGTCACCATGATACATACTGCATCCTATATACAGTCACATCATACACATTGTATCCTATATACAGGCACAATCGTACATAATGTATCCTATATAAAGTCACATCATACACACTGTAACCTATATACATACACCATGATACATACTGTATCCTATATACAGTCACATCATACACTCTGTAAACTATAGACGGTCACCATCATACATATTGTATCCTATATACAGTCACATCATACACACTGTAACCTATATACAGTCACCATCATACATACTGTATCCTATATACAGTCACATCATACACACTGTAACCTATATACACACACCATGATACATACTGTATCCTATATACAGTCACATCATACACTCTGTAAACAAAGACAGTCACCATCATACACACTGTATCCTATATACAGTCACATCATACACACTGTAACCTATAGAAAGTCACCATCATACATACTGTATCCTATATACAGTCACATCATACACACTGTGACCTATAGACAGTCACCATCATACATACTATATCCTATATACAGTCACATCATACACGCTGAATTTTATATACAGTCACATCATACACACTGTATCTTATATACAGTCACATCATACACACTGTAACCTATAGACAGTCACCATCCTACATAATGCATCCTACATAGAGTCACATCATACACACTGTAACCTATAGACAGTCACCATCATACATACTGTATCCTATATACAGTCATATTATACACACTGTATCCTATAGAAAGTCACCATCATACATACTGTATCCTATATACAGTCACATCATACACACTGTAACCTATAGACAGTCACCATCGTACATACTGTATCCTACATACAGGCACCATCATACACACTGTATCCTATATACAGTCACCATCATACACATTGTATCCTATATACAGTCACATCATATACACTGTAACCTATAGACAGTCACCATTTTACATACTGCATCCTACATACAGTCACATCATACACACAGTAACCTATATACAGTCACCATCATACACACTGTAACCTATATACAGTCACATCATACACACAGTAACATATATACAGTCTCCATCATACACACTGTAACCTACATACAGTCACCATCATACACACTGTAACCTATAGACAGTCACCATCATACATACTGTATCCTACATACAGTCACATCATACACACGGTAACCTATAGAGAGTCACATCATACACACTGTATCCTATATACAGTCACCATCATACACACTGTAACCTATAGACAGTGACCACCTAAAAACACTGTAAACTATATACAGTCACCATCATACACACTGTAATCTATAGACAGTCACCATCATACACGCTGTAACCTATAGACAGTCACCATCATACACACTGTAACCTATATACCGTCACCATCATACACACTGTATCCTATATACCGTCACATCATACAAACTGTAACCTATATAAAGTTACCATCATACATACTGTATCCTATATACAGTCACATCATATACACCGTAACCTATAGACAGTCACCATCATACATACTGTATACTATATACAGTCACATTATACACACTGTAACTTATATACAGTAACCATCATACACACTGTAACCTAAAGACAGTCACCATCATACACACTGTATCCTATATACAGTCACATCATACACACTGTATCCTATATAGTCATATCATACACACTGTAACCTAAAGACAGTCACCATCATACACACTGTAACCTATATACAGTCACATCATACACAGTGTAACCTATATACAGTCACCATCATACACACTGTAACCTATATACAGTCACATCATACACACAGTAACCTATATACAGTCACCATCATACACACTGTAACCTACATACAGTCACCATCATACACACTGTAACCTATAGACAGTCACCATCATACATACTGTATCCTACATACAGTCACATCATACACACTGTAACCTATAGAGAGTCACATCATACACACTGTATCCTATATACAGTCACCATCATACACACTGTAACCTATATACAGTCACATCATACACACTGTATCCTACATACAGTCACCATCATACACAATGTAACCTATAGACAGTCACCAGCATACACACTGTAACCTATCGACAGTCACCATCATACATACTGTATCCTATATACAGTCACATCATACACACTGTAACCTATAGACAGTCACATCATACACAAAGTAACCTACAGACAATCACCATCATCCACACCGTAACCTATAGACAGTGACCACCATACACACTGTAACCTATATACAGTCACCATCATACACACTGTAATCTATAGACAGTCACCATCATACATGCTGTAACCTATAGACAGTCACCATCATACACACTGTAACCTATATACCGTCACCATCATACACACTTTATCCTATATACCGTCACATCATACATACTGTAACCTATATAAAGTTACCATCATACATACTGTATCATATATACAGTCACATCATACACACTGTAACCTATAGACAGTCACCATCATACATAATGTATACTATATACAGTCACATTATACACACTGTAACTTATATACAGTCACCATCATACACACTGTAACCTATAGACAGTCACCATCATACATACTGTATCCTAAATACAGTCACATCATACACACTGTATCCTATATAGTCACATCATACACACTGTGACCTATAGACAGTCACCATCATACATACTGTATCCTATATACAGTCACATCATACACACTTTATCCTATATACAGGCACCGTCATACACACTGTATCCTATATACAGTCACCATCATACACACTGTATCATATATACAGTCACATCATACACACTGTAACCTATATACAGTCACCATCATACACACTGTAACCTATACACAGTCAATTCTCATACACTGTAACCTATAGACAGTCAAATCATACACACAGTAACCTATAGACAGTCACCATCATACACACTGTAACCTATAGACAGTCACACCATACACACTGTAACCTATATACAGTCACCATCATAGACACTGTAACCTATAGACAGTCACCATCATACACACTGTAACCTATATACAGTCAATTCATACACACTGTAACCTATAGACAGTCATATCATACACACTGTAACCTATACACAGTCACCATCATACACACTGTAACCTATATACAGTCACCATCATAAATACTGTAACCTATACACAGTCACCATCATACATACTGTATCCTGTACACAATCACCATCATACACACTGTAACCTATATACAGTCACCACCATACACACTGTAACCTATATACAGTCACCATCATACACACTGTACCTAAAATATAGTCACCATCATACACACTGTAACCTATATACAGTCACCGTCATACACAATGTAACCTATATACAGTCACCATCATACACACTGTAACCTATAGACAGTTACCATCATACATACTGTAACCTACATACAGTCACCATCATACACACTGTAACCTATAGACAGTCACCATCATACACACTGTAACCTATATACAGTCACCGTCATACACAATGTAACCTGTATACAGTCACCATCATACACACTGTAACCTATAGACAGTTACGATCATACATACTGTAACCTATATACAGTCACCATCATAGACACTGTACCCTATATGCAGTCACAATCATACACCCTGTATCCTATATACAGTCACATCATACACACTGTAACCTATAGACAGTCACCATCATACACCATGTAACCTATATACAGTCACCATCATACTCACTGTAACCTATATACAGTCATCATCATCGACAATGTAACCTATATACAGTCACCATCATACACACTGTAACCTATATACATTCACCATGATACACACTGTAACCTATGCACTGTCACCATCATACATACTGTAACCTATATACAGTCACCATCATACATACTGTAACCTATAGACAGTCACCATCATACACAAGGTAACCTATATACAGTCACATCATACACACTGTATCCTAAATACAATTGCATCATACACACTGTAACCTATATTGAATCACAACATCCACACTGTAACCTATATACAGTCACTTCCATACACACTGTAAGATACATACAGTCACCACCATACACACTGTAACCTATATACAGTCACCACCATACACACTGTACCCTATATGCAGTCACAATCATACACCCTGTATCCTATATACAGTCACATCATACACACTGTAACCTATAGACAGTCACCATCATACACCATGTAACCTATATACAGTCACCATCATACTCACTGTAACCTATATACAGTCATCATCATCGACAATGTAACCTATATACAGTCACCATCATACACACTGTAACCTATATACATTCACCATGATACACACTGTAACCTATGCACTGTCACCATCATACATACTGTAACCTATATACAGTCACCATCATACATACTGTAACCTATAGACAGTCACCATCATACACAAGGTAACCTATATAGTCACATCATACACACTGTATCCTATATACAATTGCATCATACACACTGTAACCTATATTGAATCACAGCATCCACAATGTAACCTATATACAGTCACTTCCATACACACTGTAAGATACATACAGTCACCACCATACACACTGTAACCTATATACAGTCACCACCATACACACTTTAACCTGTATAAAGTCACCATCATACACACTGTAACCTATATACAGTCTCCATCATACATACTGTAACCTATATACAGTCACCACCATACACACTGTGACCTATATACAGTCAACAACTTACATACTGTGACCGATACACAGTCACCATCATAACACACTATAACATATATACAGTCACCACCATGCACAATGCAAACTATATACAGTCACCTTCATACACACTGTAAGCGATATACAATCACCATCATCCACACTGCAACCTGTATACAGTTACCTCCAGATACAATGTAAACAATATAGAGTCACATCATACAAACTGTAACCTACATACAGTCACCATGATACACACTGTAACCTACACACAGTCACTTCCATATGCACTGCAACCAATATACAGTCACGCCATACACACTGTTACCTATATACAGTCAGTTCCAACTATACTGTAAGCTATATACAATCACCACCATACCGAATGCAACCCAGATACAGTCACCACCATACACAATTTAACCTATATAGAGTTAGCTCCATACACAATGTAACCTATATACAGTCACCTCTACACATAATGTAACCTATATACAGTCACCATCATACACACTGTAACCTATATACAGTCACCATCATACACACTGTAACCTATATACAGTCACAATCATACATACTGTAACCTATATACAGTCACCATCATACACACTGTAACCTATAGACAGTCACCTCTACACATAATGTAACCTATATACAGTCACCATCATACACACTGTAACCTATATACAGTCACCATCATACACACTGTAACCTATATACAGTCACAATCATACATACTGTAACCTATATACAGTCACCATCATACACACTGTAACCTATATACAGTCACCATCATACACACTGTAACCTATATACAGTCACAATCATACATACTGTAACCTATATACAGTCACCATCATACACACTGTAACCTATAGACAGTCACCTCTACACATAATGTAACCTATATACAGTCACCATCATACACACTGTAACCTATAGACAGTCACCTCTACACATAATGTAACCTATATACAGTCACAATCATACATACTGTAACCTATATACAGTCACCATCATACACACTGTAACCTATAGACAGTCACCTCTACACATAATGTAACCTATATACAGTCACCATCATACACACTGTAACCTATATACAGTCACCATCATACACACTGTAACCTATATACAGTCACAATCATACATACTGTAACCTATAGACAGTCACCATCATACACAATGTAACCTATATACAGTCACCATCATACACACTGTAACCTATATACAGTCACCATCATACACACTGTAACCTATATACAGTCACAATCATACATACTGTAACCTATATACAGTCACCATCATACACACTGTAACCTATGTACAGTCACCATCATACACACTGTAACCGAAATACAGTCACCATCATACACACTGTAACCTATAGACAGTCACCATCATACACACTGTAACTTTTATACAGTCACCATCATACACACTGTAACCTATAGACAGTCACCATCATACACAAGGCAACCTATATACAGTCACCATCATACACACTGTAACCTATAGACAGTTACCATCATACATACTGTAACCTATATACAGTCACCATCATACACACTGTAACCTATATACAGTCACAATCATACACCCTGTATCCTATATACAGTCACCATCATACACACTGTAACCTATAGACAGTCACCATCATACACCATGTAACCTATATACAGTCACCATCATACTCACTGTAACCTATATACAGTCACCATCATCGACAATGTAACCTATAGACAGTTACCATCATACACACTATATCCTATACACAGTCACCATCATACATACTGTAACCTATATACAGTCACCATCATACACACTGTAACCTATAGACAGTCACCATCATACACAAGGTAACCTATATACTGTCACATCATACACACTGTATCCTATATACAATCGCATCATACACACTGTAACCTATATTGAATCACAGCATCCACACTGTAACCTATATACAGTCACTTCCATACACACTGTAACCTATATACAGTCACCAACTTACACACTGTAACATGTATACAGTCACGTCATACACACTGTAACCTATGTGCAGTCAGTACCATATATACTGCAAACTATATACAATGACTTCCATACACACTGTAAGCTATATTCAGTCACCACCATACACACTGTAACCTATATACAGTCACCACCATACACACTTTAACCTATATACAGTCTGTCATAAATCGCAAGTAACAACTCAGGAAGTACTACTGGGCGGCCAGCTGGGGCGCCGTCCAGGGAGTATAAATACTCAGGCATGGGCCCACCTTGGGCAGAGACAATCTGGAAACAGGAAGCTAGTGACTGCTAACTAGACCTCCATGTTTTGTTACAAGTTGATTAAAGCCTTGCTTTATGTTCAAGTGCGTAGTGAGTCTTTATTACATCAATTTAATCAACTTGATATCGTCTCCATGCTTTGGGTGATTCGAAACAACCAGCTGCAACTCGAACCACAGAAGGGAACTAGGGCAAGAAACTGATCCATCATGGAAAAACTCCTTAGACCCGTTCGTCTCGACCTGGACCCAAATGCACCTGCGGCAGCGAAGGTATGGAAGCATTGGTTTCGTACCTTTAGCAACTTTCTTGAAGAATGTGGGGTGGATGTCCCTAATAAGTTACGAATGCTTATCAACTACGTGTCTCCTCATGTGTATGATTATATTGAGGACTGTATAGACTATGACACTGCTATCGAAATCTTACAGCAGCTATATGTCAAGTCCCCAAATGAAATCTTTGCTCGACACCTACTGGCCACAACTCGGCAGCAGCCTGGGGAATCACTCGATGAATTTCTCCAGAAACTTCGCAGGCTCAGCAAGGATTGTAACCTTAAAGCAGTTACAGCTGAACAGTATCAAGAGGAACTAATCCGCGATTCCTTTATCAATGGGATCGCGTCCCCTTTTATACGTCAGCGCCTGCTGGAAAATAAAACCCTCAATTTACGGGCTGCTTATGACCAGGCGTGTTCCTTGGACTTGGCCAAGAAAAATGCAGACACTTATCTCCCACCACGTGCACGGGCGGCGGCTATCTCCTTTAATGAGTCTTTCGGTAGGTCTCGGGCGGATGCCCCCTCTGATGTCGACTCTACTCTAACAGACGACGACCCTACCCTAGAGGCCTTCGCTGATGACGACCCCGCCCTAGCAGCATCCTGGCAATCAGGAAGAAAGTGTTTCTTTTGTGGAGGGGCGTGCCATCACAGAAAATTTTGCCCGGCTCGTAATGTGACCTGCAATCATTGCAGCAAGAAAGGACACTTTTCCAAGGTATGCCAGTCACGGGCCTTTGCTAACAAGAAAGGCCGCTCCTCTAAAGTATACCGGTCGAGAGCTCCTGTTAGCTTCACAGCTGCTATCTATGGAGCTGCTCCTCCCCCAGGAACCACTGTTAAGGCTACAGTTGCCAAAGGGAAAATTGCCCCTCCTCCCATCACGGCTGTTTTTCCCCAAAGTTTGTCCCATGCAGCCACGAAGGTTTCAGTAAATGGGCACACTCTAAGCACGCTAATCGACTCCTGCAGCTCTGACAGCTTCATTAGTAAGCGGGCTGTCAACAGGTTAAATCTGCACACTTATCCCTCGGACAGGGAGATTGCAATGGCTCTGACGACTCTGACCACCAATTCTTCTGGCTTCTGTCTTGTCAACCTCATCCTCAACGGCCGCACGTATCTCTCCACCCGGCTCAGAGTACTCGAAAACTTATGTAGCGATGTGCTTCTGGGACAGGACTTCCAGAAGCAGCACAAGAAGATCACTTTTGAGTTTGGAGGGTCAAGGCCGGAGCTTACCATTTCTAAGGTGCCGTTTTGTGCACTCTCGGCGGCCTTACTCGGTGAACCCTCCCTGTTTGCCAATCTTCCCCCCCGCGGTAAACCCATAGCCACCAAATCGCGGCGCTTTAGCCAAGACGATCGAGCGTTTATTGAAGCGGAAATCTCTCGCCTTTTAGTCGACGGTATTATCGAGCCATGTTCATCTCCCTGGCGGGCTCAGGTCGTCATCGTGAGGAATCCCTTAAAACAACATAAAAAACGTCTGTGTATCGATTATTCGCAGACTATTAATCAATATACCAATCTGGATGCCTACCCGCTGCCATGCATAGATGACATGGTCAACAATCTTGCCAAATACAAGGTATTCTCGACCTTCGATTTAAAAAGCGCGTACCATCAGGTGCCACTGCAAGACTCCGACAAGAAGTATACGGCCTTTGAGGCCAATGGTCGGCTTTTCCAGTTTCGCCGCCTTCCATTCGGGGTCACCAATGGGGTGGCCGTCTTCCAACGGGCCATGGATGGCCTAGTCCGGCAAGAGAACTTGACGGATACCTTTCCGTATTTAGACAATATCACTATTGCCGGCCATGATCAAAAGGAGCATGACGCCAATCTTCAGAGATTTTTTGACGTACTCCGCCGTCGCCACTTAACGTTAAACGAATCCAAATCGGTGAAGTCGGTGCCATCGGTGAACATTCTTGGCTACTGGGTGGGCAACGGTGTTATTAAACCGGACCCAGAGCGACTTCGTCCACTTCAGGAGCTCCCTCCCCCGACGAACCTCGGCTCTCTTCGTCGGGCACTTGGCATGTTTGCTTATTACGCAAAATGGATACCACACTTCTCCGATAAAATACAGCCCCTGCTCCATGCGAAGTCTTTTCCATTGGAAGCTACGGCTATTTCTGCCTTCAACCTCCTCAAACGACAGCTGGAGAAAGCCACGCTTCGCTCCATTGACGAAAATCTTCCTTTTGTGGTCGAATGCGATGCATCGGAGGTGGCGATCTCCGCTACCTTGAATCAAGGTGGCCGACCCGTGGCATTCCTATCCAGAACCTTGCAGGGTAGCGAGCTCCATTACCCCCCCGTCGAGAAGGAGGCTACGGCCATCATCGAGGCTGTACGCCAATGGGGTCATTTTCTTGCTCGGCGTCATTTTACGCTTATAACTGACCAGCGCTCTGTGGCCTTCATGTTGGATAACCGGAGGCGCACGAAAATCAAAAATAATAAAATTCAACTCTGGAGGATGGAGCTGGCTGCCTTTGGATATACTATCTGTTACCGACCCGGCAAACAGAACGTGGCCCCAGATACCTTCACATGGGCATTTTGCTCCTCAATGTCAACGTCGACTCTGGCGGATTTGCATATGGACTTATGCCATCCTGGTGTGACCCGCATGTTGCACTTTGTGCGCTCCAAAAATCTACCATTTTCAACCGAGGACGTAAAGAAAACATGCTCCTCCTGTAGGATTTGTGCAGAATTGAAACCACAATTCTTTCGCCCATCAGATGGCTTACTCATACATGCAATGCAGCCTATGCAGAGGCTCAGCATAGACTTTAAAGGGCCATTGCCTTCGTCGACAAGGAACACCTACCTACTTACGATGGTGGACGAGTATTCACGCTTTCCCTTCGCCTTCCCCTGCCCTAATATGCTTACCTCTACGGTAATTAAATGCCTCGATCAGGTCTTTTCCCTTTGCGGGACGGCCAATTTTATCCACACTGATCGGGGTCCCTCCTTTATGTCGAGTGAACTTAAAAGTTATCTCTCCCAACGGGGAATCGCCTCAAGTAAGACGACACCATATCACCCAATCGGTAACGGACAGGTTGAACGATACAATGCCATCATCTGGAACGCTGTCCGTCTGGCACTAAGGTCACGCAACCTGCCGGACCAGCAGTGGGAAACGGTGCTCCCCGACGCGTTACACTCTATCAGGTCTCTTCTCTCCACATCTACTAATGTCACGCCTCATGAGCGATTCTTCAAATTCCGGCGTCGCTCTACACATGGGACGTCTCTACCGTCATGATTGGTGGCTCCAGGCCCGGTGCTACTCCGGAGGTTCGTCCGGTCTGCCAAAAACGACCCTCTCGTTGACGAGGTGGAGTTAACGGAGGTAAACCCCACGTATGCACACGTATGGTACCCTGATGGCCGGGAGACCACCGTCTCGCTCCGAGATCTGGCTCCCTGCCCAACCGGTCACACGGGCCCAAATGATGAAGGATCCCCCGACAATGATATCAACACTCCGCACCCCTATGAAAATGACGCCCCGCCTGGGACATCGGGGGATCTGCTGGCAACGCTACCGGATCAACTCAGGGAGCTGGACGCTCCCCGTAGGATGGCCACCCGAAACCAGGACGCCGGACAATCTCCAGCCACGCCCCGGGATGAGGCCAGCTCAGCACCTGTGGGGACCCGCACCTGGAGTCATGATATTCCCAGTCCTCCACAGGATGATCAAGATGACGCGGACTCTACTGACTTACCGGTACGGGCCAAGCGACCCAGGGACCAGGACACGGTCCGGGGAGACGTGCCTTCCAGTCACAAGCAGAGAGCTAAACGTCTACGGCTATTTCTGGTCCGCCTAGTCCGTTAAAGGAAGACTGGACTTCCAAACCTTTTAGGGAGGAAGAATGTCATAAATCGCAAGTAACAACTCAGGAAGTACTACTGGGCGGCCAGCTGGGGCGCCGTCCAGGGAGTATAAATACTCAGGCATGGGCTCACCTTGGGCAGAGACAATCTGGAAACAGGAAGCTAGTGACTGCTAACTAGACCTCCATGTTTTGTTACAAGTTGATTAAAGCCTTGCTTTATGTTCAAGTGCGTAGTGAGTCTTTATTACGTCACAGTCACCACCATACACACTTTAACCTGTATAAAGTCACCATCATACACACTGTAACCTATATACAGTCTCCATCATACATACTGTAACCTAGATACAGTCACCACCATACACACTGTGACCTATATACAGTCATCAACTTTCATACTGTGACCGATACACAGCCACCATCACAACACACTGTAACATATATACAGTCACCACCATACGCAGTGTAAGCTATATACAATCACAATCATGCACACTGCAACCTATATACAGTTACCTCCAGATACAATGTAACCAATATACAGTCACATCATACAAACTGTAACCTATATACAGTCACCATCATACACACTGTAACCTATATTTAATCACATCACACAAACTGTAACCTATACACAGTCACTTCCATACGCACTGTAACCAATATACAGTCACGCCATACACACTGTTACCTATATACAGTCAGTTCCAACTATACTGTAACCTATATACAATCACCACCATACCGAATGTAACCCAGATACAGTCACCACCATACACAATTTAACCTATATAGAGTTAGCTCCATGCACAATGTAACCTATATACAGTCACCTCTACACATAATGTAACCTATATAAAGTCACCATCATACACACTGTAACCTATATACAGTCACCTCCATATACACTGTAACCTATATACAGTCACATCATACACACTGTAACCTATATAAAGTCACCACCATGCACACTGTAACCTATATACAGTCACCTCCATACACACTGTAACCTATATACCGCCACCTCCATATACATTGTAACCTATATACAGTCACTTCATACACACTGTAACCTATATGCAGTGACCATCATACACACTTTAACCTATATACAGTCACCTCCATACACACTGTAACCTATATTGAATCACAGCATCCACACTGTAACCTATATACAGTCACTTCCATACACACTGTAACCTATATACAGTCACCAACATACACACTGTAACATATATACAGTCACGTCATACACTCTGTAACCTAGATGCAGTCAGTTCCATATATACTGCAAACTATATACAATGACTTCCATACACACTATTAGCTAAATACAGTCACCACCATACACACTGTAACCTATATACAGTCACCACCATACACACTGTGACCTATATACAGTCAACAACTTACATACTGTGACCGATATACAGTCACCATCATAACACACTGTAACCTATATACAGTCACCTTCATACACACTGTAAGCTATATACAATCACCATCATGCACACTGGAACCTATATACAGTTACCTCCAGATACAATGTAATCAATATACAGTCACAGCATACAAACTGTAACCTTTATACAGTCACTTCCATACACACTGTAAGCTACATACAGTCACCACCATACACACTGTAACCTATATACAGTCACCACCATACACACTTTATCCTGTATAAAGTCACCATCATACACACTGTAACCTATATACAGTCTCCATCATACATACTGTAACCTATATACAGTCACCACCATACACACTGTGACCTATATACAGTCAACAACTTACATACTGTGACCGATACACAGTCACCATCATAACACACTATAACATATATACAGTCACCACCATGCACAATGCAAACTATATACAGTCACCTTCATACACACTGTAAGCGATATACAATCACCATCATCCACACTGCAACCTGTATACAGTTACCTCCAGATACAATGTAACCAATATAGAGTCACATCATACAAACTGTAACCTACATACAGTCACCATGATACACACTGTAACCTATACACAGTCACTTCCATACGCACTGTAACCAATATACAGTCACGCCATACACACTGTTACCTATATACAGTCAGTTCCAACTATACTGTAACTTATATACAATCACCACCATACCGAATGCAACCCAGATACAGTCACCACCATACACAATTTAACCTATATAGAGTTAGCGCCATACACAATGTAACCTATATACAGTCACCTCTACACATAATGTAACCTATATACAGTCACCATCATACACACTGTAACCTATATACAGTCACCATCATACACACTGTAACCTATATACAGTCACAATCATACATACTGTAACCTATATACAGTCACCATCATACACACTGTAACCTATAGACAGTCACCATCATACACAATGTAACCTATATACAGTCACCATCATACACACTGTAACCGAAATACAGTCACCATCATACACACTGTAACCTATAGACAGTCACCATCATACACGTGGTAACCTATATACAGTCACCATCATACACACTGTAACCTAGAGACAGTTACCATCATACATACTGTAACCTACATACAGTCACCATCATACACACTGTATCCTATATACAGTCACCACCATAAACATTGTAACCTATATACTGTCACATCATACACACTGTAACCTATATACAGTCACAATCATACATACTGTAACCTATATACAGTCACCATCATACACACTGTAACCTATATGCAGTCACCATCATACACACTGTAACCTATATATCGTCACCTCCATATGCACTGTAACCTATATACAGTCTCAGCATACACACTGTAACCTATATACAGTCACCATCATACACACTGCAACCTATATACAGTCACCACCATACACACTGTAACCTATATACAGTCACCACCATACACACTGTGACCTATATACAGTCAACAACTTACATACTGTGACCGATATACAGTCACCATCATAACACACTGTAACCTATATACAGTCACCTTCATACACACTGTAAGCGAAATACAATCACCATCATGCACACTGGAACCTATATACAGTTACCTCCAGATACAATGTAATCAATATACAGTCACAGCATACAAACTGTAACCTTTATACAGTCACTTCCATACACACTGTAAGCTACATACAGTCACCACCATACACACTGTAACCTATATACAGTCACCACCATACACACTTTATCCTGTATAAAGTCACCATCATACACACTGTAACCTATATACAGTCTCCATCATACATACTGTAACCTATATACAGTCACCACCATACACACTGTGACCTATATACAGTCAACAACTTACATACTGTGACCGATACACAGTCACCATCATAACACACTATAACATATATACAGTCACCACCATGCACAATGCAAACTATATACAGTCACCTTCATACACACTGTAAGCGATATACAATCACCATCATCCACACTGCAACCTGTATACAGTTACCTCCAGATACAATGTAACCAATATAGAGTCACATCATACAAACTGTAACCTACATACAGTCACCATGATACACACTGTAACCTATACACAGTCACTTCCATACGCACTGTAACCAATATACAGTCACGCCATACACACTGTTACCTATATACAGTCAGTTCCAACTATACTGTAACCTATATACAATCACCACCATACCGAATGCAACCCAGATACAGTCACCACCATACACAATTTAACCTATATAGAGTTAGCGCCATACACAATGTAACCTATATACAGTCACCTCTACACATAATGTAACCTATATACAGTCACCATCATACACACTGTAACCTATATACAGTCACCATCATACACACTGTAACCTATATACAATCACCATCATACACACTGTAACCTATATACAGTCACAATCATACATACTGTAACCTATATACAGTCACCATCATACATACTGTAACCTATAGACAGTCACCATCATACACAATGTAACCTATATACAGTCACCATCATACACACTGTAACCGAAATACAGTCACCATCATACACACTGTAACCTATAGACAGTCACCATCATACACACTGTAACCTATATACAGTCACCATCATACACACTGTAACCTATAGACAGTCACCATCATACACACTGTAACCTATATACAGTCACCATCATACACACTGTAACCTATAGACAGTTACCATCATACACACTGTAACCTATAGACAGTCACCATCATACACAAGGTAACCTATATACTGTCACATCATACACACTGTATCCTATATACAATCGCATCATACACACTGTAACCTATATTGAATCACATCATCCACACTGTAACCTATATACAGTCACTTCCATACACACTGTAACATATACACAGTCACCATCATACACACTGTAACCTATATACAGTCACCACCATAAACACGGTAACCTGTATACAGTCACCACCATACAAACTGCAACCTAAATACAGTCACCACCATACACACTGCAACCTGTATACCAACACCACCATACACACTGTAACATATATACAGTCATCACAATAAACAACGTAACCTATATACAGTCACCTCCATACATAATGTAACCTATATACAGTCACCATCATACACACTGTAACCTATATTTAGTCACATCGTACATATGCCATACATACACCACCATACACCTGTATACAGTCACCATCATACATACTGTAACCTATATACAGTCACCACAAAACACACTGTATCCTGTATACAGTCACCAACTTACATACTGTGACCGATATACAGTCACCATCATAACACACAGTAACATATATACAGTCACCAGCATGTACAATGCAACCTATATAGAGTCACCACCAAACACACTGTATCCTGTATAAAGTCACCATCATACACACTGTAACAGACATACAGTCACCATCATACACACTGTAACCTATACACAGTCACCATCATACACACTGTAACCTATACACAGTCACCATCATACACACTGTAACCTATATACAGTCACCATCAAACATACTGTAACCTATATACAGACACCACCATACACACTGTAACATATATACAGTCATCACCATGCACAATGTAACCTATATACAGTCACCACCATACGCACTGTAACCTATATACAGTCACCTTCATACACACTGAAACCTATATTTAATCACATCATACACACTGTAACCTATATACTGTCACTTCCATACACACAGTAACATATATACAGTCACCAGCATGTACAATGCAACCTATATACTGTCACTTCATACACACTGTAACCTATATGCAGTGACCATCATACACACTTTAACCTATTTACAGTCACCTCCATACACACTGTAACATATATTGAATCACAGCATCCACACTGTAACCTATATACAGTCACTTCCATACACACTTTAACCGATATACAGTGACTTCCATACACACTGTAAGCTATATACAGTCACCACCATACATACACCATACATACACCACCATACACCTGTATACAGTCACCATCATACATACTGTAACCTATATACAGTCACCACCATACACACTGTGACCTATATACAGTCACCAACTTACATACTGTGACCGATACACAGTCACCATCATAACACACAGTAACATATATACAGTCACCAGCATGTACAATGCAACCTATATACAGTCACCACCATACGCACTGTAACCTATATACAGTCACCTTCATACACACTTTAGGCTATATACAGTCACCATCATACACACTGCAACCTATATACAGTTACCTCCAGATACAATGTAACATATATACTGTCACATCATACAAACTGTAACCTACATATAGTCAGCATCATACACACTGTAACCTATATTCAATCACCTCCACACATAATGTAACCTATATACAGTCACCAACATACACACTGTAACCACTATACAGTCACGCCATACACACTGTTACCTATATACAGTAAGTTCCATCTATACTGTAACCTATATACAGTGACTCCAATACACACTGTAACCTATACACAGTCACCATCATACACACTGTAACCTATATACAGTCACCAGCATACACACTGTAACCTACATAGAGTCATCACAATACACAACGTAACCTATTTATAGTCAGCTCCATACAGTCACCAGCATACACACGGTGACCTATATTTAGTCACATCGTGCATACTGCAACCGATATACAGTCACCACCAAACACACTGTATCCTGTATACAGTCTACATCATGGACACTGTAACCTGTATACAGTCACCCTCATACACACTGTAACCTATATACAGTCACCATCATACACACTGTAACCTACATAAAGTCACCACCATACACACTGTAACCTATATACAGTCACCACCATACACAATGTAACCTATATACAGTCACCACCATGCACACTGTAACCTATATACAGTCACCACCATGCACACTGTAACATATATACAGTCACCTTCATACACACTGTAACCTATATACAGTCACCATCATACACACTGTAACCTATATACAGTCACCATCATACACACGGTGACCTATATTTAGTCACATCGTGCATACTGCAACCGATATACAGTCACCACCAAACACACTGTATCCTGTATACAGTCTACATCATGGACACAGCAACCTGTATACAGTCACCCTCATACACACTGTAACCTATATACAGTCACCATCATACACACTGTAACCTATATAAAGTCACCACCATACACACAGTAACCTATATACAGTCACCACCATACACAATGTAACCTATATACAGTCACCACCATGCACACTGTAACATATATACAGTCACCTTCATACACACTGTAACCTATATACAGTCACCATCATACACACTGTAACCTATATACAGTCACCACCATAAACACTGTAACCTGTATACAGTCACCACCATACATACTGCAACCTATATACAGTCACCACCATACACACTGCAAACTATATACAGTCACCAACATACACACTGTAACCTATGTACAGTAAGCAACATGCATACTGTAACCTATATACCGTCACCATCTTAACACACTGTAACCGATATACAGTCACCACCATACACACTGTAACCTATATACAGTCACCTCCATATACACTGTAACCTATATACAGTCACAACCATACACACTGTAACCTGTACACAGTCAACACCATACATACTGCAACCTATATACAGTCACCATCATACACAATGTAACCTATATACAGTCACCTTCATACACACTTTAAGCTATATACAGTCACCATCATACACACTGCAACCTATATACAGTTACCTCCAGATACAATGTAACCTATATACAGTCACATCATACAAACTGTAACCTATATGCAGTCACATCATACACACAGTAACCTATAGAAAGTCACCATCATACATACTGTATCCTATATAAAGTCACCATCATACACACTGTAACCTATATACAGTCACATCATACACACGGTAACCTATAGACAGTCACCATCATACATACTGTATCATATATACAGTCACATCATACACACTGTAACCTATAGACAGTCACCATGATACATACTGTATCCTATATACAGTCACATAGATACATACTGTATCCTATATACAGTCACATAATACACATTGTATCCTATATACAGGCACAATAATGCATAATGTATCCTATATACAGTCACCTCATACACTCTGTAAACTATAGACAGTCACCATCATACATACTGTATCCTATATACAGTCACATCATACACACTGTATCCTATATACAGTCACATCATACACACTGTAACCTATAGAAAGTCACCATCATGCATAATGTATCCTATATACAGTCACATTATACACACTGTAACCAATAGACAGTCCCCATCATATATACTGTATCCTATATACAGTCATATCATACACACTGTATCCTATATACAGTCACATCATACACACAGTAACCTATAGAAAGTCACCATCATACATACTGTATCCTATATACAGTCACATCATACACACCGTAACCTATAGACAGTCACCATCGTACACACTGTATCCTACATACAGGCACCATCATACACACTGTATCCTATATACAGTCACCATCATACACATTGTATCCTATATACAGTCACATCATATACACTGTAACCTAAAGACAGTAACCATCATACACAGTATAACCTATATACAGTCACATCATACACACTGTAACCTATATACAGTCACCATCATACATACTGTAACCTATATACAGTCACCATCATACACACTGTAACCTATATAAAGTCACCACCATACACACTGTAACCTATATACAGTCACCACCATACACAATGTAACCTATATACAGTCACCTTCATACACACTGTAACCTATATACCGTCATCATCTTAACACACTGTAACCGATATACAGTCACCACCATACACACTGTAACCTATATACAGTCACCTCCATATACACTGTAACCTATATACAGTCACAACCATACACACTGTAACCTGTACACAGTCAACACCATATATACTGCAACCTATATACAGTCACCACCATACACAATGTAACCTATATACAGTCACCACCATGCACACTATAACCTATATACAGTCACCTCCATACACACTGTAAGCTATATGCAGTCACCATCATACACACTGTAACCTATATATTGTCACCTCCATATACACTGTAACCTATATACAGTCACCATCATACACACTGTAACCTATATACAGTCACCTTCATACACACTGTAACCTATATACAGTCACCATCATACACACTGTAACCTATATAAAGTCACCACCATCCACACTGTAGCCTATATACAGTCACCACCATTCACACTGTAACCGAAATACAGTCACCACCATAAACAATGTAACCTATATACAGTCACCACCATGCACACTGTAACCTATATACAGTCACCTCCATACACACTGTAAGCTATATGCAGTTGCCGTCATACACACTGTAACCTAAATATCGTCTCCTCCATATACACATTAACCTATATACAGTCACATCATACACACTGTAATGTTTATACAGTCACCATCATACACACTGTAAACTATATAATGTCACCAACTTACATACTGTGACCTATATACAGTCACCATCATAACACACTGTAACATATATACAGTCATCATCATGCACAATGTAACCTACATACAGTCACCACAATATGCACTGTAACCTATATACAGTCACCTTCATACACACTGTAACCTATATACAGTCACCATCATACACACCGTAACCTATATAAAATGACCTCCATACATAATGTAACCTATATACAGTCACCATCATACACACTGTAACCTATATTTAATCACAGCATACACACTGTAACCTATATACAGTCACTTCCATGCACACTGTAACCTATATACAGTCACCAACATACACACTGTAACCTATATTTAATCACAGCATACACACTGTAACCTATAGACAGTCACCACCATACATATTGCAACCTATATACAGTCACCACCATACACACTGTAACATATATACAGTCAGCACCATATATACTGTAAACTATATATCGTCACCTCCATATACACTGTAACCTATATACAGTCACATCATACACACTGTAACCTATATACAGTCACCATCATAGACACTGTAACATATATATAGTCACCACCATACACACTGTAACCTATATACAGTCACCATCATAACACACTGTAACATATATACAGTTATCACCATGCACAATGTAACCTATATACAGTCACCATCATAACACACTGTAACATATATACAGTCATCACCATGCAGAATGTAACATATATACAGTCACCAACATATGCACTGTAACCTATATAGAGTCATCTTCATACACACTGTAACCTATATGCAGTCACCACCATATGCACAGAAACCTATATAGAGTCACCTTCATACACACTGTAACCTATATACAGTCACCATCATACACACTGCAACCTATATAAAGTCACCACCATACACAATGTAACCTATATACAGTCACCACCATACACAATGTAACCAATATACAGTCACCTCCATACACACTGTAAGCTATATGCAGTCACCATCATACACACTGTAACCTATATATCGTCACCTCCATATACACTGTAACCTATATACAGTCTCAGCATACACACTGTAACCTATATACAGTCACCATCATACACACTGTAAACTATATAAAGTCAACACCATACACACTGCAACCTATATACAGTCACCACCATAAATACTCTAACCTGTATACAGTCACCACCATACATACTACAACCGATATACAGTCACCACCATACACACTGCAAACTATATAAAGTCACCACCAGACACACTGTAACCTATATACAGTCAGCAACATGCATACTGTAACCTATATACCATCACCATCGTAACACACTGTAACCGATATACTGTCACCACCATACACACTGTAACCTATATACAGTCACCTCCATATACACTGTAACCTATATACAGTCACGACCATACACACTGTAACCTGTACACAGTCAACACCATACATACTGCAACCTATATACAGTCACCACCATACACAATGTAACCTATATACAGTCACCACCATGCACACTATAACCTATATACAGTCACCTGCATACACACTTTAACCTATATACAGTCACCTTTATACACACTGTAACCTACATACAGTCACCATCATACACACTGTAACCTATATAAAGTCACCACCATACACACTGTAACCTGTACACAGTCAACACCATACATACTGCAACCTATATACAGTCACCACCATACACAATGTAACCTATATACAGTCACCACCATGCACACTATAACCTATATACAGTCACCTGCATACACACTTTAACCTATATACAGTCACCTTTATACACACTGTAACCTACATACAGTCACCATCATACACACTGTAACCTATATAAAGTCACCACCATACACACTGTAACCTATATACAGTCACCACCATACACACTGTAACCAAAATACAGTCACCACCATAAACAATGTAACCTATATACAGTCACCAACATGCACACTGTAACCTATATACAGTCACCTCCATACACACTGTAAGCTATATGCAGTTGCCATCATACACACCGTAACCTATATATCGTCTCCTCCATATACACTGTAACCTATATACAGTCACATCATACACACTGTAACATTTATACAGTCACCATCATACACACTGTAAACTATATAAAGTCACCAACTTACATACTGTGACCTATATACAGTCACCATCATAACACACTGTAACATATATACAGTCATCATCATGCACAATGTAACCTACATACAGTCACCACAATATGCACTGTAACCTATATACAGTCACCTTCATACACACTGTAACCTATATACAGTCACCATCATACACACCGTAACCTATATAAAATGACCTCCATACATAATGTAACCTATATACAGTCACCATCATACACACTGTAACCTATATTTAATCACAGCAGACACACTGTAACCTATATACAGTCACTTCCATGCACACTGTAACCTATATACAGTCACCAACATACACACTGTAACCTATATTTAATCACAGCATACACACTGTAACCTATAGACAGTCACCACCATACATATTGCAACCTATATACAGTCACCACCATACACACTGTAACATATATACAGTCAGCACCATATATACTGTAAACTATATATCGTCACCTCCATATACACTGTAACCTATATACAGTCACATCATACACACTGTAACCTATATACAGTCACCATCATAACACACTGTAACATATATACAGTTATCACCATGCACAATGTAACCTATATACAGTCACCATCATAACACACTGTAACATATATACAGTCATCACCATGCAGAATGTAACATATATACAGTCACCAACATATGCACTGTAACCTATATAGAGTCATCTTCATACACACTGTAACCTATATGCAGTCACCACCATATGCACAGAAACCTATATAGAGTCACCTTCATACACACTGTAACCTATATACAGTCACCATCATACACACTGCAACCTATATAAAGTCACCACCATACACAATGTAACCTATATACAGTCACCACCATACACAATGTAACCAATATACAGTCACCTCCATACACACTGTAAGCTATATGCAGTCACCATCATACACACTGTAACCTATATATCGTCACCTCCATATACACTGTAACCTATATACAGTCTCAGCATACACACTGTAACCTATATACAGTCACCATCATACACACTGTAACCTATATACAGTCACCACCATACACACTGTAAACTATATAAAGTCAACACCATACACACTGCAACCTATATACAGTCACCACCATAAATACTCTAACCTGTATACAGTCACCACCATACATACTACAACCGATATACAGTCACCACCATACACACTGCAAACTATATAAAGTCACCACCAGACACACTGTAACCTATATACAGTCAGCAACATGCATACTGTAACCTATATACCATCACCATCGTAACACACTGTAACCGATATACTGTCACCACCATACACACTGTAACCTATATACAGTCACCTCCATATACACTGTAACCTATATACAGTCACGACCATACACACTGTAACCTGTACACAGTCAACACCATACATACTGCAACCTATATACAGTCACCACCATACACAATGTAACCTATATACAGTCACCACCATGCACACTATAACCTATATACAGTCACCTGCATACACACTTTAACCTATATACAGTCACCTTTATACACACTGTAACCTACATACAGTCACCATCATACACACTGTAACCTATATAAAGTCACCACCATACACACTGTAACCTATATACAGTCACCACCATACACACTGTAACCAAAATACAGTCACCACCATAAACAATGTAACCTATATACAGTCACCAACATGCACACTGTAACCTATATACAGTCACCTCCATACACACTGTAAGCTATATGCAGTTGCCATCATACACACCGTAACCTATATATCGTCTCCTCCATATACACTGTAACCTATATACAGTCACATCATACACACTGTAACGTTTATACAGTCACCATCATACACACTGTAAACTATATAAAGTCACCAACTTACATACTGTGACCTATATACAGTCACCATCATAACACACTGTAACATATATACAGTCATCATCATGCACAATGTAACCTACATACAGTCACCACAATATGCACTGTAACCTATATACAGTCACCTTCATACACACTGTAACCTATATACAGTCACCATCATACACACCGTAACCTATATAAAATGACCTCCATACAGAATGTAACCTATATACAGTCACCATCATACACACTGTAACCTATATTTAATCACAGCATACACACTGTAACCTATATACAGTCACTTCCATGCACACTGTAACCTATATACAGTCACCAACATACACACTGTAACCTATATTTAATCACAGCATACACACTGTAACCTATAGACAGTCACCACCATACATATTGCAACCTATATACAGTCAGCACCATACACACTGTAACATATATACAGTCAGCACCATATATACTGTAAACTATATATCGTCACCTCCATATACACTGTAACCTATATACAGTCACATCATACACACTGTAACCTATATACAGTCACCATCATACACACTGTAACATATATATAGTCACCACCATACACACTGTAACCTATATACAGTCACCATCATAACACACTGTAACATATATACAGTTATCACCATGCACAATGTAACCTATATACAGTCACCATCATTACACACTGTAACATATATACAGTCATCACCATGCACAATGTAACCTATATACAGTCACCACCATATGCACTGTAACCTATATAGAGTCATCTTTATACACACTGTAACCTATATGCAGTCACCACCATATGCACAGAAACCTATATAGAGTCACCTTCATACACACTGTAACCTATATACAGTCACCATCATACACACTGCAACCTATATAAAGTCACCACCATACACAATGTAACCTATATACAGTCACCTCCATGCACACTGTAAGCTATATGCAGTCACCATCATACACACTGTAACCTATATATCATCACCTCCATATACACTGTAACCTATATACAGTCTCAGCATACACACTGTAACCTATATACAGTCACCATCATACACACTGCAACCTATATACAGTCACCACCATACACACTGTAAACTATATAAAGTCACCACCATACACACTGCAACCTATATACAGTCACCACCATACACACTGTAACCTGTATACAGTCACCACCATACATACTGCAACCTATATACAGTCAGCACCATACACACTGCAACCTATATACAGTCACCACCATACAGAGTGTAAATAATATACAGTCACCAACATGCATACTGTAACCTATATACAGTCACCATCATACACACTGTAAACTATATAAAGTCACCACCATACACAGTGCAACATATATACAGTCACCACCATACACACTGTAACCTGTATACAGTCACCACCATACATACTGCAACCTATATACAGTCAGCACCATACACACTGCAACCTATATACAGTCAACACCATACAGAGTGTAAATAATATACAGTCACCAACATGCATACTGTAACCTATATACAGTCACCACCATACACACTGTAACCTATATACAGTCACCATCATACACACTGTAACCTATATAAAGTCACCACCATACACACTGTAACCTATATACAGTCACCACCATACACACTGTAACCGAAATACAGTCACCACCATACACAATGTAACCTATATACAGTCACCACCATGCACACTGTAACCTATATACAGTCACCTCCATACACACTGTAAGCTATATGCAGTTGCCATCATACACACTGTAACCTATATATCGTCTCCTCCATATACACTGTAACCTATATACAGTCACATCATACACACTTTAATGTTTATACAGTCACCATCATACACACTGTAAACTATATAAAGTCACCAACTTACATACTGTGACCTATATACAGTCACCATCATAACACACTGTAACATATATACAGTCATCACCATGCACAATGTAACCTATATACAGTCACCTTCATATACACTGTAACCTATATACAGTCACCATCATACACACCGTAACCTATGTAAAATGACCTCCATACATAATGTAACCTATATACAGTCACCATCATACACACTGTAACCTATATTTAATCACAGCATACACACTGTAACCTATATACAGTCACTTCCATACACACTGTAACCTATATACAGTCACCAACATACATACTGTAACCAATATACAGTCACGTCATACACACTGTAACCTATATACAGTCAGTTCCATATATAATGTAACCTATATACAGTGACTTCAATACACACTGTAACCTATAGACAGTCACCACCATACATACTGCAACCTATATACAGTCACCACCATACACACTGCAACCTATATACAGTCACCACCATACAGAGTGTAAATAATATACAGTCATCACCATGCACAATGTAACCTATATACAGTCACCACCATATGCACTGTAACCTATATAGAGTCATCTTCATACACACTGTAACCTATATGCAGTCACCACCATATGCACTGTAACCTATATAGAGTCACCTTCATACACACTGTAACCTATATACAGTCACCATCATACACACCGAAAACTATATAAAGTCACCACCATACACACTGCAACCTGTACACAGTCAACACCATAAACACTGTAACCTATATGCAGTCACCACCATACATACAACAACCGATATACAGTCACCACCATACACACTGCAAACTATATAAAGTCACCACCATACACACTGTAACCTATATACAGTCAGCAACATGCATACTGTAACCTATATACCGTCACCATCGTAACACACTGTAATCGATATACTGTCACCACCATACACACTGTAACCTATATACAGTAACCCCATATACACTGTAACCTATATACAGTCACGACCATACACACTGTAACCTGTACACAGTCAACACCATTCATACTGCAACCTATATACAGTCACCACCATACACAATGTAACCTATATACAGTCACCACCATGCACACTATAACCTATATACAGTCACCTCCATACACACTTTAACCTATATACAGTCACCTTCATACACACTGTAACCTACATACAGTCACCATCATACACACTGTAACCTATATAAAGTCACCACCATACACACTGTAACCTATATACAGTCACCACCATACACACTGTAACCAAAATACAGTCACCACCATAAACAATGTAACCTATATACAGTCACCACCATGCACACTGTAACCTATATACAGTCACCTCCATACACACTGTAAGCTATATGCAATTGCTATCATACACACTGTAACCTATATATCGTCTCCTCCATATACACTGTAACCTATATACAGTCACATCATACACACTGTAACATTTATACAGTCACCATCATACACACTGTAAACTATATAAAGTCACCAACTTACATACTGTGACCTATATAAAGTCACCATCATAACACACTGTAACATATATACAGTCATCATCATGCACAATGTAACCTATATACAGTCACCACAATATGCACTGTAACCTATATACAGTCACCTTCATACACACTGTAACCTATATACAGTCACCATCATTCACACCGTAACCTATATAAAATGACCTCCATACATAATGTAACCTATATACAGTCACCATCATACACACTGTAACCTATATTTAATCACAGCATACACACTGTAACCTATATACAGTCACTTCCATACACACTGTAACCTATATACAGTCACCATCATACACACTGTAACCTATATTTAATCACAGCATACACACTGTAACCTATAGACAGTCACCACCATACATACTGCAACCTCTATACAGTCACCACCATACACACTGTAACATATATACAGTCAGCACCATATATACTGTAAACTATATATCCTCACCTCCATATACACTGTAACCTATATATAGTCACATCATACACACTGTAACCTATATACAGTCACCATCATACACACCGTAAACTATGTAAAGTCACCACCATACACACTGCAACCTGTACACAGTCAACACCATAAACACTGTAACCTATATGCAGTCACCACCATACATACTACAACCGATATACAGTCACCACCATACACACTGCAAACTATATAAAGTCACCACCATACACACTGTAACCTATATACAGTCAGCAACATGCATACTGTAACCTATATACCGTCACCATCGTAACACACTGTAACCGATATACTGTCACCACCATACACACTGTAAACTATATACAGTAACCCCATATACACTGTAACCTATATACAGTCACGACCATACACACTGTAACCTGTACACAGTCAACACCATACATACTGCAACCTATATACAGTCACCACCATACACAATGTAACCTATATACAGTCACCACCATGCACACTATAACCTATATACAGTCACCTCCATACACACTTTAACCTATATACAGTCACCTTCATACACACTGTAACCTACATACAGTCACCATCATACACACTGTAACCTATATAAAGTCACCACCATACACACTGTAACCTATATACAGTCACCACCATACACACTGTAACCAAAATACAGTCACCACCATAAACAATGTAACCTATATACAGTCACCACCATGCACACTGTAACCTATATACAGTCACCTCCATACACACTGTAAGCTATATGCAGTTGCCATCATACACACTGTAACCTATATATCGTCTCCTCCATATACACTGTAACCTATATACAGTCACATCATACACACTGTAACCTATATACAGTCACCATCATACACACTGTAACATATATATAGTCACCACCATACACACTGTAACCTATATACAGTCACCATCATAACACAATGTAACATATATACAGTCATCACCATGCACACTGTAACCTATATACAGTCACCATCATAACACAATGTAACATATATACAGTCACCACCATGCACACTATAACCTATATACAGTCACCTCCATACACACTTTAACCTATATACAGTCACCTTCATACACACTGTAACCTACATACAGTCACCATCATACACACTGTAACCTATATAAAGTCACCACCATACACACTGTAACCTATATACAGTCACCACCATACACACTGTAACCAAAATACAGTCACCACCATAAACAATGTAACCTATATACAGTCACCACCATGCACACTGTAACCTATATACAGTCACCTCCATACACACTGTAAACTATATGCAATTGCTATCATACACACTGTAACCTATATATCGTCTCCTCCATATACACTGTAACCTATATACAGTCACATCATACACACTGTAACATTTATACAGTCACCATCATACACACTGTAAACTATATAAAGTCACCAACTTACATACTGTGACCTATATAAAGTCACCATCATAACACACTGTAACATATATACAGTCATCATCATGCACAATGTAACCTATATACAGTCACCACAATATGCACTGTAACCTATATACAGTCACCTTCATACACACTGTAACCTATATACAGTCACCATCATACACACCGTAACCTATATAAAATGACCTCCATAAATAATGTAACCTATATACAGTCACTATCATACACACTGTAACCTATATTTAATCACAGCATACACACTGTAACATATATACAGTCAGCACCATATATACTGTAAACTATATATCGTCACCTCCATACACACTGTAACCTATATACAGTCACATCATACACACTGTAACCTATATACAGTCACCATCATACACACTGTAACATATATATAGTCACCACCATACACACTGTAACCTATATACAGTCACCATCATAACACACTGTAACATATATACAGTCATCACCATGCACAATGTAACCTATATACAGTCACCACCATATGCACTGTAACCTATATAGAGTCATCTTCATACACACTGTAACCTATATGCAGTCACCACCATATGCACAGAAACCCATATAGAGTCACCTTCATACACACTGTAACCTATATACAGTCACCATCATACACACTGTAACCTATATAAAGTCACCACCATACACAATGTAACCTATATACAGTCACCACCATACACACTGTAACCAAAATACAGTCACCACCATAAACAATGTAACCTATATACAGTCACCACCATGCACACTGTAACCTATATACAGTCACCTCCATACACACTGTAAGCTATATGCAGTTGCTATCATACACACTGTAACCTATATATCGTCTCCTCCATATACACTGTAACCTATATACAGTCACATCATACACATTGTAACATTTATACAGTCACCATCATACACACTGTAAACTATATAAAGTCACCAACTTACATACTGTGACCTATATAAAGTCACCATCATAACACACTGTAACATATATACAGTCATCATCATGCACAATGTAACCTATATACAGTCACCACAATATGCACTGTAACCTATATACAGTCACCTTCATACACACTGTAACCTATATACAGTCACCATCATACACACCGTAACCTATATAAAATGACCTCCATAAATAATGTAACCTATATACAGTCACTATCATACACACTGTAACCTATATTTAATCACAGCATACACACTGTAACATATATACAGTCACCATCATACACACTGTAACATATATATAGTCACCACCATACACACTGTAACCTATATACAGTCACCATCATAACAAACTGTAAAATATATACAGTCATCACCATGCACAATGTAACCTATATACAGTCACATATATACTGTAAACTATATATCGTCACCTCCATACACACTGTAACCTATATACAGTCACATCATACACACTGTAACCTATATACAGTCACCATCATACACACTGTAACATATATATAGTCACCACCATACACACTGTAACCTATATACAGTCACCATCATAACAAACTGTAAAATATATACAGTCATCACCATGCACAATGTAACCTATATACAGTCACCATCATAACACACTGTAACATATATACAGTCATCACCATGCACAATGTAACCTATATACAGTCACCACCATATGCACTGTAACCTATATAGAGTCATCTTCATACACACTGTAACCTATATGCAGTCACCACCATATGCACAGAAACCTATATAGAGTCACCTTCATACACACTGTAACCTATATACAGTCACCATCATACACACTGTAACCTATATAAAGTCACCACCATACACAATGTAACCTATATACAGTCACCACCATACACAATGTAACCAATATACAGTCACCTCCATACACACTGTAAGCTATATGCAGTCACCATCATACACACTGTAACCTATATATCGTCACCTCCATATACACTGTAACCTATATACAGTCTCAGCATACACACTGTAACCTATATACAGTCACCATCATACACACTGTAACACATATATAGTCACCATCATACACACTGTAACCTATCTAAAGTCACCACCATACACACTGCAACCTATATACAGTCACCACCATTCACACTGTAAACTATATAAAGTCACCACCATACACACTGCAACCTATATACAGTCACCACCATACACACTGTAACCTGTATACAGGCACCACCATACATACTGCAACCTATATACAGTCAGCACCATACACACTGCAACCTATATGCAGTCACCATCATACAGAGTGTAAATAATATACAGTCACCAACATGCATACTGTAACCTATATACAGTCACCATCATACACACTGTAAACTATATAAAGTCACCACCATACACACTGCAACCTATATACAGTCACCACCATACACACTGTAACCTATATACAGTCACGACCATACACACTGTAACCTGTACACAGTCAACACCATACATACTGCAACCTATATACAGTCACCACCATACACAATGTAACCTATATACAGTCACCACCATGCACGCTATAACCTATATACATTCACCAACATGCATACTGTAACCTATATACAGCCACCATCATAACACACTGTAACATATATACAGTCAGCACCATATATACTGTAACCTAGATACAGTGACTTCCATACACACTGTAACCTATACACAGTCACCATCATACACACTGTAACCTGTATACAGTCAACACCATACACACTGCAACCTATATACAGTCACCACCATACACACTGCAAACTATATACAGTCACCACCATACACACTGTAACCTATATACAGTCAGCAATATGCATACTGTAACCTATATACCGTCACCATCATATCACACTGTAACCGGTATACAGTCACCACCATACACACTGTAACCTATATACAGTCATGACCATACACACTGGAACCTGCACACAGTCAACACCATACATACTGCAACCTATATACAGTCACCACCATACACAATGTAACCTGTATACAGTCACCACCATACATACTGCAACCTATATACAGTCAGCACCATACACACTGCAACCTATATACAGTCACCACCATACAGAGTGTAAATAATATACAGTCACCAACATGCATACTGTAACCTATATACAGTCACCATCATACACACTGTAAACTATATAAAGTCACCACCATACACACTGCAACCTATATACAGTCACCACCATACACACTGCAACCTATATACAGTCACCACCATACAGAGTGTAAATAATATACAGTCACCAACATGCATACTGTAACCTATATACAGTCACCTTCATACACACTGTAACCTATCTAAAGTCACCACCATACACACTGCAACCTATATACAGTCACCACCATTCACACTGTAAACTATATAAAGTCACCACCATACACACTGCAACCTATATACAGTCACCACCATACACACTGTAACCTGTATACAGGCACCACCATACATACTGCAACCTATATACAGTCAGCACCATACACACTGCAACCTATATGCAGTCACCATCATACAGAGTGTAAATAATATACAGTCACCAACATGCATACTGTAACCTATATACAGTCACCATCATACACACTGTAAACTATATAAAGTCACCACCATACACACTGCAACCTATATACAGTCACCACCATACACACTGTAACCTATATACAGTCACGACCATACACACTGTAACCTGTACACAGTCAACACCATACATACTGCAACCTATATACAGTCACCACCATACACAATGTAACCTATATACAGTCACCACCATGCACGCTATAACCTATATACATTCACCAACATGCATACTGTAACCTATATACAGCCACCATCATAACACACTGTAACATATATACAGTCAGCACCATATATACTGTAACCTAGATACAGTGACTTCCATACACACTGTAACCTATACACAGTCACCATCATACACACTGTAACCTGTATACAGTCAACACCATACACACTGCAACCTATATACAGTCACCACCATACACACTGCAAACTATATACAGTCACCACCATACACACTGTAACCTATATACAGTCAGCAATATGCATACTGTAACCTATATACCGTCACCATCATAACACACTGTAACCGATATACAGTCACCACCATACACACTGTAACCTATATACAGTCATGACCATACACACTGTAACCTGCACACAGTCAACACCATACATACTGCAACCTATATACAGTCACCACCATACACAATATAACCTGTATACAGTCACCACCATACATACTGCAACCTATATACAGTCAGCACCATACACACTGCAACCTATATACAGTCACCACCATACAGAGTGTAAATAATATACAGTCACCAACATGCATACTGTAACCTATATACAGTCACCATCATACACACTGTAAACTATATAAAGTCACCACCATACACACTGCAACCTATATACAGTCACCACCATACACACTGCAACCTATATACAGTCACCACCATACAGAGTGTAAATAATATACAGTCACCAACATGCATACTGTAACCTATATACAGTCACCTTCATACACACTGTAACCTATATACAGTCACCATCATACACACCGTAAACTATATAAAGTCACCACCATACACACTGCAACCTGTACACAGTCAACACCATAAACACTGTAACCTATATGCAGTCACCACCATACATACTACAACCGATATACAGTCACCACCATACACACTGCAAACTATATAAAGTCACCACCATACACACTGTAACCTATATACAGTCAGCAACATGCATACTGTAACCTATATACCGTCACCATCGTAACACACTATAATCGATATACTGTCACCACCATACACACTGTAACCTATATACAGTAACCCCATATACACTGTAACCTATATACAGTCACGACCATACACACTGTAACCTGTACACAGTCAACACCATACATACTGCAACCTATATACAGTCACCACCATACACAATGTAACCTATATACAGTCACCACCATGCACACTATAACCTATATACAGTCACCTCCATACACACTTTAACCTATATACAGTCACCTTCATACACACTGTAACCTACATACAGTCACCATCATACACACTGTAACCTATATAAAGTCACCACCATACACACTGTAACCTATATACAGTCACCACCATACACACTGTAACCAAAATACAGTCACCACCATAAACAATGTAACCTATATACAGTCACCATCATAACACACTGTAACATATATACAGTCATCATCATGCACAATGTAACCTATATACAGTCACCACAATATGCACTGTAACCTATATACAGTCACCTTCATACACACTGTAACCAATATACAGTCACCATCATGCACACCGTAACCTATATAAAATGACCTCCATACATAATGTAACCTATATACAGTCACCATCATACACACTGTAACCTACATTTAATCACAGCATACACACAGTAACCTATATACAGTCACTTCCATACACACTGTAACCTATATACAGTCACCATCATACACACTGTAACCTATATTTAATCACAGCATACACACTGTAACCTATAGACAGTCACCACCATACATACTGCAACCTCTATACAGTCACCACCATCCACACTGTAACATATATACAGTCAGCACCATATATACTGTAAAGTATATATCGTCACCTCCATATACACTGTAACCTATATACAGTCACATCATACACACTGTAACCTATATACAGTCACCATCATACACACCGTAAACTATATAAAGTCACCACCATACACACTGCAACCTGTACACAGTCAACACCATAAACACTGTAACCTATATGCAGTCACCACCATACATACTACAACCGATATACAGTCACCACCATACACACTGCAAACTATATAAAGTCACCACCATACACACTGTAACCTATATACAGTCAGCAACATGCATACTGTAACCTATATACCGTCACCATCGTAACACACTGTAACCGATATACTGTCACCACCATACACACTGTAACCTATATACAGTAACCCCATATACACTGTAACCTATATACAGTCACGACCATACACACTGTAACCTGTACACAGTCAACACCATACATACTGCAACCTATATACAGTCACCACCATACACAATGTAACCTATATACAGTCACCACCATGCACACTATAACCTATATACAGTCACCTCCATACACACTTTAACCCATATACAGTCACCTTCATACACACTGTAACCTACATACAGTCACCATCATACACACTGTAACCTATATAAAGTCACCACCATACACACTGTAACCTATATACAGTCACCACCATACACACTGTAACCAAAATACAGTCACCACCATAAACAATGTAACCTATATACAGTCACCACCATGCACACTGTAACCTATATACAGTCACCTCCATACACACTGTAAGCTATATGCAGTTGCCATCATACACACTGTAACCTATATATCGTCTCCTCCATATACACTGTAACCTATATACAGTCACATCATACACACTGTAACCTATATACAGTCACCATCATACACACTGTAACATATATATAGTCACCACCATACACACTGTAACCTATATACAGTCACCATCATAACACAATGTAACATATATACAGTCATCACCATGCACAATGTAACCTATATACAGTCACCATCATAACACACTGCAACATATATACAGTCACCACCATGCACACTATAACCTATATACAGTCACCTCCATACACACTTTAACCTATATACAGTCACCTTCATACACACTGTAACCTACATACAGTCACCATCATACACACTGTAACCTATATAAAGTCACCACCATACACACTGTAACCTATATACAGTCACCACCATACACACTGTAACCAAAATACAGTCACCACCATAAACAATGTAACCTATATACAGTCACCACCATGCACACTGTAACCTATATACAGTCACCTCCATACACACTGTAAGCTATATGCAGTTGCCATCATACACACTGTAACCTATATATCGTCTCCTCCATATACACTGTAACCTATATACAGTCACATCATACACACTGTAACCTATATACAGTCACCATCATACACACTGTAACATATATATAGTCACCACCATACACACTGTAACCTATATACAGTCACCATCATAACACAATGTAACATATATACAGTCATCACCATGCACAATGTAACCTATATACAGTCACCATCATAACACACTGCAACATATATACAGTCACCACCATGCACACTATAACCTATATACAGTCACCTCCATACACACTTTAACCTATATACAGTCACCTTCATACACACTGTAACCTACATACAGTCACCATCATACACACTGTAACCTATATAAAGTCACCACCATACACACTGTAACCTATATACAGTCACCACCATACACACTGTAACCAAAATACAGTCACCACCATAAACAATGTAACCTATATACAGTCACCACCATGCACACTGTAACCTATATACAGTCACCTCCATACACACTGTAAGCTATATGCAGTTGCTATCATACACACTGTAACCTATATATCGTCTCCTCCATATACACTGTAACCTATATACAGTCACATCATACACACTGTAACATTTATACAGTCACCATCATACACACTGTAAACTATATAAAGTCACCAACTTACATACTGTGACCTATATAAAGTCACCATCATAACACACTGTAACATATATACAGTCATCATCATGCACAATGTAACCTATATACAGTCACCACAATATGCACTGTAACCTATATACAGTCACCTTCATACACACTGTAACCTATATACAGTCACCATCATACACACCGTAACCTATATAAAATGACCTCCATAAATAATGTAACCTATATACAGTCACTATCATACACACTGTAACCTATATTTAATCACAGCATACACACTGTAACATATATACAGTCAGCACCATATATACTGTAAACTATATATCGTCACCTCCATACACACTGTAACCTATATACAGTCACATCATACACACTGTAACCTATATACAGTCACCATCATACACACTGTAACATATATATAGTCACCACCATACACACTGTAACCTATATACAGTCACCATCATAACACATTGTAAAATATATACAGTCATCACCATGCACAATGTAACCTATATACAGTCACCATCATAACACACTGTAACATATATACAGTCATCACCATGCACAATGTAACCTATATACAGTCACCACCATATGCACTGTAACCTATATAGAGTCATCTTCATACACACTGTAACCTATATGCAGTCACCACCATATGCACAGAAACCTATATAGAGTCACCTTCATACACACTGTAACCTATATACAGTCACCATCATACACACTGTAACCTATATAAAGTCACCACCATACACAATGTAACCTATATACAGTCACCACCATACACAATGTAACCAATATACAGTCACCTCCATACACACTGTAAGCTATATGCAGTCACCATCATACACACTGTAACCTATATATCGTCACCTCCATATACACTGTAACCTATATACAGTCTCAGCATACACACTGTAACCTATATACAGTCACCATCATACACACTGTAACACATATATAGTCACCATCATACACACTGTAACCTATCTAAAGTCACCACCATACACACTGCAACCTATATACAGTCACCACCATACACACTGTAAACTATATAAAGTCACCACCATACAAACTGCAACCTATATACAGTCACCACCATACACACTGTAACCTGTATACAGGCACCACCATACATACTGCAACCTATATACAGTCAGCACCATACACACTGCAACCTATATGCAGTCACCATCATACAGAGTGTAAATAATATACAGTCACCAACATGCTTACTGTAACCTATATACAGTCACCATCATACACACTGTAAACTATATAAAGTCACCACCATACACACTGCAACCTATATACAGTCACCACCATACACACTGTAACCTATATACAGTCACGACCATACACACTGTAACCTGTACACAGTCAACACCATACATACTGCAACCTATATACAGTCACCACCATACACAATGTAACCTATATACAGTCACCACCATGCAAGCTATAACCTATATACATTCACCAACATGCATACTGTAACCTATATACAGCCACCATCATAACACACTGTAACATATATACAGTCAGCACCATATATACTGTAACCTAGATACAGTGACTTCCATACACACTGTAACCTATACACAGTCACCATCATACACACTGTAACCTGTATACAGTCAACACCATACACACTGCAACCTATATACAGTCACCACCATACACACTGCAAACTATATACTGTCACCACCATACACACTGTAACCTATATACAGTCAGCAATATGCATACTGTAACCTATATACCGTCACCATCATAACACACTGTAACCGATATACAGTCACCACCATACACACTGTAACCTATATACAGTCATGACCATACACACTGTAACCTGCACACAGTCAACACCATACATACTGCAACCTATATACAGTCACCACCATACACAATGTAACCTGTATACAGTCACCACCATACATACTGCAACCTATATACAGTCAGCACCATACACACTGCAACCTATATACAGTCACCACCATACAGAGTGTAAATAATATACAGTCACCAACATGCATACTGTAACCTATATACAGTCACCATCATACACACTGTAAACTATATAAAGTCACCACCATACACACTGCAACCTATATACAGTCACCACCATACACACTGTAACCTATATACAGTCACGACCATACACACTGTAACCTGTACACAGTCAACACCATACATACTGCAACCTATATACAGTCACCACCATACACAATGTAACCTATATACAGTCACCACCATGCACGCTATAACCTATATACATTCACCAACATGCATACTGTAACCTATATACAGCCACCATCATAACACACTGTAACATATATACAGTCAGCACCATATATACTGTAACCTAGATACAGTGACTTCCATACACACTGTAACCTATACACAGTCACCATCATACACACTGTAACCTGTATACAGTCAACACCATACACACTGCAACCTATATACAGTCACCACCATACACACTGCAAACGATATACAGTCACCACCATACACACTGTAACCTATATACAGTCAGCAACATGCATACTGTAACCTATATACCGTCACCATCATAACAAACTGTAACCGATATACAGTCACCACCATACACACTGTAACCTATATACAGTCACGACCATACACACTGTAACCTGTACACAGTCAACACCATACATACTGCAACCTATATACAGTCACCACCATACACAATGTAACCTATATACAGTCACCACCATGCACGCTATAACCTATATACAGTCACCATCATACACACTGTAACCTATATATTGTCACATCATACACACGGTAACCTATAGACAGTCACCATCATACATACTGTATCATATATACAGTCACATCATACACACTGTAACCTATAGACAGTCACCATGATATATACTGTATCCTATATACAGTCACATAATACACATTGTATCCTATATACAGGCACAATAATACATAATGTATCCTATATAAAGTCACATCATACACACTGTAACCTATATACATACACCATGATACATACTGTATCCTATATACAGTCACATCATACACTCTGTAAACTATAGACAGTCACCATCATACATACTGTATCCTATATACCGTCACATCATACACAATGTAACCAATATACAGTCACCTCCATACACACTGTAAGCTATATGCAGTCACCATCATACACACTGTAACCTATATATCGTCACCTCCATATACACTGTAACCTATATACAGTCTCAGCATACACACTGTAACCTATATACAGTCACCATCATACACACTGTAACACATATATAGTCACCATCATACACACTGTAACCTATCTAAAGTCACCACCATACACACTGCAACCTATATACAGTCACCACCATACACACTGTAAACTATATAAAGTCACCACCATACAAACTGCAACCTATATACAGTCACCACCATACACACTGTAACCTGTATACAGGCACCACCATACATACTGCAACCTATATACAGTCAGCACCATACACACTGCAACCTATATGCAGTCACCATCATACAGAGTGTAAATAATATACAGTCACCAACATGCTTACTGTAACCTATATACAGTCACCATCATACACACTGTAAACTATATAAAGTCACCACCATACACACTGCAACCTATATACAGTCACCACCATACACACTGTAACCTATATACAGTCACGACCATACACACTGTAACCTGTACACAGTCAACACCATACATACTGCAACCTATATACAGTCACCACCATACACAATGTAACCTATATACAGTCACCACCATGCAAGCTATAACCTATATACATTCACCAACATGCATACTGTAACCTATATACAGCCACCATCATAACACACTGTAACATATATACAGTCAGCACCATATATACTGTAACCTAGATACAGTGACTTCCATACACACTGTAACCTATACACAGTCACCATCATACACACTGTAACCTGTATACAGTCAACACCATACACACTGCAACCTATATACAGTCACCACCATACACACTGCAAACTATATACTGTCACCACCATACACACTGTAACCTATATACAGTCAGCAATATGCATACTGTAACCTATATACCGTCACCATCATAACACACTGTAACCGATATACAGTCACCACCATACACACTGTAACCTATATACAGTCATGACCATACACACTGTAACCTGCACACAGTCAACACCATACATACTGCAACCTATATACAGTCACCACCATACACAATGTAACCTGTATACAGTCACCACCATACATACTGCAACCTATATACAGTCAGCACCATACACACTGCAACCTATATACAGTCACCACCATACAGAGTGTAAATAATATACAGTCACCAACATGCATACTGTAACCTATATACAGTCACCATCATACACACTGTAAACTATATAAAGTCACCACCATACACACTGCAACCTATATACAGTCACCACCATACACACTGTAACCTATATACAGTCACGACCATACACACTGTAACCGGTACACAGTCAACACCATACATACTGCAACCTATATACAGTCACCACCATACACAATGTAACCTATATACAGTCACCACCATGCACGCTATAACCTATATACATTCACCAACATGCATACTGTAACCTATATACAGCCACCATCATAACACACTGTAACATATATACAGTCAGCACCATATATACTGTAACCTAGATACAGTGACTTCCATACACACTGTAACCTATACACAGTCACCATCATACACACTGTAACCTGTATACAGTCAACACCATACACACTGCAACCTATATACAGTCACCACCATACACACTGCAAACGATATACAGTCACCACCATACACACTGTAACCTATATACAGTCAGCAACATGCATACTGTAACCTATATACCGTCACCATCATAACAAACTGTAACCGATATACAGTCACCACCATACACACTGTAACCTATATACAGTCACGACCATACACACTGTAACCTGTACACAGTCAACACCATACATACTGCAACCTATATACAGTCACCACCATACACAATGTAACCTATATACAGTCACCACCATGCACGCTATAACCTATATACAGTCACCATCATACACACTGTAACCTATATATTGTCACATCATACACACGGTAACCTATAGACAGTCACCATCATACATACTGTATCATATATACAGTCACATCATACACACTGTAACCTATAGACAGTCACCATGATACATACTGTATCCTATATACAGTCACATAATACACATTGTATCCTATATACAGGCACAATAATACATAATGTATCCTATATAAAGTCACATCATACACACTGTAGCCTATATACATACACCATGATACATACTGTATCCTATATACAGTCACATCATACACTCTGTAAACTATAGACAGTCACCATCATACATACTGTATCCTATATACCGTCACATCATACACACTGTATCCTATATACAGTCACATCATACACACTGTAACCTATAGAAAGTCACCATCATACATACTGTATCCTATATACAGTCACATTATACACACTGTATCCAATAGACAGTCCCCATCATATATACTGTATCCTATATACAGTCATATCATAGACACTGTATCCTATATACAGTCACATCATACACACAGTAACCTATAGAAAGTCACCATCATACATACTGTATCATATATACAGTCACATCATACACACTGTAACCTATAGACAGTCACCATCGTACACACTGTATCCTACATACAGGCACCATCATACACACTGTATCCTATATACAGTCACCATCATACACATTGTATCCTATATACAGTCACATCATATACACTGTAACCTAAAGACAGTAACCATCATACACACTATAACCTATATACAGTCACATCATACACACTGTAACCTATATACAGTCACCATCATACACACTGTAACTTATATACAGTCACCATCATACACACTGTAACCTATATAAAGTCACCACCATACACACTGTAACCTATATACAGTCACCACCATACACAATGTAACCTATATACAGTCACCTTCATACACACTGTAACCTATATACAGTCACCATCATACACAATGTAACCTATATACAGTCACCATTATACACACCGTAAACGATGTAAAGTCACCACCATACACACTGCAACCTATATACAGTCACCACCATACACACTGTAACCTATATACAGTCACGACCATACACACTGTAACCTGTACACAGTCAACACCATACATACTGCAACCTATATACAATCACCACCATACACAATGTAACCTATATACAGTCACCACCATGCACGCTATAACCTATATACATTCACCAACATGCATACTGTAACCTATATACAGCCACCATCATAACACACTGTAACATATATACAGTCAGCACCATATATACTGTAACCTAGATACAGTGACTTCCATACACACTGTAACCTATACACAGTCACCATCATACACACTGTAACCTGTATACAGTCAACACCATACACACTGCAACCTATATACAGTCACCACCATACACACTGCAAACTATATACAGTCACCACCATACACACTGTAACCTATATACAGTCAGCAACATGCATACTGTAAACTATATACCGTCACCATCATAACACACTGTAACCGATATACAGTCACCACCATACACACTGTAACCTATATACAGTCACGACCATACACACTGTAACCCGTACACAGTCAACACCATACATACTGCAACCTATATACAGTCACCACCATACACAATGTAACCTATATACAGTCACCACCATGCACGCTATAACCTATATACAGTCACCATCATACACACTGTAACCTATATATTGTCACATCATACACACGGTAACCTATAGACAGTCACCATCATACATACTGTATCATATATACAGTCACATCATACACACTGTAACCTATAGACAGTCACCATGATACATACTGTATCCTATATACAGTCACATAATACACATTGTATCCTATATACAGGCACAATAATACATAATGTATCCTATATAAAGTCACATCATACACACTGTAACCTATATACATACACCAAAAGACATACTGTATCCTATATACAGTCACATCATACACTCTGTAAACTATAGACAGTCACCATCATACATACTGTATCCTATATACAGTCACATCATACACACTGTATCCTATATACAGTCACATCATACATACTGTAACCTATAGAAAGTCACCATCATACATACTGTATCCTATATACAGTCACATTATACACACTGTATCCAATAGACAGTCCCCATCATATATACTGTATCCTATATACAGTCATATCATAGACACTGTATCCTATATACAGTCACATCATACACACAGTAACCTATGGAAAGTCACCATCATACATACTGTATCATATATACAGTCACATCATACACACTGTAACCTATAGACAGTCACCATCGTACACACTGTATCCTACATACAGGCACCATCATACACACTGTATCCTATATACAGTCACCATCATACACATTGTATCCTATATACAGTCACATCATATACACTGTAACCTAAAGACAGTAACCATCATACACACTATAACCTATATACAGTCACATCATACACACTGTAACCTATATACAGTCACCATCATACACACTGTAGCTTATATACAGTCACCATCATACACACTGTAACCTATATAAAGTCACCACCATACACACTGTAACCTATATACAGTCACCACCATACACAATGTAACCTATATACAGTCACCTTCATACACACTGTAACCTATATACAGTCACCATCATACACACTGTAACCTATATACAGTCACCATTATACACACCGTAAACTATGTAAAGTCACCACCATACACACTGCAACCTATATACAGTCACCACCATAAACACTGTAACCTGTATACAGTCACCACCATACATACTGCAACCTATGTACAGTAAGCAACATGCATACTGTAACCTATATACCGTCATCATCTTAACACACTGTAACCGATATACAGTCACCACCATACACACTGTATCCTATATACAGTCACATCATATACACTGTAACCTAAAGACAGTAACCATCATACACACTATAACCTATATACAGTCACATCATACACACTGTAACCTATATACAGTCACCATCATACACACTGTAACCTATATACAGTCACCATCATACACACTGTAACCTATATAAAGTCACCACCATACACACTGTAACCTATATACAGTCACCACCATACACAATGTAACCTATATACAGTCACCTTCATACACACTGTAACCTATATACAGTCACCATCATACACACTATAACCTATATACAGTCACCATTATACACACCGTAAACTATGTAAAGTCACCACCATACACACTGCAACCTATATACAGTCACCACCATAAGCACTGTAACCTGTATACAGTCACCACCATACATACTGCAACCTATGTACAGTAAGCAACATGCATACTGTAACCTATATACCGTCATCATCTTAACACACTGTAACCGATATACAGTCACCACCATACACACTGTAACCTATATACAGTCACCTCCATATACACTGTAACCTATATACAGTCACAACAATACACACTGTAACCTGTACACAGTCAACACCATATATACTGCAACCTATATACAGTCACCACCATACACAATGTAACCTATATACAGTCACCACCATGCACACTATAACCTATATACAGTCACCTCCATACACACTGTAAGCTATATGCAGTCACCATCATACACACTGTAACCTATATATTGTCACCTCCATATACACTGTAACCTATATACAGTCACCATCATACACACTGTAACCTATATACAGTCACCTTCATACACACTGTAACCTATATACAGTCACCATCATACACACTGTAACCTATATAAAGTCACCACCATACACACTGTAACCTATATACAGTCACCACCATTCACACTGTAACCGAAATACAGTCACCACCATAAACAATGTAACCTTTATACAGTCACCACCATGCACGCTGTAACCTATATACAGTCACCTCCATACACACTGTAAGCTATATGCAGTTGCCGTCATACACACTGTAACCTATATATCGTCTCCTCCATATACACAGTAACCTATATACAGTCACATCATACACACTGTAATGTTTATACAGTCACCATCATACACACTGTAAACTATATAATGTCACCAACTTACATACTGTGACCTATATACAGTCACCATCATAACACACTGTAACATATATACAGTCATCACCATGCAAAATGTAACCTATATACAGTCACCTTCATACACACTGTAACCTATATACAGTCACCATCATACACACTGTAACCTATATAAAATGACCTCCATACATAATGTAACCTATATACAGTCACCATCATACACACTGTAGCCTATATTTAATCACGGCATACGCACTGTAACCTATATACAGTCACTTCCATACACACTGTAACCTATATACAGTCACCAACATACATACTGTAACCAATATACAGTCACGTCATACACACTGTAACCTATATACAGTCAGTTCCATATATAATGTAACCTATATACAGTGACTTCAATACACACTGTAACCTATATACAGTCACCACCATACACACTGCAACCTATATACAGTCACCATCATACACACTGTAAACTATATAAAGTCACCACCATACACACTGCAACCTATATACAGTCACCACCATACACACTGTAACCTATATACAGTCACGACCATACACACTGTAACCTGTACACAGTCAACACCATACATACTGCAACCTATATACAGTCACCACCATACACAATGTAACCTATATACAGTCACCACCATGCACGCTATAACCTATATACATTCACCAACATGCATACTGTAACCTATATACAGCCACCATCATAACACACTGTAACATATATACAGTCAGCACCATATATACTGTAACCTAGATACAGTGACTTCCATACACACTGTAACCTATACACAGTCACCATCATACACACTGTAACCTGTATACAGTCAACACCATACACACTGCAACCTATATACAGTCACCACCATACACACTGCAAACTATCTACAGTCACCACCATACACACTGTAACCTATATACAGTCAGCAACATGCATACTGTAACCTATATACCGTAACCATCATAACACACTGTAACCGATATACAGTCACCACCATACACACTGTAACCTATATACAGTCACGACCATACACACTGTAAGCTGCATACAGTCAACACCATACATACTGCAACCTATATCCAGTCACCACCATACATACTGCAACCTATATACAGTCACCACCATACACACTGTAACCTGTATACAGTCAGCACCATACATACTGCAACCTATATACAGTCAGCACCATACATACTGCAACCTATATACAGTCACCACCATACACACTGTAACCTGTATACAGTCAGCACCATACATACTGCAACCTATATACAGTCAGCACCATACACACTGCAACCTATATACAGTCACCACCATACAGAGTGTAAATAATATACAGTCACCAACATGCATACTGTAACCTATATACAGTTACCATCATACACACTGTAAACTATATAAAGTCACCACCATACACACTGTAACCTATATACAGTCACGACCATACACACTGTAACCTGCACACAGTCAACACCATACATACTGCAACCTATATACAGTCACCACCATACACAATTTAACCTGTATACAGTCACCACCATACATACTGCAACCTATATACAGTCAGCACCATACACACTGCAACCTATATACAGTCACCACCATACAGAGTGTAAATAATATACAGTCACCAACATGCATACTGTAACCTATATACAGTCACCATCATACACACTGTAAACTATATAAAGTCACCACCATACACACTGCAACCTATATACAGTCACCACCATACACACTGTAACCTATATACAGTCACGACCATACACACTGTAACCTGTATACAGTCACCACCATACATACTGCAACCTATATACAGTCAGCACCATACACACTGTAACCTATATACAGTCACCACCATACAGAGTGTAAATAATATACAGTCACCAACATGCATACTGTAACCTATATACAGTCACCATCATACACACTGTAAACTATATAAAGTCACCACCATACACACTGCAACCTATATACAGTCACCACCATACACAATGTAACCTATATACAGTCACCACCATGCACGCTATAACCTATATACATTCACCAACATGCATACTGTAACCTATATACAGCCACCATCATAACACACTGTAACATATATACAGTCAGCACCATATATACTGTAACCTAGATACAGTGACTTCCATACACACTGTAACCTATACACAGTCACCATCATACACACTGTAACCTGTATACAGTCAACACCATACACACTGCAACCTATATACAGTCACCACCATACACACTGCAAACTATATACAGTCACCACCATACACACTGTAACCTATATACAGTCAGCAACATGCATACTGTAACCTATATACCGTCACCATCATAACACACTGTAACCGATATACAGTCACCACCATACACACTGTAACCTATATACAGTCACGACCATACACACTGTAACCTGTACACAGTCAACACCATACATACTGCAACCTATATACAGTCACCACCATACACAATGTAACCTATATACAGTCACCAGCATGCACGCTATAACCTATATACAGTCACCATCATACACACTGTAACCTATATATTGTCACATCATACACACGGTAACCTATAGACAGTCACCATCATACATACTGTATCATATATACAGTCACATCATACACACTGTAACCTATAGACAGTCACCATGATACATACTGTATCCTATATGCAGTCACATAATACACATTGTATCCTATATACAGGCACAATAATACATAATGTATCCTATATAAAGTCACATCATGCACACTGCAACCTATATACATACACCATGATACATACTGTATCCTATATACAGTCACATCATACACTCTGTAAACTATAGACAGTCACCATCATACATACTGTATCCTATATACAGTCACATCATACACACTGTATCCTATATACAGTCACATCATACACACTGTAACCTATAGAAAGTCACCATCATACATACTGTATCCTATATACAGTCACATTATACACACTGTATCCAATAGACAGTCCCCATCATATATACTGTATCCTATATACAGTCATATCATACACACTGTATCCTATATACAGTCACATCATACACACAGTAACCTATAGAAAGTCACCATCTTACATACTGTATCCTATATACAGTCACATCATACACACTGTAACCTATAGACAGTCACCATCATACACACTGTATCCTACATACAGGCACCATCATACACACTGTATCCTATATACAGTCACCATCATACACATTGTATCCTATATACAGTCACATCATATACACTGTAACCTAAAGACAGTAACCATCATACACACTATAACCTATATACAGTCACATCATACACACTGTAACCTATATACAGTCACCATCATACACACTGTAACCTATATACAGTCACCATCATACACACTGTAACCTATATAAAGTCACCACCATACACACTGTAACGTATATACAGTCACCACCATACACACTGCAACCTATATACAGTCACCACCATACACACTGTAACCTGTATACAGTCACCACCATACATACTGCAACCTATATACAGTCAGCACCATACACACTGCAACCTATATACAGTCACGACCATACAGAGTGTAAATAATATACAGTCACCAACATGCATACTGTAACCTATATACAGTCACCATCATACACACTGTAAACTATATAAAGTCACCACCATACACACTGCAACCTATATACAGTCACCACCATACACACTGTAACCTATATACATTCACGACCATACACACTGTAACCTGTACACAGTCAACACCATACATACTGCAACCTATATACAGTCACCACCATACACAATGTAACCTATATACAGTCACCACCATGCACGCTATAACCTATATACATTCACCAACATGCATACTGTAACCTATATACAGCCACCATCATAACACACTGTAACATATATACAGTCAGCACCATATATACTGTAACCTAGATACAGTGACTTCCATACACACTGTAACCTATACACAGTCACCATCATACACACTGTAACCTGTATACAGTCAACACCATACACACTGCAACCTATATACAGTCACCACCATACACACTGCAAACTATCTACAGTCACCACCATACACACTGTAACCTATATACAGTCAGCAACATGCATACTGTAACCTATATACCGTAACCATCATAACACACTGTAACCGATATACAGTCACCACCATACACACTGTAACCTATATACAGTCACGACCATACACACTGTAAGCTGCATACAGTCAACACCATACATACTGCAACCTATATACAGTCACCACCATACATACTGCAACCTATATACAGTCACCACCATACACACTGTAACCTATATAAAGTCACCACCATACACACTGTAACGTATATACAGTCACCACCATACACACTGCAACCTATATACAGTCACCACCATACACACTGCAAACTATATACAGTCACCACCATACACACTGTAACCTATATACAGTCAGCAACATGCATACTGTAACCTATATACCGTCACCATCATAACACACTGTAACCGATATACAGTCACCACCATACACACTGTAACCTATATACAGTCACGACCATACACACTGTAACCTGTACACAGTCAACACCATACATACTGCAACCTATATACAGTCACCACCATACACAATGTAACCTATATACAGTCACCACCATGCACGCTATAACCTATATACAGTCACCATCATACACACTGTAACCTATATATTGTCACATCATACACACGGTAACCTATAGACAGTCACCATCATACATACTGTATCATATATACAGTCACATCATACACACTGTAACCTATAGACAGTCACCATGATACATACTGTATCCTATATGCAGTCACATAATACACATTGTATCCTATATACAGGCACAATAATACATAATGTATCCTATATAAAGTCACATCATGCACACTGCAACCTATATACATACACCATGATACATACTGTATCCTATATACAGTCACATCATACACTATGTAAACTATAGACAGTCACCATCATACATACTGTATCCTATATACAGTCACATCATACACACTGTATCCTATATACAGTCACATCATACACACTGTAACCTATAGAAAGTCACCATCATACATACTGTATCCTATATACAGTCACATTATACACACTGTATCCAATAGACAGTCCCCATCATATATACTGTATCCTATATACAGTCATATCATACACACTGTATCCTATATACAGTCACATCATACACACAGTAACCTATAGAAAGTCACCATCTTACATACTGTATCCTATATACAGTCACATCATACACACTGTAACCTATAGACAGTCACCATCATACACACTGTATCCTACATACAGGCACCATCATACACACTGTATCCTATATACAGTCACCATCATACACATTGTATCCTATATACAGTCACATCATATACACTGTAACCTAAAGACAGTAACCATCATACACACTATAACCTATATACAGTCACATCATACACACTGTAACCTATATACAGTCACCATCATACACACTGTAACCTATATACAGTCACCATCATACACACTGTAACCTATATAAAGTCACCACCATACACACTGTAACGTATATACAGTCACCACCATACACACTGCAACCTATATACAGTCACCACCATACACACTGTAACCTGTATAGTCACCACCATACATACTGCAACCTATATACAGTCAGCACCATACACACTGCAACCTATATACAGTCACGACCATACAGAGTGTAAATAATATACAGTCACCACCATACATACTGCAACCTATATACAGTCACCACCATACACACTGTAACCTATATACATTCACGACCATACACACTGTAACCTGTACACAGTCAACACCATACATACTGCAACCTATATACAGTCACCACCATACACAATGTAACCTATATACAGTCACCACCATGCACGCTATAACCTATATACATTCACCAACATGCATACTGTAACCTATATACAGCCACCATCATAACACACTGTAACATATATACAGTCAGCACCATATATACTGTAACCTAGATACAGTGACTTCCATACACACTGTAACCTATACACAGTCACCATCATACACACTGTAACCTGTATACAGTCAACACCATACACACTGCAACCTATATACAGTCACCACCATACACACTGCAAACTATCTACAGTCACCACCATACACACTGTAACCTATATACAGTCAGCAACATGCATACTGTAACCTATATACCGTAACCATCATAACACACTGTAACCGATATACAGTCACCACCATACACACTGTAACCTATATACAGTCACGACCATACACACTGTAAGCTGCATACAGTCAACACCATACATACTGCAACCTATATACAGTCACCACCATACATACTGCAACCTATATACAGTCACCACCATACACACTGTAACCTATATAAAGTCACCACCATACACACTGTAACGTATATACAGTCACCACCATACACACTGCAACCTATATACAGTCACCACCATACACACTGTAACCTGTATACAGTCACCACCATACATACTGCAACCTATATACAGTCAGCACCATACACACTGCAACCTATATACAGTCACGACCATACCGAGTGTAAATAATATACAGTCACCAACATGCATACTGTAACCTATATACAGTCACCATCATACACACTGTAAACTATATAAAGTCACCACCATACACACTGCAACCTATATACAGTCACCACCATACACACTGTAACCTATATACAGTCACGACCATACACACTGTACCCTGTACACAGTCAACACCATACATACTGCCACCTATATACAGTCACCACCATACACAATGTAACCTATATACAGTCACCACCATGCACGCTATAACCTATATACATTCACCAACATGCATACTGTAACCTATATACAGCCACCATCATAACACACTGTAACATATATACAGTCAGCACCATATATACTGTAACCTAGATACAGTGACTTCCATACACACTGTAACCTATACACAGTCACCATCATACACACTGTAACCTGTATACAGTCAACACCATACACACTGCAACCTATATACAGTCACCACCATACACACTGCAAACTATATACAGTCACCACCATACACACTGTAACCTATATACAGTCAGCAACATGCATACTGTAACCTATATACCGTCACCATCATAACACACTGTAACCGATATACAGTCACCACCATACACACTGTAACCTATATACAGTCACGACCATACACACTGTAACCTGCACACAGTCAACACCATACATACTGCAACCTATATACAGTCACCACCATACACAATTTAACCTGTATACAGTCACCACCATACATACTGCAACCTATATACAGTCAGCACCATACACACTGCAACCTATATACAGTCACCACCATACAGAGTGTAAATAATATACAGTCACCAACATGCATACTGTAACCTATATACAGTCACCATCATACACACTGTAAACTATATAAAGTCACCACCATACACACTGCAACCTATATACAGTCACCACCATACACACTGTAACCTATATACAGTCACGACCATACACACTGTAACCTGTACACAGTCAACACCATACATACTGCAACCTATATACAGTCACCACCATACACAATGTAACCTATATACAGTCACCACCATGCACGCTATAACCTATATACATTCACCAACATGCATACTGTAACCTATATACAGCCACCATCATAACACACTGTAACATATATACAGTCAGCACCATATATACTGTAACCTAGATACAGTGACTTCCATACACACTGTAACCTATACACAGTCACCATCATACACACTGTAACCTGTATACAGTCAACACCATACACACTGCAACCTATATACAGTCACCACCATACACACTGCAAACTATATACAGTCACCACCATACACACTGTAACCTATATACAGTCAGCAACATGCATACTGTAACCTATATACCGTCACCATCATAACACACTGTAACCGATATACAGTCACCACCATACACACTGTAACCTATATACAGTCACGACCATACACACTGTAACCTGTACACAGTCAACACCATACATACTGCAACCTATATACAGTCACCACCATACACAATGTAACCTATATACAGTCACCACCATGCACGCTATAACCTATATACAGTCACCATCATACACACTGTAACCTATATATTGTCACATCATACACACGGTAACCTATAGACAGTCACCATCATACATACTGTATCATATATACAGTCACATCATACACACTGTAACCTATAGACAGTCACCATGATACATACTGTATCCTATATGCAGTCACATAATACACATTGTATCCTATATACAGGCACAATAATACATAATGTATCCTATATAAAGTCACATCATGCACACTGCAACCTATATACATACACCATGATACATACTGTATCCTATATACAGTCACATCATACACTCTGTAAACTATAGACAGTCACCATCATACATACTGTATCCTATATACAGTCACATCATACACACTGTATCCTATATACAGTCACATCATACACACTGTAACCTATAGAAAGTCACCATCATACATACTGTATCCTATATACAGTCACATTATACACACTGTATCCAATAGACAGTCCCCATCATATATACTGTATCCTATATACAGTCATATCATACACACTGTATCCTATATACAGTCACATCATACACACAGTAACCTATAGAAAGTCACCATCTTACATACTGTATCCTATATACAGTCACATCATACACACTGTAACCTATAGACAGTCACCATCATACACACTGTATCCTACATACAGGCACCATCATACACACTGTATCCTATATACAGTCACCATCATACACATTGTATCCTATATACAGTCACATCATATACACTGTAACCTAAAGACAGTAACCATCATACACACTTTAACCTATATACAGTCACATCATACACACTGTAACCTATATACAGTCACCATCATACACACTGTAACCTATATACAGTCACCATCATACACACTGTAACCTATATAAAGTCACCACCATACACACTGTAACGTATATACAGTCACCACCATACACACTATAACCTATATACAGTCACATCATACACACTGTAACCTATATACAGTCACCATCATACACACTGTAACCTATGTACAGTAAGCAACATGCATACTGTAACCTATATACCGTCATCATCTTAACACACTGTAACCGATATACAGTCACCACCATACACACTGTAACCTATATACAGTCACCTCCATATACACTGTAACCTATATACAGTCACAACCATACACACTGTAACCTGTACACAGTCAACACCATATATACTGCAACCTATATACAGTCACCACCATACACAATGTAACCTATATACAGTCACCACCATGCACACTATAACCTATATACAGTCACCTCCATACACACTGTAAGCTATATGCAGTCACCATCATACACACTGTAACCTATATATTGTCACCTCCATATACACTGTAACCTATATACAGTCACCATCATACACACTGTAACCTATATACAGTCACCTTCATCCACACTGTAACTTATATACAGTCACCATCATACACACTGTAACCTATAGACAGTCACCATCATACATACTGTATCCTATATACAGTCACATCATACACACTGTATCCTATATACAGTCACATCATACACACTGTAACCTATAGAAAGTCACCATCATACATACTGTATCCTATATACAGTCACATTATACACACTGTATCCAATAGACAGTCCCCATCATATATACTGTATCCTATATACAGTCATATCATACACACTGTATCCTATATACAGTCACATCATACACACAGTAACCTATAGAAAGTCACCATCTTACATACTGTATCCTATATACAGTCACATCATACACACTGTAACCTATAGACAGTCACCATCGTACACACTGTATCCTACATACAGGCACCATCATACACACTGTATCCTATATACAGTCACCATCATACACATTGTATCCTATATACAGTCACATCATATACACTGTAACCTAAAGACAGTAACCATCATACACACTATAACCTATATACAGTCACATCATACACACTGTAACCTATATACAGTCACCATCATACACACTGTAACCTATATACAGTCACCATCATACACACTGTAACCTATATAAAGTCACCACCATACACACCGTAAACTATGTAAAGTCACCACCATACACACTGCAACCTATATACAGTCACCACCATAAACACTGTAACCTGTATACAGTCACCACCATACATACTGCAACCTATGTACAGTAAGCAACATGCATACTGTAACCTATATACCGTCATCATCTTAACACACTGTAACCGATATACAGTCACCACCATACACACTGTAACCTATATACAGTCACCTCCATATACACTGTAACCTATATACAGTCACAACCATACACACTGTAACCTGTACACAGTCAACACCATATATACTGCAACCTATATACAGTCACCACCATACACAATGTAACCTATATGCAGTCACCACCATGCACACTATAACCTATATACAGTCACCTCCATACACACTGTAAGCTATATGCAGTCACCATCATACACACTGTAACCTATATACAGTCACCTTCATCCACACTGTAACTTATATACAGGCACAATAATACATAATGTATCCTATATAAAGTCACATCATGCACACTGCAACCTATATACATACACCATGATACATACTGTATCCTATATACAGTCACATCATACACTCTGTAAACTATAGACAGTCACCATCATACATACTGTATCCTATATACAGTCACATCATACACACTGTATCCTATATACAGTCACATCATACACACTGTAACCTATAGAAAGTCACCATCATACATACTGTATCCTATATACAGTCACATCATACACACTGTAACCTATAGACAGTCACCATCATACATGATGTATCCTACATACAGGCACCATCATACACACTGTATCCTATATACAGTCACCATCATACACATTGTATCCTATATACAGTCACATCATATACACTGTAACCTAAAGACAGTAACCAACATACACACTATAACCTATATACAGTCACATCATACACACTGTAACCTATATACAGTCACCATCATACACACTGTAACCTATATACAGTCACCATCATACACACTGTAACCTATATACAGTCACCTTCATCCACACTGTAACTTATATACAGTCACCATCATACACACTGTAACCTATATAAAGTCACCACCATACACACTGTAACCTATATACAGTCACCACCATTCACACTGTAACCGAAATACAGTCACCACCATAAACAATGTAACCTATATACAGTCACCACCATGCACACTGTAACCTATATACAGTCACCTCCATACACACTGTAAGCTATATGCAGTTGCCGTCATACACACTGTAACCTATATATCGTCTCCTCCATATACACAGTAACCTATATACAGTCACATCATACACACTGTAATGTTTATACAGTCACCATCATACACACTGTAAACTATATAATGTCACCAACTTACATACTGTGACCTATATACAGTCACCATCATAACACACTGTAACATATATACAGTCATCACCATGCACAATGTAACCTATATACAGTCACGTTCATACACACTGTAACCTATATACAGTCACCATCATACACACTGTAACCTATATAAAATGACCTCCATACATAATGTAACCTATATACAGTCACCATCATACACACTGTAACCTATATTTAATCACAGCATACACACTGTAACCTATATACAGTCACTTCCATACACACTGTAACCTATATACAGTCACCAACATACATACTGTAACCAATATACAGTCACGTCATACACACTGTAACCTATATACAGTCAGTTCCATATATAATGTAACCTATATACAGTGACTTCAAGACACACTGTAACCTATAGACAGTCACCACCATACATACTGCAACCTATATACAGTCACCACCATACACACTGCAACCTATATACAGTCACCACCATACAGAGTGTAAATAATATACAGTCATCACCATGCACAATGTAACCTATATACAGTCACCACCATATGCACTGTAACCTATATAGAGTCATCTTCATACACACTGTAACCTATATGCAGTCACCACCATATGCACTGTAACCTATATAGAGTCACCTTCATACACACTGTAACCTATATACAGTCAGCATCATACACACCGTAAACTACATAAAGTCACCACCATACACACTGCAACCTATATACAGTCACCACCATAAATACTCTAACCTGTATACAGTCATCACCATACATACTACAACTGATATACAGTCACCACCATACACACTGCAAACTATATAAAGTCACCACCATACACACTGTAACCTATATACAGTCAGCAACATGCATACTGTAACCTATATACCATCACCATCGTAACACACTGTAACCGATATACTGTCACCACCATACACACTGTAACCTATATACAGTCACCTCCATATACACTGTAACCTATATACAGTCACGACCATACACACTGTAACCTGTACACAGTCAACACCATACATACTGCAACCTATATACAGTCACCACCATACACAATGTAACCTATATACAGTCACCACCATGCACACTATAACCTATATACAGTCACCTGCATACACACTTTAACCTATATACAGTCACCTTCATACACACTGTAACCTACATACAGTCACCATCATACACAATGTAACCTATATAAAGTCACCACCATACACACTGTAACCTATATAGATTCACCACATACACACTGTAACCAAAATACAGTCACCACCATAAACAATGTAACCTATATACAGTCACCTCCATACACACTGTAAGCTATATGCAGTTGCCATCATACACACCGTAACCTATATATCGTCTCCTCCATATACACTGTAACCTATATACAGTCACATCATACACACTGTAACGTTTATACAGTCACCATCATACACACTGTAAACTATATAAAGTCACCAACTTACATACTGTGACCTATATACAGTCACCATCATAACACACTGTAACATATATACAGTCATCATCATGCACAATGTAACCTATATACAGTCACCACAATATGCACTGTAACCTATATACAGTCACCTTCATACACACTGTAACCTATATACAGTCACCATCATACACACTGTAACCTATATAGATTCACCACATACACACTGTAACCTATATACAGTCACATCATACACACTGTAACGTTTATACAGTCACCATCATACACACTGTAAACTATATAAAGTCACCAACTTACATACTGTGACCTATATACAGTCACCATCATAACACACTGTAACATATATACAGTCATCATCATGCACAATGTAACCTATATACAGTCACCACAATATGCACTGTAACCTATATACAGTCACCTTCATACACACTGTAACCTATATACAGCCACCATCATACACACCGTAACCTATATAAAATGACCTCCATACATAATGTAACCTATATACAGTCACCATCATACACACTGTAACCTATATTTAATCACAGCATACACACTGTAACCTATATACAGTCACTTCCATGCACACTGTAACCTATATACAGTCACCAACATACACACTGTAACCTATATTTAATCACAGCATACACACTGTAACCTATAGACAGTCACCACCATACATATTGCAACCTATATACAGTCACCACCATACACACTGTAACATATATACAGTCAGCACCATATATACTGTAAACTATATATCGTCACCTCCATATACACTGTAACCTATATACAGTCACATCATACACACTGTAACCTATATACAGTCACCATCATACACACTGTAACATATATATAGTCACCACCATACACACTGTAACCTATATACAGTCACCATCATAACACACTGTAACATATATACAGTTATCACCCTGCACAATGTAACCTATATACAGTCACCATCATAACACACTGTAACATATATACAGTCATCACCATGCACAATGTAACCTATATACAGTCACCACCATATGCACTGTAACCTATATAGAGTCATCTTTATACACACTGTAACCTATATGCAGTCACCACCATATGCACAGAAACCTATATAGAGTCACCTTCATACACACTGTAACCTATATACAGTCACCATCATACACACTGCAACCTATATAAAGTCACCACCATACACAATGTAACCTATATACAGTCACCGCCATACACAATGTAACCAATATACAGTCACCTCCATACACACTGTAAGCTATATGCAGTCACCATCACACACACTGTAACCTATATATCGTCACCTCCATATACACTGTAACCTATATACAGTCTCAGCATACACACTGTAACCTATATACAGTCACCATCATACACACTGCAACCTATATACAGTCACCACCATACACACTGTAAACTATATAAAGTCACCACCATACACACTGCAACCTATATACAGTCACCACCATACACACTGTAACCTGTATACAGTCACCACCATACATACTGCAACCTATATACAGTCAGCACCATACACACTGCAACCTATATACAGTCACCACCATACAGAGTGTAAATAATATACAGTCACCAACATGCATACTGTAACCTATATACAGTCACCATCATACACACTGTAAACTATATAAAGTCACCACCATACACAGTGCAACATATATACAGTCACCACCATACACACTGTAACCTGTATACAGTCACCACCATACATACTGCAACCTATATACAGTCAGCACCATACACACTGCAACCTATATACAGTCACCACCATACAGAGTGTAAATAATATACAGTCACCAACATGCATACTGTAACCTATATGCAGTCACCATCATACACACTGTAACCTATATATTGTCACCTCCATATACACTGTAACCTATATACAGTCAGCAACATGCATACTGTAACCTATATACCATCACCATCATAACACACTGTAACCGATATACAGTCACCACCATACACACTGTAACCTATATACAGTCACGACCATACACACTGTAACCTGTACACAGTCAACACCATACATACTGCAACCTATATACAGTCACCACCATACACAATGTAACCTATATACAGTCACCACCATGCACGCTATAACCTATATACAGTCACCATCATACACACTGTAACCTATATATTTTCACATCATACACACGGTAACCTATAGACAGTCACCATCATACATACTGTATCATATATACAGTCACATCATACACACTGTAACCTATAGACAGTCACCATGATACATACTGTATCCTATATGCAGTCACATAATACACATTGTATCCTATATACAGGCACAATAATACATAATGTATCCTATATACAGTCACATCATACACTCTGTAAACTATAGACAGTCACCATCATACATACTGTATCCTATATACAGTCACATCATACACACTGTATCCTATATACAGTCACATCATACACACTGTAACCTATAGAAAGTCACCATCATACATACTGTATCCTATATACAGTCACATCATACACACTGTAACCTATAGACAGTCACCATCATACATGATGTATCCTACATACAGGCACCATCATACACACTGTATCCTATATACAGTCACCATCATACACATTGTATCCTATATACAGTCACATCATATACACTGTAACCTAAAGACAGTAACCAACATACACACTATAACCTATATACAGTCACATCATACACACTGTAACCTATATACAGTCACTATCATACACACTGTAACCTATATACAGTCACCATCATACACACTGTAACCTATATACAGTCACCTTCATCCACACTGTAACTTATATACAGTCACCATCATACACACTGTAACCTATATAAAGTCACCACCATACACACTGTAACCTATATACAGTCACCACCATTCACACTGTAACCGAAATACAGTCACCACCATAAACAATGTAACCTATATACAGTCACCACCATGCACACTGTAACCTATATACAGTCACCTCCATACACACTGTAAGCTATATGCAGTTGCCGTCATACACACTGTAACCTATATATCGTCTCCTCCATATACACAGTAACCTATATACAGTCACATCATACACACTGTAATGTTTATACAGTCACCATCATACACACTGTAAACTATATAATGTCACCAACTTACATACTGTGACCTATATACAGTCACCATCATAACACACTGTAACATATATACAGTCATCACCATGCACAATGTAACCTATATACAGTCACGTTCATACACACTGTAACCTATATACAGTCACTATCATACACACTGTAACCTATATAAAATGACCTCCATACATAATGTAACCTATATACAGTCACCATCATACACACTGTAACCTATATTTAATCACAGCATACACACTGTAACCTATATACAGTCACTTCCATACACACTGTAACCTATATACAGTCACCAACATACATACTGTAACCAATATACAGTCACGTCATACACACTGTAACCTATATACAGTCAGTTCCATATATAATGTAACCTATATACAGTGACTTCAAGACACACTGTAACCTATAGACAGTCACCACCATACATACTGCAACCTATATACAGTCACCACCATACACACTGCAACCTATATACAGTCACCACCATACAGAGTGTAAATAATATACAGTCATCACCATGCACAATGCAACCTATATACAGTCACCACCATATGCACTGTAACCTATATAGAGTCATCTTCATACACACTGTAACCTATATGCAGTCACCACCATATGCACTGTAACCTATATAGAGTCACCTTCATACACACTGTAACCTATATACAGTCAGCATCATACACACCGCAAACTACATAAAGTCACCACCATACACACTGCAACCTATATACAGTCACCACCATAAATACTCTAACCTGTATACAGTCATCACCATACATACTACAACTGATATACAGTCACCACCATACACACTGCAAACTATATAAAGTCACCACCATACACACTGTAACCTATATACAGTCAGCAACATGCATACTGTAACCTATATACCATCACCATCGTAACACACTGTAACCGATATACTGTCACCACCATACACACTGTAACCTATATACAGTCACCTCCATATACACTGTAACCTATATACAGTCACGACCATACACACTGTAACCTGTACACAGTCAACACCATACATACTGCAACCTATATACAGTCACCACCATACACAATGTAACCTATATACAGTCACCACCATGCACACTATAACCTATATACAGTCACCTGCATACACACTTTAACCTATATACAGTCACCTTCATACACACTGTAACCTACATACAGTCACCATCATACACAATGTAACCTATATAAAGTCACCACCATACACACTGTAACCTATATAGATTCACCACATACACACTGTAACCAAAATACAGTCACCACCATAAACAATGTAACCTATATACAGTCACCTCCATACACACTGTAAGCTATATGCAGTTGCCATCATACACACCGTAACCTATATATCGTCTCCTCCATATACACTGTAACCTATATACAGTCACATCATACACACTGTAACGTTTATACAGTCACCATCATACACACTGTAAACTATATAAAGTCACCAACTTACATACTGTGACCTATATACAGTCACCATCATAACACACTGTAACATATATACAGTCATCATCATGCACAATGTAACCTATATACAGTCACCACAATATGCACTGTAACCTATATACAGTCACCTTCATACACACTGTAACCTATATACAGTCACCATCATACACACCGTAACCTATATAAAATGACCTCCATACATAATGTAACCTATATACAGTCACCATCATACACACTGTAACCTATATTTAATCACAGCATACACACTGTAACCTATATACAGTCACTTCCATGCACACTGTAACCTATATACAGTCACCAACATACACACTGTAACCTATATTTAATCACAGCATACACACTGTAACCTATAGACAGTCACCACCATACATATTGCAACCTATATACAGTCACCACCATACACACTGTAACATATATACAGTCAGCACCATATATACTGTAAACTATATATCGTCACCTCCATATACACTGTAACCTATATACAGTCACATCATACACACTGTAACCTATATACAGTCACCATCATACACACTGTAACATATATATAGTCACCACCATACACACTGTAACCTATATACAGTCACCATCATAACACACTGTAACATATATACAGTTATCACCCTGCACAATGTAACGTATATACAGTCACCATCACAACACACTGTAACATATATACAGTCATCACCATGCACAATGTAACCTATATACAGTCACCACCATATGCACTGTAACCTATATAGAGTCATCTTTATACACACTGTAACCTATATGCAGTCACCACCATATGCACAGAAACCTATATAGAGTCACCTTCATACACACTGTAACCTATATACAGTCACCATCATACACACTGCAACCTATATAAAGTCACCACCATACACACTGCAACCTATATACAGTCACCACCATACACACTGTAACCTGTATACAGTCACCACCATACATACTGCAACCTATATACAGTCAGCACCATACACACTGCAACCTATATACAGTCACCACCATACAGAGTGTAAATAATATACAGTCACCAACATGCATACTGTAACCTATATACAGTCACCATCATACACACTGTAAACTATATAAAGTCATCACCATACACAGTGCAACATATATACAGTCACCACCATACACACTGTAACCTGTATACAGTCACCACCATACATACTGCAACCTATATACAGTCAGCACCATACACACTGCAACCTATATACAGTCACCACCATACAGAGTGTAAATAATATACAGTCACCAACATGCATACTGTAACCTATATGCAGTCACCATCATACACACTGTAACCTATATATTGTCACCTCCATATACACTGTAACCTATATACAGTCAGCAACATGCATACTGTAACCTATATACCATCACCATCATAACACACTGTAACCGATATACAGTCACCACCATACACACTGTAACCTATATACAGTCACGACCATACACACTGTAACCTGTACACAGTCAACACCATACATACTGCAACCTATATACAGTCACCACCATACACAATGTAACCTATATACAGTCACCACCATGCACGCTATAACCTATATACAGTCACCATCATACACACTGTAACCTATATATTTTCACATCATACACACGGTAACCTATAGACAGTCACCATCATACATACTGTATCATATATACAGTCACATCATACACACTGTAACCTATAGACAGTCACCATGATACATACTGTATCCTATATGCAGTCACATAATACACATTGTATCCTATATACAGGCACAATAATACATAATGTATCCTATATACAGTCACATCATACACTCTGTAAACTATAGACAGTCACCATCATACATACTGTATCCTATATACAGTCACATCATACACACTGTATCCTATATACAGTCACATCATACACACTGTAACCTATAGAAAGTCACCATCATACATACTGTATCCTATATACAGTCACATCATACACACTGTAACCTATAGACAGTCACCATCATACATGATGTATCCTACATACAGGCACCATCATACACACTGTATCCTATATACAGTCACCATCATACACATTGTATCCTATATACAGTCACATCATATACACTGTAACCTAAAGACATTAACCAACATACACACTATAACCTATATACAGTCACATCATACACACTGTAACCTATATACAGTCACCATCATACACACTGTAACCTATATACAGTCACCATCATACACACTGTAACCTATATACAGTCACCTTCATCCACACTGTAACTTATATACAGTCACCATCATACACACTGTAACCTATATAAAGTCACCACCATACACACTGTAACCTATATACAGTCACCACCATTCACACTGTAACCGAAATACAGTCACCACCATAAACAATGTAACCTATATACAGTCACCACCATGCACACTGTAACCTATATACAGTCACCTCCATACACACTGTAAGCTATATGCAGTTGCCGTCATACACACTGTAACCTATATATCGTCTCCTCCATATACACAGTAACCTATATACAGTCACATCATACACACTGTAATGTTTATACAGTCACCATCATACACACTGTAAACTATATAATGTCACCAACTTACATACTGTGACCTATATACAGTCACCATCATAACACACTGTAACATATATACAGTCATCACCATGCACAATGTAACCTATATACAGTCACGTTCATACACACTGTAACCTATATACAGTCACCATCATACACACTGTAACCTATATAAAATGACCTCCATACATAATGTAACCTATATACAGTCACCATCATACACACTGTAACCTATATTTAATCACAGCATACACACTGTAACCTATATACAGTCACTTCCATACACACTGTAACCTATATACAGTCACCAACATACATACTGTAACCAATATACAGTCACGTCATACACACTGTAACCTATATACAGTCAGTTCCATATATAATGTAACCTATATACAGTGACTTCAAGACACACTGTAACCTATAGACAGTCACCACCATACATACTGCAACCTATATACAGTCACCACCATACACACTGCAACCTATATACAGTCACCACCATACAGAGTGTAAATAATATACAGTCATCACCATGCACAATGTAACCTATATACAGTCACCACCATATGCACTGTAACCTATATAGAGTCATCTTCATACACACTGTAACCTATATGCAGTCACCACCATATGCACTGTAACCTATATAGAGTCACCTTCATACACACTGTAACCTATATACAGTCAGCATCATACACACCGCAAACTACATAAAGTCACCACCATACACACTGCAACCTATATACAGTCACCACCATAAATACTCTAACCTGTATACAGTCATCACCATACATACTACAACTGATATACAGTCACCACCATACACACTGCAAACTATATAAAGTCACCACCATACACACTGTAACCTATATACAGTCAGCAACATGCATACTGTAACCTATATACCATCACCATCGTAACACACTGTAACCGATATACTGTCACCACCATATGCACTGTAACCTATATAGAGTCATCTTTATACACACTGTAACCTATATGCAGTCACCACCATATGCACAGAAACCTATATAGAGTCACCTTCATACACACTGTAACCTATATACAGTCACCATCATACACACTGCAACCTATATAAAGTCACCACCATACACACTGCAACCTATATACAGTCACCACCATACACACTGTAACCTGTATACAGTCACCACCATACATACTGCAACCTATATACAGTCAGCACCATACACACTGCAACCTATATACAGTCACCACCATACAGAGTGTAAATAATATACAGTCACCAACATGCATACTGTAACCTATATACAGTCACCATCATACACACTGTAAACTATATAAAGTCATCACCATACACAGTGCAACATATATACAGTCACCACCATACACACTGTAACCTGTATACAGTCACCACCATACATACTGCAACCTATATACAGTCAGCACCATACACACTGCAACCTATATACAGTCACCACCATACAGAGTGTAAATAATATACAGTCACCAACATGCATACTGTAACCTATATGCAGTCACCATCATACACACTGTAACCTATATATTGTCACCTCCATATACACTGTAACCTATATACAGTCAGCAACATGCATACTGTAACCTATATACCATCACCATCATAACACACTGTAACCGATATACAGTCACCACCATACACACTGTAACCTATATACAGTCACGACCATACACACTGTAACCTGTACACAGTCAACACCATACATACTGCAACCTATATACAGTCACCACCATACACAATGTAACCTATATACAGTCACCACCATGCACGCTATAACCTATATACAGTCACCATCATACACACTGTAACCTATATATTTTCACATCATACACACGGTAACCTATAGACAGTCACCATCATACATACTGTATCATATATACAGTCACATCATACACACTGTAACCTATAGACAGTCACCATGATACATACTGTATCCTATATGCAGTCACATAATACACATTGTATCCTATATACAGGCACAATAATACATAATGTATCCTATATACAGTCACATCATACACTCTGTAAACTATAGACAGTCACCATCATACATACTGTATCCTATATACAGTCACATCATACACACTGTATCCTATATACAGTCACATCATACACACTGTAACCTATAGAAAGTCACCATCATACATACTGTATCCTATATACAGTCACATCATACACACTGTAACCTATAGACAGTCACCATCATACATGATGTATCCTACATACAGGCACCATCATACACACTGTATCCTATATACAGTCACCATCATACACATTGTATCCTATATACAGTCACATCATATACACTGTAACCTAAAGACATTAACCAACATACACACTATAACCTATATACAGTCACATCATACACACTGTAACCTATATACAGTCACCATCATACACACTGTAACCTATATACAGTCACCATCATACACACTGTAACCTATATACAGTCACCTTCATCCACACTGTAACTTATATACAGTCACCATCATACACACTGTAACCTATATAAAGTCACCACCATACACACTGTAACCTATATACAGTCACCACCATTCACACTGTAACCGAAATACAGTCACCACCATAAACAATGTAACCTATATACAGTCACCACCATGCACACTGTAACCTATATACAGTCACCTCCATACACACTGTAAGCTATATGCAGTTGCCGTCATACACACTGTAACCTATATATCGTCTCCTCCATATACACAGTAACCTATATACAGTCACATCATACACACTGTAATGTTTATACAGTCACCATCATACACACTGTAAACTATATAATGTCACCAACTTACATACTGTGACCTATATACAGTCACCATCATAACACACTGTAACATATATACAGTCATCACCATGCACAATGTAACCTATATACAGTCACGTTCATACACACTGTAACCTATATACAGTCACCATCATACACACTGTAACCTATATAAAATGACCTCCATACATAATGTAACCTATATACAGTCACCATCATACACACTGTAACCTATATTTAATCACAGCATACACACTGTAACCTATATACAGTCACTTCCATACACACTGTAACCTATATACAGTCACCAACATACATACTGTAACCAATATACAGTCACGTCATACACACTGTAACCTATATACAGTCAGTTCCATATATAATGTAACCTATATACAGTGACTTCAAGACACACTGTAACCTATAGACAGTCACCACCATACATACTGCAACCTATATACAGTCACCACCATACACACTGCAACCTATATACAGTCACCACCATACAGAGTGTAAATAATATACAGTCATCACCATGCACAATGTAACCTATATACAGTCACCACCATATGCACTGTAACCTATATAGAGTCATCTTCATACACACTGTAACCTATATGCAGTCACCACCATATGCACTGTAACCTATATAGAGTCACCTTCATACACACTGTAACCTATATACAGTCAGCATCATACACACCGCAAACTACATAAAGTCACCACCATACACACTGCAACCTATATACAGTCACCACCATAAATACTCTAACCTGTATACAGTCATCACCATACATACTACAACTGATATACAGTCACCACCATACACACTGCAAACTATATAAAGTCACCACCATACACACTGTAACCTATATACAGTCAGCAACATGCATACTGTAACCTATATACCATCACCATCGTAACACACTGTAACCGATATACTGTCACCACCATACACACTGTAACCTATATACAGTCACCTCCATATACACTGTAACCTATATACAGTCACGACCATACACACTGTAACCTGTACACAGTCAACACCATACATACTGCAACCTATATACAGTCACCACCATACACAATGTAACCTATATACAGTCACCACCATGCACACTATAACCTATATACAGTCACCTGCATACACACTTTAACCTATATACAGTCACCTTCATACACACTGTAACCTACATACAGTCACCATCATACACAATGTAACCTATATAAAGTCACCACCATACACACTGTAACCTATATAGATTCACCACATACACACTGTAACCAAAATACAGTCACCACCATAAACAATGTAACCTATATACAGTCACCTCCATACACACTGTAAGCTATATGCAGTTGCCATCATACACACCGTAACCTATATATCGTCTCCTCCATATACACTGTAACCTATATACAGTCACATCATACACACTGTAACGTTTATACAGTCACCATCATACACACTGTAAACTATATAAAGTCACCAACTTACATACTGTGACCTATATACAGTCACCATCATAACACACTGTAACATATATACAGTCATCATCATGCACAATGTAACCTATATACAGTCACCACAATATGCACTGTAACCTATATACAGTCACCTTCATACACACTGTAACCTATATACAGTCACCATCATACACACCGTAACCTATATAAAATGACCTCCATACATAATGTAACCTATATACAGTCACCATCATACACACTGTAACCTATATTTAATCACAGCATACACACTGTAACCTATATACAGTCACTTCCATGCACACTGTAACCTATATACAGTCACCAACATACACACTGTAACCTATATTTAATCACAGCATACACACTGTAACCTATAGACAGTCACCACCATACATATTGCAACCTATATACAGTCACCACCATACACACTGTAACATATATACAGTCAGCACCATATATACTGTAAACTATATATCGTCACCTCCATATACACTGTAACCTATATACAGTCACATCATACACACTGTAACCTATATACAGTCACCATCATACACACTGTAACATATATATAGTCACCACCATACACACTGTAACCTATATACAGTCACCATCATAACACACTGTAACATATATACAGTTATCACCCTGCACAATGTAACGTATATACAGTCACCATCACAACACACTGTAACATATATACAGTCATCACCATGCACAATGTAACCTATATACAGTCACCACCATATGCACTGTAACCTATATAGAGTCATCTTTATACACACTGTAACCTATATGCAGTCACCACCATATGCACAGAAACCTATATAGAGTCACCTTCATACACACTGTAACCTATATACAGTCACCATCATACACACTGCAACCTATATAAAGTCACCACCATACACAATGTAACCTATATACAGTCACCACCATACACAATGTAACCAATATACAGTCACCTCCATACACACTGTAAGCTATATGCAGTCACCATCATACACACTGTAACCTATATATCGTCACCTCCATATACACTGTAACCTATATACAGTCTCAGCATACACACTGTAACCTATATACAGTCACCATCATACACACTGCAACCTATATACAGTCACCACCAGACACACTGTAAACTATATAAAGTCACCACCATACACACTGCAACCTATATACAGTCACCACCATACACACTGTAACCTGTATACAGTCACCACCATACATACTGCAACCTATATACAGTCAGCACCATACACACTGCAACCTATATACAGTCACCACCATACAGAGTGTAAATAATATACAGTCACCAACATGCATACTGTAACCTATATACAGTCACCATCATACACACTGTAAACTATATAAAGTCACCACCATACACAGTGCAACATATATACAGTCACCACCATACACACTGTAACCTGTATACAGTCACCACCATACATAATGCAACCTATATACAGTCAGCACCATACACACTGCAACCTATATACAGTCACCACCATACAGAGTGTAAATAATATACAGTCACCAACATGCATACTGTAACCTATATGCAGTCACCATCATACACACTGTAACCTATATATTGTCACCTCCATATACACTGTAACCTATATACAGTCAGCAACATGCATACTGTAACCTATATACCATCACCATCATAACACACTGTAACCGATATACAGTCACCACCATACACACTGTAACCTATATACAGTCACGACCATACACACTGTAACCTATATACAGTCACCATCATACACACCGTAACCTATATAAAATGACCTCCATACATAATGTAACCTATATACAGTCACCATCATACACTCTGTAACCTATATTTAATCACAGCATACACACTGTAACCTATATACAGTCACTTCCATGCACACTGTAACCTATATACAGTCACCAACATACACACTGTAACCTATATTTAATCACAGCATACACACTGTAACCTATAGACAGTCACCACCATACATATTGCAACCTATATACAGTCACCACCATACACACTGTAACATATATACAGTCAGCACCATATATACTGTAAACTATATATCGTCACCTCCATATACACTGTAACCTATATACAGTCACATCATACACACTGTAACCTATATACAGTCACCATCATACACACTGTAACATATATATAGTCACCACCATACACACTGTAACCTATATACAGTCACCATCATAACACACTGTAACATATATACAGTTATCACCCTGCACAATGTAACGTATATACAGTCACCATCATAACACACTGTAACATATATACAGTCATCACCATGCACAATGTAACCTATATACAGTCACCACCATATGCACTGTAACCTATATAGAGTCATCTTTATACACACTGTAACCTATATGCAGTCACCACCATATGCACAGAAACCTATATAGAGTCACCTTCATACACACTGTAACCTATATACAGTCACCATCATACACACTGCAACCTATATAAAGTTACCACCATACACAATGTAACCTATATACAGTCACCACCATACACAATGTAACCAATATACAGTCACCTCCATACACACTGTAAGCTATATGCAGTCACCATCATACACACTGTAACCTATATATCGTCACCTCCATATACACTGTAACCTATATACAGTCTCAGCATACACACTGTAACCTATATACAGTCACCATCATACACACTGCAACCTATATACAGTCACCACCATACACACTGTAAACTATATAAAGTCACCACCATACACACTGCAACCTATATACAGTCACCACCATACACACTGTAACCTGTATACAGTCACCACCATACATACTGCAACCTATATACAGTCAGCACCATACACACTGCAACCTATATACAGTCACCACCATACAGAGTGTAAATAATATACAGTCACCAACATGCATACTGTAACCTATATACAGTCACCATCATACACACTGTAAACTATATAAAGTCACCACCATACACAGTGCAACATATATACAGTCACCACCATACACACTGTAACCTGTATACAGTCACCACCATACATACTGCAACCTATATACAGTCAGCACCATACACACTGCAACCTATATACAGTCACCACCATACAGAGTGTAAATAATATACAGTCACCAACATGCATACTGTAACCTATATGCAGTCACCATCATACACACTGTAACCTATATATTGTCACCTCCATATACACTGTAACCTATATACAGTCAGCAACATGCATACTGTAACCTATATACCATCACCATCATAACACACTGTAACCGATATACAGTCACCACCATACACACTGTAACCTATATACAGTCACGACCATACACACTGTAACCTGTACACAGTCAACACCATACATACTGCAACCTATATACAGTCACCACCATACACAATGTAACCTATATACAGTCACCACCATGCACGCTATAACCTATATACAGTCACCATCATACACACTGTAACCTATATATTTTCACATCATACACACGGTAACCTATAGACAGTCACCATCATACATACTGTATCATATATACAGTCACATCATACACACTGTAACCTATAGACAGTCACCATGATACATTCTGTATCCTATATGCAGTCACATAATACACATTGTATCCTATATACAGGCACAATAATACATAATGTATCCTATATAAAGTCACATCATGCACACTGCAACCTATATACATACACCATGATACATACTGTATCCTATATACAGTCACATCATACACTCTGTAAACTATAGACAGTCACCATCATACATACTGTATCCTATATACAGTCACATCATACACACTGTATCCTATATACAGTCACATCATACACACTGTAACCTATAGAAAGTCACCATCATACATACTGTATCCTATATACAGTCACATCATACACACTGTAACCTATAGACAGTCACCATCATACATGATGTATCCTACATACAGGCACCATCATACACACTGTATCCTATATACAGTCACCATCATACACATTGTATCCTATATACAGTCACATCATATACACTGTAACCTAAAGACAGTAACCATCATACACACTATAACCTATATACAGTCACATCATACACACTGTAACCTATATACAGTCACCATCATACACACTGTAACCTATATACAGTCACCATCATACACACTGTAACCTATATAAAGTCACCACCATACACACTGTAACGTATATACAGTCACCACCATACACAATGTAACCTATATACTGTCACCTTCATACACACTGTAACCTATATACAGTCACCATCATACACACTGTAACCTATATACAGTCACCATTATACACACCGTAAACTATGTAAAGTCACCACCATACACACTGCAACCTATATACAGTCACCACCATAAACACTGTAACCTGTATACAGTCACCACCATACATACTGCAACCTATGTACAGTAAGCAACATGCATACTGTAACCTATATACCGTCATCATCTTAACACACTGTAACCGATATACAGTCACCACCATACACACTGTAACCTATATACAGTCACCTCCATATACACTGTAACCTATATACAGTCACAACCATACACACTGTAACCTGTACACAGTCAACACCATATATACTGCAACCTATATACAGTCACCACCATACACAATGTAACCTATATACAGTCACCACCATGCACACTATAACCTATATACAGTCACCTCCATACACACTGTAAGCTATATGCAGTCACCATCATACACACTGTAACCTATATATTGTCACCTCCATATACACTGTAACCTATATACAGTCACCATCATACACACTGTAACCTATATACAGTCACCTTCATCCACACTGTAACTTATATACAGTCACCATCATACACACTGTAACCTATATAAAGTCACCACCATACACACTGTAACCTATATACAGTCACCACCATTCACACTGTAACCGAAATACAGTCACCACCATAAACAATGTAACCTATATACAGTCACCACCATGCACACTGTAACCTATATACAGTCACCTCCATACACACTGTAAGCTATATGCAGTTGCCGTCATACACACTGTAACCTATATATCGTCTCCTCCATATACACAGTAACCTATATACAGTCACATCATACACACTGTAATGTTTATACAGTCACCATCATACACACTGTAAACTATATAATGTCACCAACTTACATACTGTGACCTATATACAGTCACCATCATAACACACTGTAACATATATACAGTCATCACCATGCACAATGTAACCTATATACAGTCACCTTCATACACACTGTAACCTATATACAGTCACCATCATACACACTGTAACCTATATAAAATGACCTCCATACATAATGTAACCTATATACAGTCACCATCATACACACTGTAACCTATATTTAATCACAGCATACACACTGTAACCTATATACCGTCACTTCCATACACACTGTAACCTATATACAGTCACCAACATACATACTGTAACCAATATACAGTCACGTCATACACACTGTAACCTATATACAGTCAGTTCCATATATAATGTAACCTATATACAGTGACTTCAAGACACACTGTAACCTATAGACAGTCACCACCATACATACTGCAACCTATATACAGTCACCACCATACACACTGCAACCTATATACAGTCACCACCATACAGAGTGTAAATAATATACAGTCATCACCATGCACAATGTAACCTATATACAGTCACCACCATATGCACTGTAACCTATATAGAGTCATCTTCATACACACTGTAACCTATATGCAGTCACCACCATATGCACTGTAACCTATATAGAGTCACCTTCATACACACTGTAACCTATATACAGTCAGCATCATACACACCGTAAACTACATAAAGTCACCACCATACACACTGCAACCTATATACAGTCACCACCATAAATACTCTAACCTGTATACAGTCACCACCATACATACTACAACCGATATACAGTCACCACCATACACACTGCAAACTATATAAAGTCACCACCATACACACTGTAACCTATATACAGTCAGCAACATGCATACTGTAACCTATATACCATCACCATCGTAACACACTGTAACCGATATACTGTCACCACCATACACACTGTAACCTATATACAGTCACCTCCATATACACTGTAACCTATATACAGTCACGACCATACACACTGTAACCTGTACACAGTCAACACCATACATACTGCAACCTATATACAGTCACCACCATACACAATGTAACCTATATACAGTCACCACCATGCACACTATAACCTATATACAGTCACCTGCATACACACTTTAACCTATATACAGTCACCTTCATACACACTGTAACCTACATACAGTCACCATCATACACAATGTAACCTATATAAAGTCACCACCATACACACTGTAACCTATATACAGTCACCACATACACACTGTAACCAAAATACAGTCACCACCATAAACAATGTAACCTATATACAGTCACCTCCATACACACTGTAAGCTATATGCAGTTGCCATCATACACACCGTAACCTATATATCGTCTCCTCCATATACACTGTAACCTATATACAGTCACATCATACACACTGTAACGTTTATACAGTCACCATCATACACACTGTAAACTATATAAATCACCAACTTACATACTGTGACCTATATAAAGTCACCATCATAACACACTGTAACATATATACAGTCATCATCATGCACAATGTAACCTATATACAGTCACCACAATATGCACTGTAACCTATATACAGTCACCTTCATACACACTGTAACCTATATACAGTCACCATCATACACACCGTAACCTATATAAAATGACCTCCATACATAATGTAACCTATATACAGTCACCATCATACACACTGTAACCTATATTTAATCACAGCATACACACTGTAACCTATATACAGTCACTTCCATGCACACTGTAACCTATATACAGTCACCAACATACACACTGTAACCTATATTTAATCACAGCATACACACTGTAACCTGTAGACAGTCACCACCATACATATTGCAACCTATATACAGTCACCACCATACACACTGTAACATATATACAGTCAGCACCATATATACTGTAAACTATATATCGTCACCTCCATATACACTGTAACCTATATACAGTCACATCATACACACTGTAACCTATATACAGTCACCATCATACACACTGTAACATATATATAGTCACCACCATACACACTGTAACCTATATACAGTCACCATCATAACACACTGTAACATATATACAGTTATCACCCTGCACAATGTAACCTATATACAGTCACCATCATAACACACTGTAACATATATACAGTCATCACCATGCACAATGTAACCTATATACAGTCACCACCATATGCACTGTAACCTATATAGAGTCATCTTTATACACACTGTAACCTATATGCAGTCACCACCATATGCACAGAAACCTATATAGAGTCACCTTCATACACACTGTAACCTATATGCAGTCACCATCATACACACTGCAACCTATATAAAGTCACCACCATACACAATGTAACCTATATACAGTCACCACCATACACAATGTAACCAATATACAGTCACCTCCATACACACTGTAAGCTATATGCAGTCACCATCATACACACTGTAACCTATATATCGTCACCTCCATATACACTGTAACCTATATACAGTCTCAGCATACACACTGTAACCTATATATAGTCACCATCATACACACTGCAACCTATATACAGTCACCACCATACAGAGTGTAAATAATATACAGTCACCAACATGCATACTGTAACCTATATACCATCACCATCATAACACACTGTAACCGATATACAGTCACCACCATACACACTGCAACCTATATACAGTCACCACCATACACACTGTAACCTGTATACAGTCACCACCATACATACTGCAACCTATATACAGTCAGCACCATACACACTGCAACCTATATACAGTCACCACCATACAGAGTGTAAATAATATACAGTCACCAACATGCATACTGTAACCTATATACAGTCACCATCATACACACTGTAAACTATATAAAGTCACCACCATACACAGTGCAACATATATACAGTCACCACCATACACACTGTAACCTGTATACAGTCACCACCATACATACTGCAACCTATATACAGTCAGCACCATACACACTGCAACCTATATACAGTCACCACCATACAGAGTGTAAATAATATACAGTCACCAACATGCATACTGTAACCTATATGCAGTCACCATCATACACACTGTAACCTATATATTGTCACCTCCATATACACTGTAACCTATATACAGTCAGCAACATGCATACTGTAACCTATATACCATCACCATCATAACACACTGTAACCGATATACAGTCACCACCATACACACTGTAACCTATATACAGTCACGACCATACACACTGTAACCTGTACACAGTCAACACCATACATACTGCAACCTATATACAGTCACCACCATACACAATGTAACCTATATACAGTCACCACCATGCACGCTATAACCTATATACAGTCACCATCATACACACTGTAACCTATATATTTTCACATCATACACACGGTAACCTATAGACAGTCACCATCATACATACTGTATCATATATACAGTCACATCATACACACTGTAACCTATAGACAGTCACCATGATACATACTGTATCCTATATGCAGTCACATAATACACATTGTATCCTATATACAGGCACAATAATACATAATGTATCCTATACAAAGTCACATCATGCACACTGCAACCTATATACATACACCATGATACATACTGTATCCTATATACAGTCACATCATACACTCTGTAAACTATAGACAGTCACCATCATACATACTGTATCCTATATACAGTCACATCGTACACACTGTATCCTATATACAGTCACATCATACACACTGTAACCTATAGAAAGTCACCATCATACATACTGTATCCTATATACAGTCACATTATACACACTGTATCCAATAGACAGTCCCCATCATATATACTGTATCCTATATACAGTCATATCATACACACTGTATCCTATATACAGTCACATCATACACACAGTAACCTATAGAAAGTCACCATCTTACATACTGTATCCTATATACAGTCACATCATACACACTGTAACCTATAGACAGTCACCATCGTACACACTGTATCCTACATACAGGCACCATCATACACACTGTATCCTATACACAGTCACCATCATACACATTGTATCCTATATACAGTCACATCATATACACTGTAACCTAAAGACAGTAACCATCATACACACTATAACCTATATACAGTCACATCATACACACTGTAACCTATATACAGTCACCATCATACACACTGTAACCTATATACAGTCACCATCATACACACTGTAACCTATATAAAGTCACCACCATACACACTGTAACGTATATACAGTCACCACCATACACAATGTAACCTATATACAGTCACCATTATACACACCGTAAACTATGTAAAGTCACCACCATACACGCTGCAACCTATATACAGTCACCACCATAAACACTGTAACCTGTATACAGTCACCACCATACATACTGCAACCTATGTACAGTAAGCAACATGCATACTGTAACCTATATACCGTCATCATCTTAACACACTGTAACCGATATACAGTCACCACCATACACACTGTAACCTATATACAGTCACCACCATTCACACTGTAACCGAAATACAGTCACCACCATAAACAATGTAACCTATATACAGTCACCACCATGCACACTGTAACCTATATACAGTCACCTCCATACACACTGTAAGCTATATGCAGTTGCCGTCATACACACTGTAACCTATATAAAGTCACCACCATACACACTGTAACCTATATACAGTCACCACCATTCACACTGTAACCGAAATACAGTCACCACCATAAACAATGTAACCTATATACAGTCACCACCATGCACACTGTAACCTATATACAGTCACCTCCATACACACTGTAAGCTATATGCAGTTGCTGTCATACACACTGTAACCTATATATCGTCTCCTCCATATACACAGTAACCTATATACAGTCACATCATACACACTGTAATGTTTATACAGTCACCATCATACACACTGTAAACTATATAATGTCACCAACTTACATACTGTGACCTATATACAGTCACCATCATAACACACTGTAACATATATACAGTCATCACCATGCAAAATGTAACCTATATACAGTCACCTTCATACACACTGTAACCTATATACAGTCACCATCATACACACTGTAACCTATATAAAATGACCTCCATACATAATGTAACCTATATACAGTCACCATCATACACACTGTAACCTATATTTAATCACAGCATACACACTGTAACCTATATACAGTCACTTCCATACACACTGTAACCTATATACAGTCACCAACATACATACTGTAACCAATATACAGTCATGTCATACACACTGTAACCTATATACAGTCAGTTCCATATATAATGTAACCTATATACAGTGACTTCAAGACACACTGTAACCTATAGACAGTCACCACCATACATACTGCAACCTATATACAGTCACCACCATACACACTGCAACCTATATACAGTCACCACCATACAGAGTGTAAATAATATACAGTCATCACCATGCACAATGTAACCTATATACAGTCACCACCATATGCACTGTAACCTATATAGAGTCATCTTCATACACACTGTAACCTATATGCAGTCACCACCATATGCACTGTAACCTATATAGAGTCACCTTCATACACACTGTAACCTATATACAGTCAGCATCATACACACCGTAAACTACATAAAGTCACCACCATACACACTGCAACCTATATACAGTCACCACCATAAATACTCTAACCTGTATACAGTCACCACCATACATACTACAACCGATATACAGTCACCACCATACACACTGCAAACTATATAAAGTCACCACCATACACACTGTAACCTATATACAGTCAGCAACATGCAGACTGTAACCTATATACCATCACCATCGTAACACACTGTAACCGATATACTGTCACCACCATACACACTGTAACCTATATACAGTCACCTCCATATACACTGTAACCTATATACAGTCACGACCATACACACTGTAACCTGTACACAGTCAACACCATACATACTGCAACCTATATACAGTCACCACCATACACAATGTAACCTATATACAGTCACCACCATGCACACTATAACCTATATACAGTCACCTGCATACACACTTTAACCTATATACAGTCACCTTCATACACACTGTAACCTACATACAGTCACCATCATACACAATGTAACCTATATAAAGTCACCACCATACACACTGTAACCTATATACAGTCACCACCATACACACTGTAACCAAAATACAGTCACCACCATAAACAATGTAACCTATATACAGTCACCTCCATACACACTGTAAGCTATATGCAGTTGCCATCATACACACCGTAACCTATATATCGTCTCCTCCATATACACTGTAACCTATATACAGTCACATCATACACACTGTAACGTTTATACAGTCACCATCATACACACTGTAAACTATATAAAGTCACCAACTTACATACTGTGACCTATATACAGTCACCATCATAGCACACTGTAACATATATACAGTCATCATCATGCACAATGTAACCTATATACAGTCACCACAATATGCACTGTAACCTATATACAGTCACCTTCATACACACTGTAACCTATATACAGTCACCATCATACACACCGTAACCTATGTAAAATGACCTCCATACATAATGTAAACTATATACAGTCACCACCATACACACTGTAACCTGTATACAGTCACCACCAAACATACTGCAACCTATATACAGTCAGCACCATACACTGCAACCTATATACAGTCACCACCATACAGAGTGTAAATAATATACAGTCACCAACATGCATACTGTAACCTATATGCAGTCACCATCATACACACTGTAACCTATATATTGTCACCTCCATATACACTGTAACCTATATACGGTCACATCATACACACTGTAACCTATATAAAGTCACCACCATACACACTGTAACCTATATACAGTCACCACCATACACACTGTAACCGAAATACAGTCACCACCATACACAATGTAACCTATATACAGTCACCACCATGCACACTGTAACCTATATACAGTCACCTCCATACACACTGTAAGCTATATGCAGTTGCCATCATACACACTGTAACCTATATATCGTCTCCTCCATATACACTGTAACCTATATACAGTCACATCATACACACTGTAATGTTTATACAGTCACCATCATACACACTGTAAACTATATAAATTCACCAACTTACATACTGTGACCTATATACAGTCACCATCATAACACACTGTAACATATATACAGTCATCACCATGCACAATGTAACCTATATACAGTCACCTTCATACACACTGTAACCTATATACAGTCACCATCATACACACCGTAACCTATATAAAATGACCTCCATACATAATGTAACCTATATACAGTCACCATCATACACACTGTAACCTATATTTAATCACAGCATACACACTGTAACCTATATACAGTCACTTCCATACACACTGTAACCTATATACAGTCACCAACATACATACTGTAACCAATATACAGTCACGTCATACACACTGTAACCTATATACAGTCAGTTTCATATATAATGTAACCTACATACAGTGACTCCAATACACACTGTAACCTATAGACAGTCACCACCATACATACTGCAACCTATATACAGTCACCACCATACACACTGCAACATATATACAGTCACCACCATACAGAGTGTAAATAATATACAGTCATCACCATGCACAATGTAACCTATATACAGTCACCACCATGCACAATGTAACCTATATACAGTCACCACCATATGCACTGTAACCTATATAGAGTCATCTTCATACACACTGTAACCTATATGCAGTCACCACCATATGCACTGTAACCTATATAGAGTCACCTTCATACACACTGTAACCTATATACAGTCACCATCATACACACCGTAAACTATATAAAGTCACCACCATACACACTGCAACCTGTACACAGTCAACACCATAAACACTGTAACCTGTATGCAGTCACCACCATACATACTACAACCGATATACAGTCACCACCATACACACTGCAAACTATATAAAGTCACCACCATACACACTGTAACCTATATACAGTCAGCAACATGCATACTGTAACCTATATACCGTCACCATCGTAACACACTGTAACCGATATACTGTCACCACCATACACACTGTAACCTATATACAGTAACCCCATATACACTGTAACCTATATACAGTCACGACCATACACACTGTAAACTGTACACAGTCAACACCATACATACTGCAACCTATATACAGTCACCACCATACACAATGTAACCTATATACAGTCACCACCATGCACACTATAACCTATATACAGTCACCTCCATACACACTTTAACCTATATACAGTCACCTTCATACACACTTTAACCTACATACAGTCACCATCATACACACTGTAACCTATATAAAGTCACCACCATACACACTGTAACCTATATACAGTCACCACCATACACACTGTAACCAAAATACAGTCACCACCATAAACAATGTAACCTATATACAGTCACCACCATGCACACTGTAACCTATAAACAGTCAACTCCATACACACTGTAAGCTATATGCAGTTGCCATCACACACACTGTAACCTATATATCGTCTCCTCCATATACACTGTAACCTACATAAAGTCACCACCATACACACTGTAACCGAAATACAGTCACCACCATAAACAATGTAACCTATATACAGTCACCACCATGCACACTATAACCTATATACAGGCACCTCCATACACACTTTAACCTATATACAGTCACCTTCATACACACTGTAACCTACATACAGTCACCATCATACACACTGTAACCTATATAAAGTCACCACCATACACACTGTAACCTATATACAGTCACCACCATACACACTGTAACCAAAATACAGTCACCACCATAAACAATGTAACCTATATACAGTCACCACCATGCACACTGTAACCTATATACAGTCACCTCCATACACACTGTAAGCTATATGCAGTTGCCATCACACACACTGTAACTTATATATCGTCTCCTCCATATACACTGTAACCTATATACAGTCACATCATACACACTGTAACATTTATACAGTCACCATCTTACACACTGTAAACTATATAAAGTCACCAACTTACATACTGTGACCTATATACAGTCACCATCATAACACACTGTAACATATATACAGTCATCATCATGCACAATGTAACCTATATACTGTCACCACAATATGCACTGTAACCTATATACAGTCACCTTCATACACACTGTAACCTATATACAGTCACCATCATACACACCGTAACCTATATAAAATGACCTCCATACATAATGTAACCTATATACAGTCACCATCATACACACTGTAATCTATATTTAATCACAGCCTACACACTGTAACCTATATAGAGTCACATCCATACACACTGTAACCTATATACAGTCACCATCATACACACTGTAACCTATATTTAATCACAGCATACACACTGTAACCTATAGACAGTCACCACCATACATACTGCAACCTCTATACAGTCACCACCATACACACTGCAACATATATACAGTCAGCACCATATATACTGTAAACTATATATCGTCACCTCCATATACACTGTAACCTATATACAGTCACATCATACACACTGTAACCTATATACAGTCACCATCATACACACTGTAACATATATATAGTCACCACCATACACACTGTAACCTATATACAGTCACCATCATAACACAATGTAACATATATGCAGTCATCACCATGCACAATGTAACCTATATACAGTCACCATCATAACACACTGTAACATATATACAGTCACCACCATGCACACTATAACCTATATACAGTCACCTCCATACACAATTTAACCGATATACAGTCACCTTCATACACATTGTAACCTACATACAGTCACCATCATACACACTGTAACCTATATAAAGTCACCACCATACACACTGTAACCTATATACAGTCACCACCATACACACTGTAACCAAAATACAGTCACCACCATAAACAATGTAACCTATATACAGTCACCACCATGCACACTGTAACCTATATACAGTCACCTCCATACACACTGTAAGCTATATGCAGTTGCCATCATACACACTGTAACCTATATATTGTCTCCTCCATATACACTGTAACCTATATACAGTCACATCATACACACTGTAACATTTATACAGTCACCATCATACACACTGTAAACTATATAAAGTCACCAACTTACATACTGTGACCTATATACAGTCACCATCATAACACACTGTAACATATATACAGTCATCATCATGCACAATGTAACCTATATACAGTCACCACAATATGCACTGTAACCTATATACAGTCACCTTCATACACACTGTAACCTATATACAGTCACCATCATACACACCGTAACCTATATAAAATGACCTCCATACATAATGTAACCTATATACAGTCACCATCATACACACTGTAACCTATATTTAATCACAGCATACACACTGTAACCTATAGACAGTCACCACCATACATACTGCAACCTCTATACAGTCACCACCATACACACTGTAACATATATACAATCAGCACCATATATACTGTAAACTATATATCGTCACCTCCATATACACTGTAACCTATATACAGTCACATCATACACACTGTAACCTATATACAGTCACCATCATACACACTGTAACATATATATAGTAACCACCATACACACTGTAACCTATATACAGTCACCATCATAACACAATGTAACATATATACAGTCATCACCATGCACAATGTAACCTATATACAGTCACCATCATAACACACTGTAACATATATACAGTCATCACCATGCACAATGTAACCTATATACAGTCACCACCATACGCACTGTAACCTATATAGAGTCATCTTCATACACACTGTAACCTATATGCAGTCACCACCATATGCACAGAAACCTATATAGAGTCACCTTCATACACACTGTAACCTATATACAGTCACCATCATACACACTGTAACCTATATAAAGTCACCACCATACACAATGTAACCTATATACAGTCACCACCATACACAATGTAACCAATATACAGTCACCTCCATACACACTGTAAGCTATATGCAGTCACCATCATACACACTGTAACCTATATATCATCACCTCCATATACACTGTAACCTATATACAGTCTCAGCATGCACACTGTAACCTATATACAGTCACCATCATACACACTGTAACACATATATAGTCACCACCATACACACTGTAAACTATATAAAGTCACCACCATACACACTGCAACCTATATACAGTCACCACCATACACACTGTAAACTATATAAAGTCACCACCATACACACTGCAACCTATATACAGTCACCACCATACACACTGTAACCTATATACAGTCACCACCATACATACTGCAACCTATATACAGTCAGCACCATACTCACTGCAACCTATATACAGTCACCACCATACAGAGTGTAAATAATATACAGTCACCAACATGCATACTGTAACCTATATACAGTCACCATCATACACACTGTAAACTATATAAAGTCACCACCATACACAATGCAACCTATATACAGTCACCACCATACACACTGTAACCTATATACAGTCACGACCATACACACTGTAACCTGTACACAGTCAACACCATACATACTGCAACCTATATACAGTCACCACCATACACAATGTAACCTATATACAGTCACCACCATGCACGCTATAACCTATATACATTCACCAACATGCATACTGTAACCTATATACAGCCACCATCATAACACACTGTAACATATATACAGTCAGCACCATATATACTGTAACCTAGATACAGTGACTTCCATGCACACTGTAACCTATGCACAGTCACCATCATACACACTGTAACCTGTATACAGTCAACACCATACACACTGCAACCTATATACAGTCACCACCATACACACTGCAAACTATATACAGTCACCACCATACACACTGTAACCTATATACAGTCAGCAACATGCATACTGTAACCTATATACCGTCACCATCATAACACACTGTAACCGATATACAGTCACCACCATACACACTGTAACCTATATACAGTCACGACCATACACACTGTAACCTGTACACAGTCAACACCATACATACTGCAACCTATATACAGTCACCACCATACACAATGTAACCTATATACAGTCACCACCATGCACGCTATAACCTATATACAGTCACCATCATACACACTGTAACCTATATATTGTCACCTCCATATACACTGTAACCTATATACAGTCACATCATACACACTGTAACCTATATACAGTCACCATCATACACACTGTAAACTATATAAAGTCACCAACTTACATACTGTGACCTATATACAGTCACCATCATAACACACTGTAACATATATACAGTCATCACCATGCACAATGTAACCTATATACAGTCACCACCATATGCACTGTAACCTATATAGCGTCATCTTCATACACACTGTAACCTATATGCAGTCACCACCATATGCAATGGACCCTATATAGAGTCACCTTCATACACACTGTAACCTATATACAGTCAGCATCATACACACTGTAACCTATATAAAGTCACCACCATACACAATGTAACCTATATACAGTCACCACCATACACACTGTAACCTATATACAGTCACCACCATGCACACTGTAACCTATATACAGTCACCAGCATCCACAATGTAACCTATATACAGTCACCTCCATACACACTGTAAGCTATATGCTGTCGCCATCATACACACTGTAACCTATATATTGTCACCTCCATATACACTGTAACCTATATACAGTCTCAGCATACACACTGTAACCTATATACAGTCACCATCATACACACTGTAACATATATATAGTCACCACCATACACACTGTAACCTATATACAGTCACCATCATACACACTGTAAACTATATAAAGTCACCACCATACACACTGCAACCTATATACAGTCACCACCATACACACTGTAACCTGTATACAGTCACCACCATACATACTGCAACCTATATACAGTCACCACCATACACACTGCAACCTATATACAGTCACCACCATACAGAGTGTAAATAATATACAGTCACCATCATAACACACTGTAACATATATACAGTCAGCACCATATATACTGTAACCTTTCTACAATGACTTCCATACACACTGTAACCTATACACAATCACCATCATACACACTGTTACCTAGATACAGTCACCACCATACACACTGTAACCTGTATACAGTCACCACCATACACACTGTATCCTACATACAGTCATCACAATACACAACGTAACCTATATACAGTCACCGCCATACATAATGTAACCTGTATGCAGTCACCATCATACACACTGTAACCTATATACAGTCACCCTCATACACACTGTAACCTATGCACAGTCACCATCATACACACTGTAACCTATATACTGCCAGCATCATACACACTGTAACCTATATACAGTCAGCACCATACACACTGCAACCTATATACAGTCACCACCATACAGAGTGTAAATAATATACAGTCACCAACATGCATACTGTAACCTATATACAGTCACCATCATACACACTTTAAACTATATAAAGTCACCACCATACACACTGCAACCTATATACAGTCACCACCATACACACTGTAACCTATATACAGTCACGACCATACACACTGTAACCTGTACACAGTCAACACCATACATACTGCAACCTATATACAGTCACCACCATACACAATGTAACCTATATACAGTCACCACCATGCACGCTATAACCTATATACATTCACCAACATGCATACTGTAACCTATATACAGCCACCATCATAACACACTGTAACATATATACAGTCAGCACCATATATACTGTAACCTAGATACAGTGACTTCCATACACACTGTAACCTATACACAGTCACCATCATACACACTGTAACCTGTATACAGTCAACACCATACACACTGCAACTTATATACAGTCACCACCATACACACTGCAAACTATATGCAGTCACCACCATACACACTGTAACCTATATACAGTCAGCAACATGCATACTGTAACCTATATACCGTCACCATCATAACACACTGTAACCGATATACAGGCACCACCATACATACTGTAACCTATATACAGTCACGACCATACACACTGTAACCTGTACACAGTCAACACCATACATACTGCAACCTATATACAGTCACCACCATACACAATGTAACCTATATACAGTCACCATCATACACACTGTAACCTATATATTGTCACCTCCATATACACTGTAACCTATATACAGTCAGCAACATGCATACTGTAACCTATATACCGTCACCATCATAACACACTGTAACCGATATACAGGCACCACCATACATACTGTAACCTATATACAGTCACGACCATACACACTGTAACCTGTACACAGTCAACACCATACATACTGCAACCTATATACAGTCATCACCATGCACAATGTAACCTATATACAGTCACCACCATATGCACTGTAACCTATATAACGTCATCTTCATACACACTGTAACCTATATGCAGTCACCACCATATGCAATGGACCCTATATAGAGTCACCTTCATACACACTGTAACCTATATACAGTCAGCATCATACACACTGTAACCTATATAAAGTCACCACCATACACAATGTAACCTATATACAGTCACCACCATACACACTGTAACCTATATACAGTCACCACCATGCACACTGTAACCTATATACAGTCACCAGCATCCACAATGTAACCTATATACAGTCACCTCCATACACACTGTAAGCTATATGCTGTCGCCATCATACACACTGTAACCTATATATTGTCACCTCCATATACACTGTAACCTATATACAGTCTCAGCATACACACTGTAACCTATATACAGTCACCATCATACACACTGTAACATATATATAGTCACCACCATACACACTGTAACCTATATACAGTCACCATCATACACACTGTAAACTATATAAAGTCACCACCATACACACTGCAACCTATATACAGTCACCACCATACACACTGTAACCTGTATACAGTCACCACCATACATACTGCAACCTATATACAGTCACCACCATACACACTGCAACCTATATACAGTCACCACCATACAGAGTGTAAATAATATACAGTCACCATCATAACACACTGTAACATATATACAGTCAGCACCATATATACTGTAACCTTTCTACAATGACTTCCATACACACTGTAACCTATACACAATCACCATCATACACACTGTTACCTAGATACAGTCACCACCATACACACTGTAACCTGTATACAGTCACCACCATACACACTGTATCCTACATACAGTCATCACAATACACAACGTAACCTATATACAGTCACCGCCATACATAATGTAACCTGTATGCAGTCACCATCATACACACTGTAACCTATATACAGTCACCCTCATACACACTGTAACCTATGCGCAGTCACCATCATACACACTGTAACCTATATACTGCCAGCATCATACACACTGTAACCTATATACAGTCAGCACCATACACACTGCAACCTATATACAGTCACCACCATACAGAGTGTAAATAATATACAGTCACCAACATGCATACTGTAACCTATATACAGTCACCATCATACACACTTTAAACTATATAAAGTCACCACCATACACACTGCAACCTATATACAGTCACCACCATACACACTGTAACCTATATACAGTCACGACCATACACACTGTAACCTGTACACAGTCAACACCATACATACTGCAACCTATATACAGTCACCACCATACACAATGTAACCTATATACAGTCACCACCATGCACGCTATAACCTATATACATTCACCAACATGCATACTGTAACCTATATACAGCCACCATCATAACACACTGTAACATATATACAGTCAGCACCATATATACTGTAACCTAGATACAGTGACTTCCATACACACTGTAACCTATACACAGTCACCATCATACACACTGTAACCTGTATACAGTCAACACCATACACACTGCAACTTATATACAGTCACCACCATACACACTGCAAACTATATGCAGTCACCACCATACACACTGTAACCTATATACAGTCAGCAACATGCATACTGTAACCTATATACCGTCACCATCATAACACACTGTAACCGATATACAGGCACCACCATACATACTGTAACCTATATACAGTCACGACCATACACACTGTAACCTGTACACAGTCAACACCATACATACTGCAACCTATATACAGTCACCACCATACACAATGTAACCTATATACAGTCACCATCATACACACTGTAACCTATATATTGTCACCTCCATATACACTGTAACCTATATACAGTCAGCAACATGCATACTGTAACCTATATACCGTCACCATCATAACACACTGTAACCGATATACAGGCACCACCATACATACTGTAACCTATATACAGTCACGACCATACACACTGTAACCTGTACACAGTCAACACCATACATACTGCAACCTATATACAGTCATCACCATGCACAATGTAACCTATATACAGTCACCACCATATGCACTGTAACCTATATAACGTCATCTTCATACACACTGTAACCTATATGCAGTCACCACCATATGCAATGGACCCTATATAGAGTCACCTTCATACACACTGTAACCTATATACAGTCAGCATCATACACACTGTAACCTATATAAAGTCACCACCATACACAATGTAACCTATATACAGTCACCACCATACACACTGTAACCTATATACAGTCACCACCATGCACACTGTAACCTATATACAGTCACCAGCATCCACAATGTAACCTATATACAGTCACCTCCATACACACTGTAAGCTATATGCTGTCGCCATCATACACACTGTAACCTATATATTGTCACCTCCATATACACTGTAACCTATATACAGTCTCAGCATACACACTGTAACCTATATACAGTCACCATCATACACACTGTAACATATATATAGTCACCACCATACACACTGTAACCTATATACAGTCACCATCATACACACTGTAAACTATATAAAGTCACCACCATACACACTGCAACCTATATACAGTCACCACCATACACACTGTAACCTGTATACAGTCACCACCATACATACTGCAACCTATATACAGTCACCACCATACACACTGCAACCTATATACAGTCACCACCATACAGAGTGTAAATAATATACAGTCACCATCATAACACACTGTAACATATATACAGTCAGCACCATATATACTGTAACCTTTCTACAATGACTTCCATACACACTGTAACCTATACACAATCACCATCATACACACTGTTACCTAGATACAGTCACCACCATACACACTGTAACCTGTATACAGTCACCACCATACACACTGTATCCTACATACAGTCATCACAATACACAACGTAACCTATATACAGTCACCGCCATACATAATGTATCCTGTATGCAGTCACCATCATACACACTGTAACCTATATACAGTCACCCTCATACACACTGTAACCTATGCACAGTCACCATCATACACACTGTAACCTATATACTGCCAGCATCATACACACTGTAACCTATATACAGTCAGCACCATACACACTGCAACCTATATACAGTCACCACCATACAGAGTGTAAATAATATACAGTCACCAACATGCATACTGTAACCTATATACAGTCACCATCATACACACTTTAAACTATATAAAGTCACCACCATACACACTGCAACCTATATACAGTCACCACCATACACACTGTAACCTATATACAGTCACGACCATACACACTGTAATCTGTACACAGTCAACACCATACATACTGCAACCTATATACAGTCACCACCATACACAATGTAACCTATATACAGTCACCACCATGCACGCTATAACCTATATACATTCACCAACATGCATACTGTAACCTATATACAGCCACCATCATAACACACTGTAACATATATACAGTCAGCACCATATATACTGTAACCTAGATACAGTGACTTCCATACACACTGTAACCTATACACAGTCACCATCATACACACTGTAACCTGTATACAGTCAACACCATACACACTGCAACTTATATACAGTCACCACCATACACACTGCAAACTATATGCAGTCACCACCATACACACTGTAACCTATATACAGTCAGCAACATGCATACTGTAACCTATATACCGTCACCATCATAACACACTGTAACCGATATACAGGCACCACCATAAATACTGTAACCTATATACAGTCACGACCATACACACTGTAACCTGTACACAGTCAACACCATACATACTGCAACCTATATACAGTCACCACCATACACAATGTAACCTATATACAGTCACCATCATACACACTGTAACCTATATATTGTCACCTCCATATACACTGTAACCTATATACAGTCAGCAACATGCATACTGTAACCTATATACCGTCACCATCATAACACACTGTAACCGATATACAGGCACCACCATACATACTGTAACCTATATACAGTCACGACCATACACACTGTAACCTGTACACAGTCAACACCATACATACTGCAACCTATATACAGTCATCACCATGCACAATGTAACCTATATACAGTCACCACCATACACACTGTAACCTATATACAGTCACCACCATATGCACTGTAACCTATATAGCGTCATCTTCATACACACTGTAACCTATATGCAGTCACCACCATATGCAATGGACCCTATATAGAGTCACCTTCATACACACTGTAACCTATATACAGTCAGCATCATACACACTGTAACCTATATAAAGTCACCACCATACACAATGTAACCTATATACAGTCACCACCATACACACTGTAACCTATATACAGTCACCACCATGCACACTGTAACCTATATACAGTCACCAGCATCCACAATGTAACCTATATACAGTCACCTCCATACACACTGTAAGCTATATGCTGTCGCCATCATACACACTGTAACCTATATATTGTCACCTCCATATACACTGTAACCTATATACAGTCTCAGCATACACACTGTAACCTATATACAGTCACCATCATACACACTGTAACATATATATAGTCACCACCATACACACTGTAACCTATATACAGTCACCATCATACACACTGTAAACTATATAAAGTCACCACCATACACACTGCAACCTATATACAGTCACCACCATACACACTGTAACCTGTATACAGTCACCACCATACATACTGCAACCTATATACAGTCACCACCATACACACTGCAACCTATATACAGTCACCACCATACAGAGTGTAAATAATATACAGTCACCATCATAACACACTGTAACATATATACAGTCAGCACCATATATACTGTAACCTTTCTACAATGACTTCCATACGCACTGTAACCTATACACAATCACCATCATACACACTGTTACCTAGATACAGTCACCACCATACACACTGTAACCTGTATACAGTCACCACCATACACACTGTATCCTACATACAGTCATCACAATACACAACGTAACCTATATACAGTCACCGCCATACATAATGTATCCTGTATGCAGTCACCATCATACACACTGTAACCTATATACAGTCACCCTCATACACACTGTAACCTATGCACAGTCACCATCATACACACTGTAACCTATATACTGCCAGCATCATACACACTGTAACCTATATACAGTCAGCACCATACACACTGCAACCTATATACAGTCACCACCATACAGAGTGTAAATAATATACAGTCACCAACATGCATACTGTAACCTATATACAGTCACCATCATACACACTTTAAACTATATAAAGTCACCACCATACACACTGCAACCTATATACAGTCACCACCATACACACTGTAACCTATATACAGTCACGACCATACACACTGTAACCTGTACACAGTCAACACCATACATACTGCAACCTATATACAGTCACCACCATACACAATGTAACCTATATACAGTCACCACCATGCACGCTATAACCTATATACATTCACCAACATGCATACTGTAACCTATATACAGCCACCATCATAACACACTGTAACATATATACAGTCAGCACCATATATACTGTAACCTAGATACAGTGACTTCCATACACACTGTAACCTATACACAGTCACCATCATACACACTGTAACCTGTATACAGTCAACACCATACACACTGCAACTTATATACAGTCACCACCATACACACTGCAAACTATATGCAGTCACCACCATACACACTGTAACCTATATACAGTCAGCAACATGCATACTGTAACCTATATACCGTCACCATCATAACACACTGTAACCGATATACAGGCACCACCATAAATACTGTAACCTATATACAGTCACGACCATACACACTGTAACCTGTACACAGTCAACACCATACATACTGCAACCTATATACAGTCACCACCATACACAATGTAACCTATATACAGTCACCATCATACACACTGTAACCTATATATTGTCACCTCCATATACACTGTAACCTATATACAGTCAGCAACATGCATACTGTAACCTATATACCGTCACCATCATAACACACTGTAACCGATATACAGGCACCACCATACATACTGTAACCTATATACAGTCACGACCATACACACTGTAACCTGTACACAGTCAACACCATACATACTGCAACCTATATACAGTCATCACCATGCACAATGTAACCTATATACAGTCACCACCATACACACTGTAACCTATATACAGTCACCACCATATGCACTGTAACCTATATAGCGTCATCTTCATACACACTGTAACCTATATGCAGTCACCACCATATGCAATGGACCCTATATAGAGTCACCTTCATACACACTGTAACCTATATACAGTCAGCATCATACACACTGTAACCTATATAAAGTCACCACCATACACAATGTAACCTATATACAGTCACCACCATACACACTGTAACCTATATACAGTCACCACCATGCACACTGTAACCTATATACAGTCACCAGCATCCACAATGTAACCTATATACAGTCACCTCCATACACACTGTAAGCTATATGCTGTCGCCATCATACACACTGTAACCTATATATTGTCACCTCCATATACACTGTAACCTATATACAGTCTCAGCATACACACTGTAACCTATATACAGTCACCATCATACACACTGTAACATATATATAGTCACCACCATACACACTGTAACCTATATACAGTCACCATCATACACACTGTAAACTATATAAAGTCACCACCATACACACTGCAACCTATATACAGTCACCACCATACACACTGTAACCTGTATACAGTCACCACCATACATACTGCAACCTATATACAGTCACCACCATACACACTGCAACCTATATACAGTCACCACCATACAGAGTGTAAATAATATACAGTCACCATCATAACACACTGTAACATATATACAGTCAGCACCATATATACTGTAACCTTTCTACAATGACTTCCATACGCACTGTAACCTATACACAATCACCATCATACACACTGTTACCTAGATACAGTCACCACCATACACACTGTAACCTGTATACAGTCACCACCATACACACTGTATCCTACATACAGTCATCACAATACACAACGTAACCTATATACAGTCACCGCCATACATAATGTATCCTGTATGCAGTCACCATCATACACACTGTAACCTATATACAGTCACCCTCATACACACTGTAACCTATGCACAGTCACCATCATACACACTGTAACCTATATACTGCCAGCATCATACACACTGTAACCTATATACAGTCAGCACCATACACACTGCAACCTATATACAGTCACCACCATACAGAGTGTAAATAATATACAGTCACCAACATGCATACTGTAACCTATATAAAGTCACCACCATACACACTGCAACCTATATACAGTCACCACCATACACACTGTAACCTATATACAGTCACGACCATACACACTGTAACCTGTACACAGTCAACACCATACATACTGCAACCTATATACAGTCACCACCATACACAATGTAACCTATATACAGTCACCACCATGCACGCTATAACCTATATACATTCACCAACATGCATACTGTAACCTATATACAGCCACCATCATAACACACTGTAACATATATACAGTCAGCACCATATATACTGTAACCTAGATACAGTGACTTCCATACACACTGTAACCTATACACAGTCACCATCATACACACTGTAACCTGTATACAGTCAACACCATACACACTGCAACTTATATACAGTCACCACCATACACACTGCAAACTATATGCAGTCACCACCATACACACTGTAACCTATATACAGTCAGCAACATGCATACTGTAACCTATATACCGTCACCATCATAACACACTGTAACCGATATACAGGCACCACCATACATACTGTAACCTATATACAGTCACGACCATACACACTGTAACCTGTACACAGTCAACACCATACATACTGCAACCTATATACAGTCACCACCATACACAATGTAACCTATATACAGTCACCATCATACACACTGTAACCTATATATTGTCACCTCCATATACACTGTAACCTATATACAGTCACATCATACACACTGTAACCTATATACAGTCACCATCATACACACTGTAAACTATATAAAGTCACCAACTTACATACTGTGACCTATATACAGTCACCATCATAACACACTGTAAACTATATAAAGTCACCAACTTACATACTGTAACCTATATACAGTCACCATCATACACACTGTAAACTATATAAAGTCACCAACTTACATACTGTGACCTATATACAGTCACCATCATAACACACTGTAACATATATACAGTCATCACCATGCACAATGTAACCTATATACAGTCACCACCATATGCACTGTAACCTATATAGAGTCATCTTCATACACACTGTAACCTATATGCAATCACCACCATATGCACTGTAACCTATATAGAGTCACCTTCATACACACTGTAACCTATATACAGTCAGCATCATACACACTGTAACCTATATAAAGTCACCACCATACACAATGTAACCTATATACAGTCACCACCATACACACTGTAACCTATATACAGTCACCACCATGCACACTGTAACCTATATACAGTCTCAGCATACACACTGTAACCTATATACAGTCACCATCATACACACTGTAACATATATATAGTCACCACCATACACACTGTAACCTATATACAGTCACCATCATACACACTGTAAACTATATAAAGTCACCACCATACACACTGCAACCTATATACAGTCACCACCATACACACTGTAACCTGTATACAGTCACCACCATACATACTGCAACCTATATACAGTCACCACCATACACACTGCAACCTATATACAGTCACCACCATACAGAGTGTAAATAATATACAGTCACCAACATGCATACTGTAACCTGTATACAGTCACCATCATAACACACTGTAACATATATACAGTCAGCACCATATATAATGTAACCTTTCTACAGTGACTTCCATACACACTGTAACCTATACACAATCACCATCATATACACTGTTACCTGTATACAGTCAACACCATACACACTGCAACCTATATACAGTCACCATCATACACACTGTAACATATATATAGTCACCACCATACACACTGTAACATATATACAGTCAGCACCATATATACTGTAACCTAGATACAGTGACTTCCATACACACTGTAACCTATACACAGTCACCATCATACACACTGTAACCTGTATACAGTCAACACCATACACACTGCAACCTATATACAGTCACCAGCATACACACTGCAAACTATATACAGTCACCACCATACACACTGTAACCTATATACAGTCAGCAACATGCATACTGTAACCTATATACCGTCACCATCATAACACACTGTAACCGATATACAGTCACCACCATACACACTGTAACCTATATACAGTCACGACCATACACACTGTAACCTGTACACAGTCAACACCATACATCCTGCAACCTATATACAGTCACCAACATAAACAATGTAACCTATATACAGTCATCACCATGCACGCTATAACCTATATACAGTCACCATCATACACACTGTAACCTATATATTGTCACCTCCATATACACTGTAACCTATATACAGTCACATCATACACACTGTAACCTATATACAGTCACCATCATACACACTGTAACATATATATATTCACCACCATACACACTGTAACCTATATACAGTCACCATCATACACACTGTAAACTATATAAAGTCACCAACTTACATACTGTGACCTATATACAGTCACCATCATAACACACTGTAACATATATACAGTCATCACCATGCACAATGTAACCTATATACAGTCACCACCATAAGCACTGTAACCTATATAGAGTCATCTTCATACACACTGTAACCTATATGCAGTCACCACCATATGCACTGTAACCTATATAGAGTCACCTTCATACACACTGTAACCTATATACAGTCAGCATCATACACACTGTAACCTATATAAAGTCACCACCATACACAATGTAACCTATATACAGTCACCACCATACACACTGTAACCTATATACAGTCACCACCATGCACACTGTAACCTATATACAGTCACCAGCATACACAATGTAACCTATATACAGTCACCTCCATACACACTGTAAGCTATATGCAGTCGCCATCATACACACTGTAACCTATATATTGTCACCTCCATATACACTGTAACCTATATACAGTCTCAGCATACACACTGTAACCTATATACAGTCACCATCATACACACTGTAACATATATATAGTCACCACCATACACACTGTAACCTATATACAGTCACCATCATACACACTGTAAACTATATAAAGTCACCACCATACACACTGCAACCTATATACAGTCACCACCATACACACTGTAACCTGTATACAGTCACCACCATACATACTGCAACCTATATACAGTCACCACCATACACACTGCAACCTATATACAGTCACCACCATACAGAGTGTAAATAATATACAGTCACCAACATGCATACTGTAACCTGTATACAGTCACCATCATAACACACTGTAACATATATACAGTCAGCACCATATATAATGTAACCTTTCTACAGTGACTTCCATACACACTGTAACCTATACACAATCACCATCATATACACTGTTACCTAGATACAGTCACCACCATACACACTGTAACTTGTATACAGTCACCACCATACACACTGTATCATACATACAGTCATTACAATACACAACGTAACCTATATACAGTCACCGCCATACATAATGTATCCTGTATGCAGTCACCATCATACACACTGTAACCTATATACAGTCACCCTCATACACACTGTAACCTATGCACAGTCACCATCATACACACTGTAACCTATATACTGCCAGCATCATACACACTGTAACTTATATACAGTCACCACCATACACAGTGTAACTTATATACAGTCACCAACATGCATACTGTAACCTATATACAATCACCATCATAACACACTGTAACATATATACCGTCACCTCCATATACACTGTAACCTATATACAATCACTTCATACACACTGTAAGCTATAAACAGTCACCACCATACACACTGTAACCTATACACAATCACCATCATACACACTGTTACCTAGATACAGTCACCACCATACACACTGTAACTTGTATACAGTCACCACCATACACACTGTATCCTACATACAGTCATTACAATACACAACGTAACCTATATACAGTCACCGCTATACATAATGTATCCTGTATGCAGTCACCATCATACACACTGTAACCTATATACAGTCACCCTCATACACACTGTAACCTATGCACAGTCACCACCATACACAATGTAACCTACATAGAGTCAACATCATACATACTGTAACCTATATACAGTCACCAGCATAACACACTGTAACATATATACAGTCCGTTCCATATATACTGTAACCTATATACAGTGACTTCCATACAAACTGTAACCTATAGACAGTCAACATCATAAACACTGTACCCTATATACAGTCACGACCATACACACTGTAACCTGTATACAGTCAACACCATACATCCTGCAACCTATATACAGTCACCACCATACACACTGCAACCTATATACAGTCACCACCATACACAGTGTAACTTATATACAGTCACCAACATGCATACTGTAACCTATATACAATCACCATCATAACACACTGTAACATATATACCGTCACCTCCATATACACTGTAACCTATATACAATCACTTCATACACACTGTAAGCTATAAACAGTCACCACCATACACACTGTAACCTATATACAGTCACCACTATACACACTGTAACCTGTATACAGTCACCATCATACACACTGTAACCTATATACAGTCACCATCATACATACTGTAACCTATATACAGTCACCACCATGCACAGTGCAACTTATATACAGTCACCACCATACACACTGTGACCTATATACAGTCACCACCATGCACAATGCAACCTATATACAGTCACCACCATACACACTGTGACCTATATACAGTCACCATCATACACACTATAACCTATATACAGTCACCGCTCTACATACTGTAGCCTATATACAGTCACATCATACATACTGTAACCTACATACAGTCACCATCATACACACTGTAACCTATGTACAGTCACCATCATACACAGTATAACCTACATATAGTCACCTCTCTACATAATGTAACCTATATACAGTCACCACCATAGATACTATAACCTATATACATTCACCATCATACATACTGTAACCTATATACAGTCACATCATACATACTGTAACCTATTTACAGTCACCATCATACTGTAACCGATATACAGTCACCATCATATTGTAACCTATATACAGTCACCATCATACACACTGTAACCTATATACAGTCATCATCATACATACTTTAACCTATATATAGTCACCTCCATACATATGTAACCTATATACATTCACCTCCATACATACTGGAACCTATATAAAGTTACCATCATACACACTGTAATCTATATACAATCACCGCTGTACATACTGTAACCTATATACAGTCACCATCATACTCACTGTAACCAATATACAGTCACCATCATACATATTGTAACCTATATACAGCCACCTCAGTTACATATATGAAATTAATGCAATAATTTAAGTTCTTTGACATGTCCTTGAATTGCCATCGGAAATGGATTGCAAAACCCTTAATCCGGGAGATAGTGTCCCTTTAAAAACGGATTCAGCACCTAATCACATAAACAGTGTTTCTGTTTTGGCGTGTCCTAGATCTGTCTGCTTCTATTACTGTTATTTTCCAGCCTGAAAGTTATCCTTTTGATCTTTTCATTGCTATTCCACAGCACCTCTTCCTGTTTCTAGTGAATGGCATTTCCTGGTCTAACGTCACTCCGTTTGCTCTTAAACTGCAGCTCATTTTCACTCCTGTCTATTTTAATAATGCTGCTGACAAACTGCTCCTCCCAGACTCCCCCGAGAGTCATCTCTTCACTGACCTTCGCCCTGATCTTTGAGAATTGCCATTATATTTTAAGAAGGGAAAACAGAGCATTCCATTGATTCCGTAATGTGTGAGCCAGATTGCTGTGGTCCACATTTGCAAACAATGTAAAGGATTGCAGTGCTTTGTTGCTGCTGCCAACACTGTGGAGAGTTGATATGACTGCCACAGTCAATTTAGGAAAGATGCACCAGGAAAGTTTGCAGAGAAATAAAGGGTGCTTACACCATTGGGGAGATTTTCCTGGGTCTGTGCCCAGGTGCACTGTGTTGCTGGGGTGCAGAGAGTATCAGGAAATCGGCCGGGTCAGAGTGCCCGACACTAAAGTAACATACCATGGGGTAAAAATTCAGTTGGTTGCGCCTCCCGTTAGCGCCTTAAGAGGGCGCTAATGGGGCGCAAAGCCGCTAACGCCCGGGCGCAGCGATGTTTGCGCCGCTCGGGAACTTAACTTGACATTGTGCGGCGGCGCTAAAACTTACCGCTGCGACCACCTGCGCGTGCAGATTGTGACGTCATTCCATGGTGCAACGCCCTTGTGGCGCCCCGGAGCGGAAATTGAGTGGCGCCCCCTGCCTTACCGCCTGGCGCATCCAACGACCAGAAGACTGGAACGCTATCAATCGCTGTGGGGCTGGGGGGGGCGCTATTTAAAGGGGGCCTCTTCCTGCCTTTTATTGTTGGTGGCATTTTTGAACTACGCATTCTGAGAGAGAGAGGGAGAGACTTCTGGAGAGATTCAACGTTGTGTGAAGGAGTTTTGGGTACTGAGCAGCACTTTGCAGGTTCATTTTGATTTGCCATTCCTTGTATTGATTTAGCAGAGACTGTGGGAGCTGCACTCTGAGCTCTTTGCCTGGTACTCTCCATTGTTCTTTCCAGCACATTTGATGTGCAAGTCTCTCCAGGCCGAGATTCAAGGCTGCAATGAACAGGATGTGGATGGAAAGCAAGATTAACCATCCCCTTTAAGAACTGGCCCGTGCCATTGTGTGTATGTTCCATTGCTGACTGACATTACATGAGCTTCGCCAGCGCCTCACTCCTTGGCCTTTGCGCCTTAAGACAGGTGTGCAGCGCCTGCTTTAGCGCTCCACTCACCTCCCGGGGCGGTAAAAGTGAAGTTTCCAGTCAGTGCCGATAATTAGCGCCAGGCGCTAATATTTGCGTCCAGACGATATTTGCGCCCCAAATGGGGCGCGACCTAATTTCTACCCCCATATCTCTCTTCCAAAATTTAAGGAAAATGAGGTGAGTTCCTCTACAAGTGAACACTCCAACTCGCCCAATTTCTGATATTTGCTGCATGATCTCAAGACCCAGGAAAATCTCTCCTATTGTCTCAATCACTTGAGTCACCATATTGAGAAGAGGGGAGAAAATTTATCCTACGTGGCAACAGCCATATTAACTATTGTTAACGCTTGTGTTAGGTTTCATATTAGGGGAGGGGCTTTCTAAAGTCTAATATATCATATAATAACTGTGTTTTATACATAATATATCAGAACGGCTGTATATGTACAATCTTTACAAACGGTTTTTACTAATACCATATTTACCTAGATAATGTCAGTGCCTGCACTTCAAAAACAAAAGCTCTTTGGGACCCCCTGAAGATCCTAAATGAATTCATGTTCTTCCTTTCTTACCTACCATGGTTCATAGAATCTTACATCACAGAGGAGGCCATTTGGCCCATCAGGCCTGTGCCGGCTCTTTGAAACAGCTATCCAATTAGTCCCCCACCCCGCCCCCGCTCTTCCCAACAATTTTCTCATCTTCAAGTATTTATCCAATTCCCTTGTGAAAGTTACTATTGAATCTGTTTCCACTACCCTTTCAGGCAGTGTATTACTCGTTGTGTAAAAAGAATTCTCCTCATCTCACCTCTGGCTCTTTTGCTAATCACATCTGTGTCCTTTGGTTACTGACCCTTCTGCCAGTGAAAACTGTTTCTCCTTATTTATCAAAACCCTTCATAATTTTAAATGCCTCTATTAAATCTCCCAATAACCTTCTCTGTTCTAAGGAGAAAAATCCCAGTTTCCCTAGTCTTTCCACGTAAAATCAAATAGGGAATCAAATAATCAAATAGGGAATTCAGAAGAAACTTCTTTACCCAGGGAGTGGTGAGAATGTGGAACTCGCTACCACAGGGAGTGGTTGAGGTGAATAGTATAGATGCACCTAAAGGGGCGGTTAGATAAGCATATGAGGGAGAAGGGAGTAGAGGGTTATGCTGATAGATTTAGATGAGGAAAGATGGGAGGAGGCTCGAGTGGAGCATAAACGCTGGCATGGACTGGTTGGGCAGAATGGCCTGTTTCTGTGCTGTATATCCTGTGTAATCCTATGTAACTGAAGTCCCTCACTCTGGTACCATTATAGTAAATCTCTTCTGCACCCTCTCCAAATCCATCACATCCTTTCTAAAGTGTGGTGCCCGGAATTGGACACAATATTCCAGCTGAGGCCTTACCAGTGATTTATATAGGTTTAGTATAACTTCCTTGCTTTTGTACACTATGGGCTGGATTTTCCAAGCCCCGAGGAGGCGGGCATGGAGGCGGGACAGCCGGTAAAGTAGCAGAAAGTGGGGGTGGATGGCAAACCCGCCCCCATCCTGCCTCCGTGCCCTTTTGCCAGGAGGCGGGAAGATGTGCTGCTTCAGGCCCCGTCTTCTGGAGGCGGGAAAGGCATTTAATCCTTTTAACTGCCTGTTAACAGGTAGTTAACAGGCAGAAAAAAGGATTAGTGCCATTTTACCTTCACAGGTGAAGGCTTCCCGACCTCGGAGAACCCCGCCGGGTTGGAAGAGACGTGGAGGAGGTCTGCGGCGGTCGGAGGCACCTGGAAGTAAGAAGTAGAGGTGAGTGTGGAGTGGTAAGTATGTAAGGTAAGTGCTAAGTTTTTTTTAATGTTCACTTACCTTGTTTTCTTCCTACAGCCTTCAGCCGCGCTGGATCGGGAGACCCAACATCCTCCTTGTCAATTTCACAGACTGGCTGTTGGATCCTCTGAACCAACAGCCATGTGAAATTTACAAAGTTGAAAGGTTTGATGAGTCCTGAACACAAGGACTATGGATATGGTTGGCCCCTATATATATGGATATGGATTCCCCTATATATATAGATGTAGATGACTCCTACACATATGGATATGGATGGCCCCTATATATATGAATATGGATGGCCCCTATATATATGGATTTGGATGCCCCCTATATATATGAATATGGATGGCCCCTATATATATGGATTTGGATGCCCCCTATATATATGGATATGGATGGCCCCTATATATATGGATTTGGATGCCCCCTATGTATATGAATATGGATGGCCCCTATATATATGGATTTGGATGCCCCCTATGTATATGAATATGGATGGCCCCTATATATATGAATATGGATGGCCCCTATGTATATGGATTTGGATGGTCCCTATATATATGAATATGGATGGCCCCTATATATATGGATTTGGATGGCCCCTATGTATATGAATATGGATGGCCCCTATATATATGGATTTGGATGGCCCCTATGTATATGGATTTGGATGGCGCCGATGTATATGAATATGGATGGCCCCTATTTATATGAATATGGATGGCCCCTATGTATATGAATATGGATGACCCCTATGTATATGAATATGGATGGCCCCTATTTATATGAATATGGATGGCCCCTATGTATATGGATTTGGATGGCCCCTATGTATATGAATATGGATGGCCCCTATGTATATGGATTTGGATGGCCCCTATATATATGGATTTGGATGGCCCCTATGTATATGAATATGGATGGCCCCTATGTATATGGATTTGGATGGCGCCGATGTATATGAATATGGATGGCCCTTATATATATGGATTTGGATGGCCCCTATGTATATGAATATGGATGGCCCCTATGTATATGGATTTGGATGGCCCCTATTTATATGGATTTGGATGGCCCCTATGTATATGGATTTGGATGGCCCCTATGTATATGGATTTGGATGGCCCCTATGTATATGAATATGGATGACCCCTATGTATATGGATTTGGATGGCCCCTATGTATATGAATATGGATGGCCCCTATGTATATGGATTTGGATGGCCCCTATGTATATGAATATGGATGGCCCCTATGTATATGGATTTGGATGGCCCCTATGTATATGAATATGGATGGCCCCTATGTATATGGATTTGGATGGCCCCTATGTATATGAATATGGATGACCCCTATGTATATGGATTTGGATGGCCCCTATTTATATGAATATGGATGATCCCTAAAACTATTGATATAGAAAGCCCCTATATATAAACACCCATATGGATGGCGCCTAAATATATAAATATGAATGGCTCCAAAGTATTTTTTTTGGAAAAATTACACATACTATAAATGTTTAAATGCCAGCAGCCATGAATCTGTCAGAAATGTGGTGATTTCATCTTTCTTATATTTATCCACAGCTCTCCCTACAAGTTAACTCCTCTCTACCCACATGCATAATTTCCTCCTGTCAAGGAGACAGCTAAGACCGGATGGGCCCAGTATACAGAAATGGCCAAGTGCATCATTGATTCCTCTTGCTGATTAACCCACTAAGTGGCAAGAATGCCCCATGCCCACTGTATTTTATCCCCCGCTCATATGACCCTGCAGATACTGACAATTGTGAACAGAAGCAATAATACTAATGGCAGCCAAGACTGAAGTTGCATTTATATTGGTGTTAGCGAGGTGTTTGTACTGCTGGATCTGACTGTGTGGCTTTCATGTAGCTGCAGCAACCTCAGCGCAAACTTGAGTAATTCACTCAAACTGGCTGCCAGAAAGTTGCAGATAAAAAAAGGGGAGTCTTCTTGGCAGCCCACCTTGTGATTGCTGCAGGCTGTGTAAGACCCACGTTTCAGGAACTGTCAATGGAAACACCATACTGACACTACTATAAGAAGGTTCGAGTTACTTGAGTCCCCTGGCTGATAGTCAAGTATCTTAATCTATGCATCAGGCACCATTTCCACAGAAATTTGGTCATTTGAAAGCAGTTACAATATCAGGAGGAGAAAATATGCACAGACATGCAGAGAACACAGTCAGCTGAAAGGATTGAGTATCAAAATTAGCACAAATATGCTTCATTACAATGGTTAGGAAATTAAATTAGTAAAATGGTGTATGCAAATATAAAGTGCCCCCTTTAACTAATGTCTGATGATAGGAATTCATTCCATTTTAGGCAGTTTTATAATATTAAATCCACAGCTTTCATTGTAATATTTACTTTGTTACCTTCTCCCTCAACCAATCTAGCAAACTGGTCATTTCTACACAGCCAATCATAGGCTACTATTTATTTTCTATAAGAACAAGGAGCAGAAGTAGGCCTTACGGCCCTTTGAGCCTGCTCTGCCATTCAATAAGATCATGGCTGATCTTCGACCTCAACTCCACTTTCCCGCCCGATCTCCATATCCCTTGATTCTCCTAGAGTCCAAAAATCTATCTATCTCAGCTTTGAATATACTCAACGATTCAGCATCCACAGCACTTTTGGGCAGAGAATTCCAAAGATTCACAACCCTCTGAGTGAAGAAATGTCCCCTCATCTCAGTAGCCGACCCTTTATCCTGAGATAGTGCCCTCTAGTTCTAGGCTCTCCAGCCAGGGAAAACAACCTCTCAGCATCTACCCTGTCAATCCCCCTCAGAATCTTATATGTTTCAATCAGATCACTTATCATTCTTCTAAACTCCAGAGTACAGGCCCAATCTGCTCAATCTCTCCTCATAGGACAACCCTCTCATCTCAGGGATCAATCTGGTGAACCATCTTTGCACTGCCTCTAAGGCAAGTATATCCTTCCTCAGATAAAGAGACCAAAACTGTGCACAGTACTCCAGGTGTGGTCTCACCAAAGCCCTGTACACTTGTGGCAAGACTTCCTTAATCTGCACTATATGTAGCGAGAGAGAAAACCCTGGATGTTATAAATGCGTTTATGATTTTGCTCAGACATACTGCAGAGGAATTCCTCCCCTATCTGCACACCAAAATGGTTTAGGAATTGCTGTTTGTTGGGGAGATGTGCATCCTTGATAGGTATGTCCCTGTCAGGCAGGGAGGAAATGGCCGAGTGAGAGAACCATGGTTCACAAAAGAGGTTGAATGTCTAGTCAAGAGGAAAAAGGAAGCGTATGTAAGGATGAGAAAACAAGGTTCAGTTGGGTCGATTGAGGGGTACAAGGTAGCAAGGAATGAGCTAAAAAAAAGAGCTTAGGAGAGCTAGGAGGGGGCATGAGAAGTCCTTGGCGGGTCGGATCAAGAAAAATCCCAAGGCTTTTTACTCTTATGTGAGAAATAAAAGAATGACCAGGGTGAGGGTAGGGCCGGTCAAGGACAGTAGTGGGAACTTGTGCATGGAGTCAGAAGAGATAGGAGAGGTGATGAATGAATACTTTTTGTCAGTGTTCACCGAGGAGAGGGGCCATGTTCTTGAGGATCAGAGTGTGATAAAGGTGGATAGGCTGGAGGTGGTAGATGTTCTGAGGGAAGATGTTTTAGCAATTTTGAAGAACCTGAGGGTCGATAAGTCCCCTGGGCCAGATGGGATATATCCTAGGATTCTTTGGGAGGCAAGGGAGGAGATTGCAGAGCCTCTGGCTTTGATCTTTGGGTCCTCACTGTCCACGGGGATGGTGCCAGAGGACTGGAGAGTGGCGAATGTTGTTCCTCTCTTCAAGAAAGGAAATAGGAATGACCCTGGTAATTATAGGCCGGTTAGTCTTACTTCGGTGGTTGGTAAGATAATGGAAAAGGTCCTGAGGGATAGGATTTATGACCATTTGGAAAGGGGCAACTTAATCAGGGATAGTCAACACGGATTCGTGAAGGGTAAGTCTTGCCTAACAAATTTGATTGAATTCTTTGAGGAGGTAACTAAGTGTGTAGATGAAGGTAGAGCAGTTGATGTCGTATACATGGATTTTAGTAAGGCGTTTGATAAGGTTCCCCATGGTCGTCTCATGAAGAAAGTAAGGAGTTGTGGGATAGAGGGAAATTTGGCCGATTGGATAAGTAACTGGCTAACTCATAGAAGGCAGAGGGTGGTGGTGGATGGAACATTTTCGGACTGGAGACCAGTTACCAGCGGTGTGCCACAGGGGTCGGTGCTGGGTCCTCTGCTGTTTGTGATTTTTATCAATGACTTGGAGGAGGGGACTGAAGGGTGGATCAGTAAATTTGCTGATGACACCAAGATTGGTGGAGTAGTGGATGAGGTGGAGGGCAGTTGTAGGCTGCAAAGAGACATTGATAGGATGCAGAGCTGGGCCGAAAAATGGCAGATGGAATTTAACCCTGATAAGTGCGAGGTGATTCATTTTGGTAGGGCAAATTTGAATAAGGATTACAGGGTCAACGGCAGGGTTCTGAGGAACGTGGAGGAGCAGAGGGATCTGGGGGTTCATATCCACAGATCTCTGAAGGTTGCCACTCAAGTGGATAGAGCAGTAAAGAAGGCCTATGGTGTGTTAGCGTTTATTAACAGAGGGTTTGAGTTTAAGAACCGTGAGGTTATGCTGCAACTGTACAGGACCTTGGTGAGACCACATTTGGAATATTGTGTGCAGTTCTGGTCACCTCACTATAGGAAGGACGTAGAAGCATTGGAAAGAGTGCAAAGGAGATTTACCAGGATGCTGCCTGGTTTGGGGGGGAGGTCTTATGAGGAAAGATTGAGGGAGTTGGGGCTTTTCTCTTTAGAGCGGAGGAGGATGAGAGGCGACTTAATAGAGGTTTATAAGATGATGAGGGGGATAGATAGAGTGGATGTTCAGAGACTATTTCCTCGGGTAGAGGCAGCTGTTACAAGGGGGCATAACTATAAGGTGCATGGGGGGAGATATAGAAGGGATGTCCGAGGTAGATTCTTTACTCAGAGAGTGGTTGGGGTGTGGAATGGACTGCCTGCTGTGATAGTGGAGTCGGACACTTTAGGAACTTTCAAGCGGTTATTGGATAAGCACATGGAGCACACCAGAGTGATAGGGAGTGTGATAGCTTGATCTTGGTCTCGGACAATGCTCGGCACAACATCGAGGGCCGAAGGGCCTGTACTGTGCTGTACTGTTCTATGTTCTATGTTCTATGTGGAGCTATGAGCTGGATTCTTTTCATAATGCAAGGTCAGCTACATTTAGGCAGTGTAGGTCATACGGCAGGATATTGGGTGCCAGCTGCTGTTTAAGGACTGGGAGTACCTTCATCACACGGACTGCAGCGGTTCAAGAAGGCGGTTCACCACCACCTTCTCAAGGGCAATTAGGGATGGGCAATAAATGCTGGCCTTGCCAGCGACGCCCACATCCCAATAACGAATTTAAAAAAAACTGCCCTTTAAGTTCTTTAAGATGCACCAGTAGCAAAATATCTGACAGATATCCAACCCGACCAATTACCGCCCCATCAGTCTACTCTCAATCATCAGCAAAGTGATGGAAGGTGTCATCGACAATGCTATCAAGCGGCACTTACTCACCAATAACCTGCTCACTGATGCCCAGTTTGGGTTCCGCCAAGACCACTCGGCTCCCGACCTCATTACAGCCTTGGACCAGCGTCGACAGCGGGGGAGGAGGAGCCTTTCTTTCTTTCTCTCTCCCACAGAGCGGTCGGCAGCGGGGAAGGAGGAGCGGACCTGGTTGGAGCGGCAGAGGCCTGAGGTGAGTCAATAAAGGGAGGCCCGAGGCTCAGGTAGGCCTCAGACCAGCGTCGACAGCGGGGGAGGAGGAGCCTTTCTTTCTTTCTCTCTCCCACAGAGCGGTCGGCAGCGGGGAAGGAGGAGCGGACCTGGTTGGAGCGGCAGAGGCCTGAGGTGAGTCAATAAAGGGAGGCCCGAGGCTCAGGTAGGCCTCAGACCAGCGTCGACAGCGGGGGAGGAGGAGCCTTTCTTTCTTTCTTTCTCTCCACAGAGTGGTCGGCAGCGGGGAAGGAGGAGCGGACCTGGTTGGAGCGGCAGAGGCCTGAGGTGAGTCAATAAACTCACCTACGTGGCCTTTTTCCCCTGCGGGGTAAGAGCTTCGCGGGCTTTTTCAAAGGCAGGGGGCGGGGCCAAATCATTGGTACCCGTATATAGGTGGAGCGGTTGCTAAACCCGAGACACTACACTAGTAGTGACTCCCACCCTCCCACCTCCTCTAACCTTTAGGGGTAGAGGGAATTTAAAAGGTAGGTTCGATTTTATATTTTGTTTTCAGGGACTTAACTCCTGGACCTAAGATAAATAAGTTTAAATTTTAGTAATAAAGTAACATAAGGGTTAAGTCATGACAGGAAGTCTCGGACCCGTTTCATGCTCCTCCTGTGCCATGTGGGAAACCAGGGACACTTCCAGTGTCCCTGACAACTACGTGTGCGGGAAGTGTGTCCAGCTGCAGCTCCTGACAGCCCGCATGGCGGTGCTGGAGCTGCGGGTGGACTCACTCTGGAGCATGCACGATGCCGAGAACTCGGTGAATCGCTCATTTAGTGAGTTGTCCACACCGCAGGTAAAGGCTAGGACAGACAGTGTATGGGTGACCAAGAAGCAGGGCAATATCAGGAAGGTAGTGCAGGAGTCTCCTGTGGTCATCTCCCTCCAAAACAGGTATGCCGCTTTGGATACTGTTGGGGGAGATGGCCTACCAGGGGAAGGCACCAGCAGCCAGGTTCATGGCACCATGGCTGGCTCTGCTGCACAGCAGGGCGGGAAAAGGAGTGGTAGGGCTATAGTGATAGGGGACTCAATTGTAAGGGGAATAGACAGGAGTTTCTGTGGCCGTAACCGAGATTCCAGGATGGTATGTTGCCTCCCTGGTGCAAGGGTCAAGGATGTCTCGGAGCGGCTGCAGAACATTCTGAAGAGGGAGGGTGAACAGCCAGCTGTCGTGGTGCATGTAGGTACCAACGATATAGGTAAAAAGCGGGAAGAGGTCCTACAAGCAGAATTTAGGGAGCTAGGAGCTAAATTAAAAAGTAGGACCTCTAAGGTAGTAATCTCTGGATTGCTACCAGGGCCACGAGCTAATCAGAATAGAGAGAACAGGATAGTGAGATTGAATACGTGGCTTGAGCAGTGGTGCAGGAGGGAGGGATTCAAATTCCTGAGGCATTGGAACCAGTTCTGGGGGAAGTGGGACCTGTACAAAAGGGACGGTCTGCACTTGGGCAGGACTGGAACCGATGTCCTCGGGGTAATATTTGCTAAAGCAGTTCGGGAGGATTTAAACTAATATGGCAGGGGAAGGGGAACCTATGTAGCGAAACAGGGGGAAGTAATATGCAGTCAGAAACAAATGTTAGAAGGGTGAGAAACAATAGGGGAAGGCCGAGTAAACAAAGGCAAGAAACACAAAGGGCCATACTAAATCATAAGTCTAAAAGGACAAAGGATGTTAATAAAATAAGCCTAAAGGCTCTGTGTCTTAATGCAAGGAGTATCCGTAATAAGGTGGATGAATTGACTGTGCAAATAGATGTTAACGGATACGATGTGATTGGGATTACAGAGACGTGGCTCCAGAACAATCAAGGCTGGGAACTGAACATCCAGGGGTATTCAACATTCAGAAAGGATAGAATAAAAGGAAAAGGGGGTGGGGTAGCATTGCTGGTTAAAGAGGAGATTAATGCAATAGCTAGGAAGGACATCAGCTTGGAGGATGTGGAATCAATATGGGTTGAGCTGCAGAACACCAAAGGGCAGAAAACGTTAGTGGGAGTTGTGTACAGACCTCCAAACAGCAGTGGTGAGGTGGGGGAGGGTATGAAACAGGAAATCAGAGGTGCGTGCAAAAAAGGCACGGCAGTTATCATGGGTGACTTTAATATGCATATAGATTGGGCTACTCAAACTGGAAGCAATACGGTGGAGGAGGATTTCCTGGAGTGTTTAAGGGATGGTTTCCTAAACCAATATGTTGAGGAACCAACTCGAGGGGAGGCCATCCTGGACTGGGTGTTGTGTAATGAGGAAGGACTAATCAGCAATCTTGTGGTACGAGGCCCCCTGGGGAAGAGTGACCATAGTATGGTGGAGTTCTACATTAGGATGGAGAAGGAAACAGTTAAGTCAGAGACCATGGTCCAGAACTTAAATAAGGGCAACTTTGATGGTATGAGGCGTGAATTGGCGAGGTTAAATTGGCAAGCGATATTTAAGGGGCTATCAGTGGAAGGGCAATGGCAGACATTTAGAGATCGCATGGATGAACTACAACAATTGTACATCCCGGTCTGGCATAAAAATAAAAAAGGGAAAGTGGCTCAACCATGGCTAACAACGGAAATCAGGGATAGTATTAAAACCAAGGAAGTTGCATACAAATTGGCCAGAAGTAGCAGCAAACCCAGGGACTGGGAGAACTTCAAAACTCAGCAAAGGAGGACGAAGGGTTTGATTAGGGCAGGGAAAATAAAATATGAAAGGAAGCTTGCAGAGAACATTAAAATGGACTGCAAAAGCTTCTATAAATATGTAAAAAGAAAGAGGTTAGTAAAAACAAACGTAGGTCCCCTGCAGTCGGAAACAGGGCAAGTCGTAATGGGGAACAAGGAAATGGCAGATCAATTGAACAAGTACTTTGGTTCGGTGTTTACTGTGGAGGACACACACAACCTGCCGGAAATAAAAGGGGTCAGAGGATCTGGTAAGAGGGAGGAGCTGAGGGAAATCCTTATTAGTCGGGAAAAGGTATTGGGGAAATTGATGGGACTGAAGGCTGAAAAATCCCCGGGGCCTGATGGTCTGCATCCCAGAGTACTTAAGGAGGTGGCCTTGGAAATAGTGGATGCATTGACGATCATTTTCCAACATTCCTTAGACTCTGGATCAGTTCCGATGGAGTGGAGGGTGGCCAATGTAACCCCTCTTTTTAAAAAAGGAGGGAGGGAGAAAGCAGGGAATTATAGACCGGTCAGCCTGACATCGGTCGTGGGTAAAATGATGGAAGCAATTATTAAAGATGTCATAACAGACCATTTGGAAAGTGGCGACATGATAGGTCCAAGTCAGCATGGATTTGTGAAAGGGAAATCATGCTTGACAAATCTTCTGGAATTTTTTGAGGATGTTTCCAATAGGGTGGACAGGGGGGAACCAGTAGATGTGGTGTATTTGGACTTTCAGAAGGCCTTCGACAAGGTCCCACACAAGAGATTGGTGAGCAAAGTTAAAGCACATGGGATTGGGGGTAATGTGTTGACGTGGATTGAGAACTGGTTGGCACACAGGAAACAAAGAGTAGGAGTAAATGGGTACTTTTCAGAATGGCAGGCAGTGACCAGCGGGGTACCGCAGGGTTCGGTGCTGGGACCCCAGCTGTTTACATTATATATTAATGATTTGGACGAAGGGATTAAATGTAATATCTCCAAATTTGCGGATGACACTAAATTGGGAGGCAGTGTGAACAATGAGGAGGATGCTAGGAGGCTACAGAGTGACTTGGACAGGTTGGGTGAATGGGCAAATGTATGGCAGATGAAGTACAATGTGGATAAATGTGAGGTTATCCACTTTGGTGGTAAAAATAGAGAGGCGGACTATTACCTGAATGGTGGCAGATTAGGGAAAGGGGAGGTGCAACGAGACCTGGGCGTCATGGTACATCAGTCACTGAAGGTGGGAATGCAAGTGCAGCAGGCAGTCAAGAAAGCAAACGGAATGATGGCCTTCATAGTAAGGGGATTTGAGTACAGGAGTAGGGAGGTGATGCTGCAGTTGTACAGGGCCTTGGTGAGGCCACACCTGGAGTATTGTGCGCAGTTTTGGTCTCCTAACTTAAGGAAGGACATTCTTGCTATTGAGGGAGTGCAGCGAAGGTTCACTAGATTGATTCCTGGGATGGCCGGACTGACATATCAAGAAAGATTGGGTCAACTGAACTTGTATCCTCTGGAGTTCAGAAGAATGAGGGGGGATCTTATAGAGACATTTAAAATCCTGACTGGTTTAGACAAATTAGATGCGGGCAGAATGTTCCCAATGTTAGGGAAAACTAGAACCAGGGGTCACAGTCTAAGGATTAAGGGGAAGCCATTTAAGACTGAGCTGAGGAGGAACTTCTTCACCCAGAGAGTGGTGAATCTATGGAATTCTCTTCCACAGAAGGTTGTTGAGGCCAGTTCGCTAAATATATTCAAAAGGGAGTTAGATATAACACTCACAACTAGGGGGATCAAGGGGTATGGCGAGAAAGCAGGAATGGGGTACTGAGGTAGCATGTTCAGCCATGAACGCATTGAATGGCGGTGCAGGCTCGAAGGACCAAATGGTCTACTCCTGTACCTATTTTCTATGTTTCTATGTTTCTATGTTTCTATGGACAAAGGAGCTGAATTCCAGAGGTGAGGTGAGAGTGACTGCCCTTGACATCAAGGCAGCATTTGACCGAGTCTGGCATCAAGGAGCCCTTGTAAAACTGAAGTCAATGGGAATCAGGGGGAAAACTCTCCACTGGCTGGAGTCATACCTAGCACAAAGGAAGATGGTTGTGGTGGTTGAAGGTCAATCATCACAGCCCTAGGACATCGCTGCAGGAGTTCCTCAGGGCAGTGTCCTAGGCCCAACCATCTTCAGCTGCTTCATCAATGACCTTCCCTCCAACATAAGGTCAGAAATGGGGATGTTCGCTGATGACTGCACAGTGTTCAGCGCCATTCACAACTCCTCAGATAATGAAGCAGTCCATGCCCGCATGCAACAAGACCTGGACGATGTTCAGGCTTGGGCTGATAAGTGGCAGGTAACATTCGTGCCACAGAAGTGCCAGGCAATGACTATCTCCAACAAGCGAGAGTCTAACCACCTCCCCTTGACATTCAATGGCATTACCATCGCCGAATCCCACACTATAAACATCCTGGGGGTCACCATTAACCAGAAACTTAAGTGGACCAGCCACATAAATACTGTGGCAATAAGAGCAGGTCAGAGGCTATGTATTCTGTGGCGAGTGTCTCACCTCCTGACTCCCCAAAGGCTTTCCACCATCTACAAGGCACAAGTAAAGAGTGTGATGGAATACTCTCCACTTGCCTGGATGAGTGCAGCTCCAACAACACTCAAGAAGCTTGACACCATCCAGGACAAAGCAGCCCGCTTGATTGGCACCCCATCCACCACCTTAAACATTCATTCCCTCCACCACCAGCGTACCGTGAATGCAGTGTGTACCATCTACAAGATGCACTGCAGCAACTCGCCAAGGCTTCTTCGACAGCACCTCCCAAATCCACGACCTCAACCACCTAGAAGGACAAGGGCAGCAGGCGCATGGGAACACCACCACCTCCAAGTTCCCCTCCAAGTCACACACCATCCTGACTTAGAAGTATATCGCCGATCCTTCATCGTCGCTGGGTCAAAATCCTGGAACTCCCTACCTAACATCACTGTGGGAGTACCATCACCACAGGGACTGCAGCAGTTCAAGAAGGTGGCTCACCACCACCTTCTCAAGGGCAGCTAGGGATGGGCAATAAATGCTGGCATTGCCAGCGACGCCCTGATCCATAAACGAATTTAAAAAAAGCCCCAACTTGCAGTTCAGTTGGAGCCCAAGGTGCATGAAGTCCTGTAACAAAGACTGGCTCCATGTTGCTGAAAGGACCACCTCAAGGAGATCTTTTATTTTTTTTGCAAGCTTCCCTGAAGCACCCAATACAAACTGGCACTGAGCATCTTGAGCGCTACTGAGACGCTCCAGGTGCAAAATGGGCAGCGCTTGGGAAATGCCCTAAAGGGGTGCCATGCATGCCAGCCAGAGTAGCCCTGAAGCCTCAACACCCAATAGTGCAAGACAGCCGATTTGCAGTTGTAAATCGGGTGCCAGGGACCGCATGATTGGGCCTGGAGTGTGCATTGTGCTTTTCTGGTTAATCAATTCCCACTAGAACTTGATCCAAACACAGAGGTCTTGATGGGCATGAGAGGGTCGGGGGGCAGTTTAAATATTTGGATCGAGCAACCTGACCCCAACCAGACCCCATTCCTGCCCCTTTAAATTTTAAAGTGCATAATTCAGGGCATACCAATGGGATTGCCGGCATTTCAATGTAAAAACCGTGCATGCGCGGTATTTTGAATGGCCCTTAAAGGGGCCGTGCAGGGCCAAAAAAAGTTACAGTGAACATAGTTTGTAGCCCTTAGTTTTGGACTCCCCCATAAGCGGAAACATCTCGACATTACCCTATCAAACCCCTTCATCATTTTAAAGACATCTATTAGGTCACCCCTCAGCCTTCTCTTTTCCAGAGAAAAGAACCCCAGCCTGTTCAGTCTTTCCCGATAGTTATAATCTCTCAGTTCTGGTATCATCCTTGTAAATCCTTTCTGCATTTTCTCCAGTGCTTCTATATCCTTTTTGTATTACGCAGACCAGAACTGTGCACCGTTCTCTAAGGGGGTTATTTTGGTGGAAGGGTGCCAAATGGGTGTTGTGCTAATAAGACACGCCTGTTTGCAAGTCTGGTTTTAACCTGCAATTTTGGAGCTAAATGATGATTTAAACGTGCCTGGAGGTGCTAAAACAGACAGCTAAAGGTTTAGCACTCAAGCACTGTTTAGAAGCAATGTTCATGGGGTTGTCTGTGTAGCTCCACACACCCAGTTCCACTGAAGGTGTGGAGTGTGCTAGCTGACACATAACAGAATGTTTCAGGATGGCTCAGAGACCGAGGGATAGGGCACACAGGTTCTCAGGTGTGGCACTGGAGGTCCTGGTGGAGGAGGCCCAGAGGAGGAGGGATGTCCTGTATCCGCAGGGGTGGGTGGGAGGAAGGTGGGGGAGAAGCCCACCTCTCCTTCCTGTCCCTCTCTCCTGCAGCAGCTGGTGCTGCTCTGCCTGGCCTCATGTCCTCCTCCCACTCCTCCTCCAGACCAAGGAGGACCACTAGCAAGATGCCCATGACCAAGCACTCCCTTCTGGTGACTCCTATCAGGTCTCCAATAAGGTAGAGTAGTACAGCACTTGCTCTTTATGTGAAGTCCTCAGAAAATTTCCAGAATAAATGTTGATAAGAGTGTTGGTGAACTCTTGACAAAGTGTCCCAGAAAGTCTCCCGATGTGTCTCAAAAGCCCTCTTCACACCTCCAGCAGCAATTAAACAGTGAAAGCTGAGCATAGCTTTAAGTAGCGTCAAAATCCTCAGCAATGACTTGTTTACTCCTGTTCAGCTGGTCGCTGGTCGGAGAGGTCGCTAATTCAAGCGCGTGCCACCAAAATGCCGTGCAGCCTCTTTAATGATTGCTAGCAGGCAATTTAATTGTCAATCAGAGCCTTAACAATCCTCTGGGCAGCTGTTCCCAGTGCACGCTTCTACTCCTTTACCAAGATGGCGCCTTGCACTAAACACGGGCTAAACCAGTGCTGCAGCTGGTGCCCCCTTAAGGTTTTATACAAGTTTAACATAACCTCTTTGCTTTTGAATTCTATTCCTCTAGAAATGAGCCCCACTGTTTTGTTTGCATTTTTACAGCCTTGTTAACTTGCATTGCTACTTTAAATGATTTGTGAATCTTTATCCCTAGATTCCTTTGTTCCTCAACCCCATTTAAACTCTATTTTCTATTTCCCAAGGAGTATGTGGCCTTCTTATTCCTCCTACCTAAATGCACTACTTCGTGCTTATCTGTATTGAAATTAATTTGCCATTTACACACCCATTCTGCAAGTTTGTTAATGTCTACTTGTATTTTGTCGTAATCTTCCTCAGTAGTAACCATACCTCCCAATTTAGAGTTATCTGCAAATTTTGAAATTGTACTTCTGATTTGTGAGTCCAAATCATTTATGTAAATGGTGGCCAACAGAGGTCCCAGCGCCGATACCTATGGAACCAACTTTGACCACTATAATAATAATATGGGGTAAAAATTGGGTAGCGCCCCCTTTGGGGGCTTCACGGGGGGCCGGGGACAGCAACGGGGGCAGGTGCTAGCAGGCGGCCAGCAACAAAAATGGCTGCCTGCCACCTCCCCTTTAACTAGCGCCGCCCCGGCCGCAGGTAGGACCACCTGATCCCGGCGGACATAGCGTCTGGTGGTAAGTCGGGGGGCGCCGCCCAATATTACAGCCAGGGTGCGAGCAGGGCGCTGCGCACGGCGATGACCTCCCGCTGAATTTCGTGGGAGGCGTTAGCGGCACCGCGCCCAGGTGCTAGTTGATTTGCGCCCCATTAGTGCCCTAAGAGGCACTAACGGGAGGCGCAAATCAACCGCATTTAGCCCCATGATGTTTTATCCCCATTTACACTCCCATGATTATTGAGGCTCCATGCTGCGAGCGGAGCCTGGCAAAATCATCCGTAGTGTGTCCAGTGCAATAGGACCCTACTGTACTTTAAATTAATGCACCAAATATGTGTGAATTCATAGGAAACTTTATTTCTCTGTTAGGTTTGGAAATTACAGTCCTTCAATAAAAGAAAGTGTCACACATTTCCTTTGGACCTAGCTACTTATTTTTTGTTTTGTTTCCAACCCTAGAAGTTACACAACAGTAATTGGGCCAGAAATTCAGCTGTTGTCGGGTGAGTACGCGCTGTGTACTCACCCGTAAGGCCACCTAAAGTGTCGGTTTCCTGCATGCACTGCGCATGCGCGGGAAACCGGAACTTCCATGCCCCTGAAGGAAGGGGTTCAGAAGTCGAATGCGTGCGCGGGAGAGGCTGCGCGCACGCAGCGAACTTCGTTTTTTTTTTCAGGTTTCTCCGGGAGGGTAAGTATGGAGAAGCTGCACATTTAACAAGGAGGCGCAAGGCCTGTTTTTAACAAGGTAAGTGGTTAATTAATTACAATTTAAACATATTTTCAACAGGTTTATCTTTTTTAGATACTTTAAAGAAATGTAAGTTTATTTTTAGCACTGTTAAAAAGTATAATTAATTTTTTCAAAAATTTAAATTTTTGATAAAGTAGTTAATTTATGTAACTTATAGTTATTTTAAAAATGTGATTAAAAAAAAGTATTTGAAGTTTAAGTGTGGTTTTGGGGCCGATCTCTATTCATAGATTTGACAGGTCTTCCTGTCAAATCTATGAATGAAAATGCCCTGTTAGGATTGGCTCTCCATGGCCCACATGATCCCAGGGGATGCTTCAAACTAACTGCGCCCCTGGGATACGCAAGCACTGCACACCAGCAGCTAGAGGAGGCCCAGGAGCCGAAGTCCTCGTGGGCCCAAAGCACAACGGCAGGTGCGGTAGGCAAGTACGCGCGCGATGCTTGCACCCGCAGGAAGCCGGAAAGCCGAATTTCTGGCCCAATATCTTCCACGTAATTAAATCTCTTGTGGCTGCTGCTTGCCAGTAGTGTGTGGGTAAGTGTCTGTCATACTTCAATGTGTCACACATGCAAAGTATTCATCATGGTTTCACCCAATTGGCTCAAATAACATATTTATTAAAAAATAATCAACAAATCACAGTTAACTGAATGAGGCGAATTGGCTTAAATATGAGCAAACAGGTATGAAAGCTTCCAATGAAGAAGCAGCAAGCAACGAAAAAATACAAATAAGCTACCAAGCAGGAGAAGGGCAACTAATCAAATTGCTCAAAATATTTTCTGAAAATGCTTTCAGCCACCAACTTGGGCCCTGGATTTCCTTGGACTTTCTGCTACTGCGCCATGGAAACTTCATCGAAAGTTCAGCGTATACCCAGTTTATGTGCATAAACGCCGTTTCCAATGAAGTTAGTACGGCGCAGTGGCAGAAAGTCCAAGAAAATTCAGGACTTGGTTTCTCAGAAATCTGAACAACAGGGGCTGAGAGTTTTTTGATGGGGTTCAGCCCTGGCGGATTTAAGAACTACCAGGGCTGAATTTAACTGCAGGTGTAGAATGGGCAGCCCACTGTGCCTGGCGGTGTGAGACCCATACCATTTTGAGGCCTGGGCCTCACGTACATGCAACTGGCGAGGTGCTGGCGCCAAGCAGACACCCCAACTGCAACTCACTGGTTGTGAAAGGGCGGGAAATCGGCCGGCTCCCACATTGAACCAGCTGACAGTTGGGGCCTGAGTGAAAGAGGGAGATGATTCCAGCAGACAATGGTGATCCTCCTCCTCCTGGACCCACCAAAAAAAATTTACATTTCCTGGACCAATTTGTGAGTGGCCTCCAGACGCAACTTTAAAGACCGCTGGTTAGTCCGCTGATGGCCTGTTACAAAAGTAGGGATTGTGCTCGGCACAAGATCGCCCACTTGTACCTCAAAATTTCAGCCGGGGTTCTATGTTTGTCATAGGACCCTGATTTTCATATTACAAGTGGTCTTCCGCTTGAAGCAGGCAGGCGCTCTGACCGTACATCCCATAACCCTACCCAAGGTGGTGGCAGCCAGAGTGTCAGTGTGAACGAGGTGAACATGATGCCATTTTCGGGCTGCTACTGCCCTGTTTACACTGAGTAGAGGGGGTTAAAGTCAGCCCAGCTGAATAAGATAGTTTTTAATTATGTTTATAATCTAGTTTTTACCTGGTTTTTTGCCTCGCCAAGGAGATCACATGGTTTTGGGTTGGGTGGGGAGACTATATATTGTGATACATAAGGTATCACAATTGTGTGGGACAGTCTGGATAGACTAGAAGATCTTTTCCTGTCTGTCATTGTTCATACATTCATAAGAATGGAGAATTACTAAAATCAACAGCATAGAAAAAGGCAATTTGGCAAGACTAATCCATGCAGGTGTTTATACTCCATTCAGACCTCCTCCCACTCTAACTACTTCTGCCCACCCTGCTCCCAAATCCCTCTGTTCCCTTCTCCCTCATGTATGCATAAAACCTCCCCTTAAATGCATCAGTGAAATCTGCTTCAGCCACTCCATGTGGCAGTGAGTTCCACGTCTCACCACTCTCTGTGTACAGAAATCCCTCCTAAATTCTTTATTTGATCTGTTAGTGGCTCTCTTATATTAATGCTCCTTTGTTTTGGACTCACCCACAATTTCTCCGCATCCACCCTACCGAATTCCTTCATAATTTTAAGGACTTCAATCAAGTCCCCTCTTAGTCTTTTCTTTACCAGAGAAGAGAGCCCCACCCTGCTTAATATTTCCTGATAGTTTCATCCCCTCAGTTCTGGTATCATCCTTGTAAATCTTCTGCACTTTCTCCAGTGCTTCAATATCCATTTTTGTATAATGAAGACCAGAACTGCATACAGTACTTCAAGTGTGGTCTAACAAGGGACTATATAAATTTAACATTAGCTTCCTGCTTTTGTACTCTATTCCTCAAGAAATGAACCCCAGTACATTGTTTGCACTCTTTATGGCTTTATCAACTTGTGTTGCTACTTTGGTGATTTATGTGTCTATATTCCCAGATCTCTTGGCTTTACTACACCATTTAGTTTCTTACCATTCAGTTTCTTACCTTCCAAGGAATAAGTAGCCTCCTTATTCCTCCTACCAAAATGAACTGCATCACACTTCGCTATATTGAATTTAATTTCCCATTTATCCATCCACTCTGCAATCCTATTTATGTCTTCCTGTATTTTAATGCAGTCCTTCACATTATTAGCTATACCTCCCAATTTGGTATCTTCTGCAAAGTTCGACACCATACCTCCAATTTCTGAGTCCAAGTTATTTATGTACATGGTGAACAACAGCGGTCTCAGCACAGATTCCTGCGGGACACCACGTCCCACTTTCTGCCAGTCTGAGAAACTTCCCTAACTTCCACCCTCAGTTTTCTGTTTTGTAGTCACATTTTAATCCATTCTGCTACCTGGCCGCTGACACCACATGCACTGACCTTTGTCATGAATCTGTTATCGAAGGCCTTCTGAAAGTCCACGTATATCACATCCCCTGCATTGCCCTTGACTTAACTTTCTGTTAATTCTTCAAATAATTCAATAAGGCTGGTTTAATATGACCTTCCTTTTAGGAATCCATGTTAACTATTTTTTATGATCTGTATCTAGATGTTTTGTTACCTAATCTTTTAGCAAAGATTATAGTATATTTCCTACCACTGACATTAAGTTAACTGGTCTATAGTTCTATAGGCACATAGGAACAGGAGTAGGCCATTCAGCCCCTTGAGCCTGTTCCACCATTCAATTAGATCATGGCTGATATGTACTTCAACTCCATTTTCCTGCCTTTGATCCATATCCCTTGATACCCTTACCTAACAAAAATCTGTCAATCTCAGTCTTGAACTTCCCCACATTGAACTCCACCTGCCAACGTTTTTCCCACCTATTTAATTCCTGGTCCCATCTACACAACTTACAGTGCCTCTTAACTTAGTGACACAACTTACAACTTGTGACGTTTTACTACGTTAAAGGTGCTATATAAATGCAAGTTGTTGTTGTTGTCACAGTGCCTCCTAACTTAAGTGACTTAGTTCGCCGGCTTAGTTCTATCTTCCTTTTGAAGATAAGAATTACATTTGCTGTTCGCTAGTACTCTGGCACTACTCCTTTTCCTACTGAATTGGGCTGGGACCAGTGCCCTGGTGAATCGAATAACTAGGGCTGTAGATAGGGCTTTAAACAAAAAAGGCAGGGAGGGGTCAGGTGAGGGGAAATTTAGAAATCTAAAGAGAAAAGTCAAGGCAATGAAGCAGTGTAGCAATTTGGGTAAAGATAAGCATAAGAAATAAATGGGTTTGAACTAATAGTCATTACAGAGACGTGGTTGCAATGTGAACAAGGTTGGGAACTAAATATTCCAGGGTACTTGACATTTCGAAAAGACAGGCAGAATGGAAAAGGAGGGGGGTAGCCCTAATAATAAAAGATGACATAAGGACAGTAGTGAGAAAGAATCTTGGCTCAGAAGATCAGGAAGTAGAATCAGTATGGGTGAAGATAGGAAATAACAATGGGCAGAAAACATTGGTGGGAGTAGTTTATAGGCCCCCCTAACAATAGCTGTACTGTTGGACAGAGCATTAATCAAGAAATAATAGGAGCTTGTAACAAAGGTAATGCAATAATCATGGGGGACTTTAATTTTCATATAGGCTGGCCAAATCAAATTGGCAAAGGTCATCTGGAGGACAAGTTCATGGAATGCATTTGAGACAGTTTCCTAGAACAATACGTCATGGAACCAACCAGGGAACAGGCTATTTTAGACCGTGTATTATGTAATGAGACAGGGTTAATTCATAATCTCATAGTAAAGGATCCTCTGGAGAAGAGCGATCATAATATGATTTCACATTGAGTTTGAAAGTGAAATACTTAGGTCCGAAACTAGAGTCTCAAGCTTAAATAAAGCCAATTTCATAGGTATAAAGAGGCGAGTTGGCTAAGGTAGATTGGGAAATTAGATTAAAAGGTATGACGATAGATAAGCAGTGGCAAACATTTAAGGAAGTATTCCAAAATTCTCAATGAATATACATTCCATTGAGAAATAAAAACTCCATGGGAAACGTGATCCATCCATGGCTAACTAAAAAAGTTAAGGATAGTATTAGATTAAAAGAAGAGGCTTTTAATGTTGCGAAGAAAAGTAGAAAGCCTGAGAATTGGGAGAGCTGTAGAAACCAGCAAAGGATGACCAAAAAATTGATAAAAAGGGAAAAAATAGAATGAGAGTAAACTAGCAAGAAATATAAAAACAGATTGTAAGAAATTCTACAAGTATGTGAAATGGAAGAGAGTAGCAAAAGTAAGTGTTGGTCCCTTAGAGGCTGGGACATGAAAAATTATAATGGAGAATAAGGAAATGGCAGAGACTTTAAACAAATATTTTGAATCTGTCTTCACAGTAAAAAACATACCAAAAGTAGTGGGTAACCAAGGGGCTAATGAGAGTGAGGAACTTAAAGTAATTAAGATCAGTAGAGAAAAAGTACTTGAGTAACTAATTGGACTAAAAGCCAACAAATCTCCTGGACCTGATTTGTCTACATCCTAGGGTTCTAAAAGATGTGGCTGCAGAGATAGTGGATGCATTTGTTGAGATCTTTCAAGTGGATGTAGTATATTTGGATTTCCAAAAGGCATTCAATAAGGTGCCACATAAAAGGTTGTTACGCAAGGGGTAATATGGATAGAGGATTGGTTAATGGGCAGAAAATAGAGAGTAGGGATAAACCGGATATTTTCAGGATTGTAGGCTGTACCTAGTGGGTTGCTGCAAGGATCAGTGCTTGGGCCTGTGCTATTTACAATCTATATTAATGACTTAGATGAAGGGACCTGAGTGCAATGTATCCAAATTTGCTGACGATACAAAGCTAGGTGGGAAAGTAAGCTGTGAGGAGGACACAAAGCGCCTGCAAAGGGATATAGACAGGTTAAGTGAGTGGGCAATAAGGTGGCAGATGGAGTATAATGTCGGAGAATGTGAGATTATTCACTTTGGTAGGAAGAATAGAAAAACAGAATATTTTTTAAATGGTGAGAAACTATTAAATGTTGGTGTTCAGAGAGATTTAGGTGTCCTCATACAGGAAACACAGAGTTAGCATGCAGGTACAGCAAGCAATTAGGAAGGAAAATGGCATGTTGGCCTTTATTGCAAGGAGGTTGGAGTACAAGAGTAAGGAAGTCTTGCTACAATTATACAGGCCTTTGGTGAGACAACACCTGGAGCACTGTGCACAGTTTTGGTCTCCTTATCTGAGGAAGGATATACTTGCCTTGGAGGCGGTGCAACAAAGGTTCACTAGATTGATTCTTGGGATGAGAGGGTTGTCCTGTGAGGAGAGATTGAGTAGATTGGGCCTGTACTCTCTGGAGTTTAGAAGAATGAGTGGTGATCTCATTGAAACATATAAGATTCTGAGAGGGTTTGAAAGAGTAGATGCTGAGAGGTTGGCTGGAATTTTGCCTGCCTGGGTGTGTCCCGCGCTGCTGGTGTCCATGTCGGGTCCCAATCCTGCTGCTGGCTCCATCCCACTGTTGAAAATGAACGTACCTTAATGGGGCCTATTAAGCCCGCCCAGCGCATTACCCAGCCAGATTAGATTGAGCGGGTCTGGTGACGTCATTCATGACGCGTTTTCAGACGGGATCTATAAAGGGACCATGGCCATATTACATTTGAAGTTAAATCTAACAAAGTAGATGTTGAATCTTTACTCTATGATAATATAATAAAAGTTATATATGAGTGACGAAGAAATATTGAAATAATATTATCATTAAGTAATATGACACCATCTACAAATACGATCAAGAACATAATTAAGAAAGTACATTAATTGGGAAGTTATTGATGCTTTAGTCACAAATCTATAGACTTTTGTATCAGTAACTGGTACAAATAAAAGATGTGTGTGTATTGGTAATATGTAAAATTAAGCAGATTTTAAATGTAGTTGTAAAGGGGTGGATTTATAATCTTATGCAAATTCAGTGGAAGAGCTGCGGAAACCCTGACAAACAGTGTAAATGGTGCTTACAATGTGTTTGTGATTTCTGCAGCTCTTCCATTGAAGTTAACAATGGACATATGAGAGAACCTCTGCAGAAATTCACCCCCAAAGTCTCAAACTGAAAAATTAAATTAGTTATATTCAGGGACTAAAAGCAAATTGAACCAGTGGAATGAATGATGAGAATGAAATTGTTATGGTTGATGACTTGATTTAATGTGTAACTGGACAATCACAGTATACTGTGAGAAAAACCTGACCAGAAACAACACAAAAATTTATTTGAATGATATATGCCATTTTTTTATAGTGGTCATGATGCGGAGATGCCGGTGTTGGACTGGGGTGGACAAAATTGAGAGGTCGCACAACACCAGGTTATAGTCCAACAGTTTTATTTGAAATCACAAGCTTTCGGAGCTATCGATTGCTCCTTCCTCAGGTGAAGTAAATTAGATACAGAATCGCCAAAGCATATATAGATAGAGAACAAAGCATGTGTACCTTACAATTGCAGACCACTAAATTAAATCATCCTGACTATCTGCCGAGGTGTGATAAAGTTAATTAAGTCAGCCAGGAAGGTACCACATCAAAGACATAGCAAGATACAACTGAGACAATGAGGTGTAGTCGCAGGGGTTCTGACGTGTCAAAAGCTGCCGTCTGTATGTAAAACGAAAAGCTTTAAAATTTTTACTTTTTTACTGGGAAAATTTTTGCTTTTTTACTGGGAATCACATCTGTGAATAAGCCAACGACGACTCGAGTCCGGATCACGTCATGTATCATGACATAAACCCAAGATCCCGGTTGAGACCGTCTTCATGAGTGCGGAACTTGGCTATCAGTTTCTGCTCGATGATTTTGCGTTGTCGTGTGTTTCTAAGGTTGCCTTGGAGAACGCTTACCCGCAGATCCGAGGCTGAATGTCCTTGACTGCTGAAGTGTTCCCCGACTGGGAGGTAACAATCCTGCCTGGCGATTGTTGCGCGGTGCTCGTTCATACGTTGTCTCAGTGTCTGCATGGTCTCGCCGATGTCACACTCCTTGCCACGATGGACGTATCGGCACTCTACACCAGTATCCCCCACGATGACGGCATCGCTGCAACAGCCTCAGTACTCAACATCAACAACAGCCAATCTCCAGACGCCATCCTACAACTCATCCACTTCATCCTTGACCACAATGTCTTCACCTTCGACAACCATTTTTTTACCCAAACACACGGAACAGCCATGGGGACCAAATTCGCACCCCAATACGCCAACATCTTCATGCACAAGTTCGAGCAAGACTTCTTCGCTGCACAGGACCTCCAGCCAACGCTGTACACCAGATACATCGACGACATTTTCTTCCTTTGGACCCATGGCGAAGGATCACTGAAAAGACTACACGATAACATAAACAAGTTCCATCCCACCATCAAACTCACCATGGACTACTCCTCAGAATCGGTCTCATTCCTGGACACACGAATCTCCATCAAAGACGGACACCTCAGCACTTCACTCTACCGCAAGCCCACGGACAACCTCACGATGCTCCACTTCTCCAGCTTCCACCCTAACCATGTTAAAGAAGCCATCCCCTATGGACAAGCCCTGCGAATACACAGGATCTGCTCAGACGAGGAGGAACGCGATGGACACCTACGGACGCTGAAAAACGCCCTCGTAAGAACGGGATATGACGCTTGACTCATCGATCGACAGTTCCGACGGGCCACAGCGAAAAATCGCATAGACCTCCTCAGAAGGCAAACACGGGACACAACCAACAGGGTACCCTACGTCGTCCAGTACTTCCCCGGAGCGGAGAAACTACGCCATGTTCTTCGCAGCCTTCAACATGTCATCGATGACGACAAACACCTCGCTAAGGCCATCCCCACGCCTCCACTACTTGCCTTCAAACAGCCGCCTAACCTCAGAAGTACCATCGTTCGCAGCAAATTACCCAGCTTTCAGGATAACAGCGACCACGACACCACACAACCCTGCCATGGCAAACTCTGCAAGACATGCCAGATCATCAACACAGATACCACCATCACACGTGAGGACACTACCCACCAGGTACATGGTACATACTCATGTGACTCAGCCAACGTTGTCTACCTCATACGTTGCAGGAAAGAATGCACCGCGGCATGGTACATCGGCGAGACCATGCAGACACTGAGACAACGTATGAACGAGCACCGCGCAACAATCGCCAGGCAGGATTGTTACCTCCCAGTCGGGGAACACTTCAGCAGTCAAGGACATTCAGCCTCGGATCTGCGGGTAAGCGTTCTCCAAGGCAACCTTAGAAACACACGACAACGCAAAATCATCGAGCAGAAACTGATAGCCAAGTTCCGCACTCATGAAGACGGTCTCAACCGGGATCTTGGGTTTATGTCACGATACATGACGTGATCCGGACTCGAGTCGTCGTTGGCTTATTCACAGATGTGATTCCCAGTAAAAAAGCAAAAATTTTCCCAGTAAAAAAGTAAAAATTTTAAAGCTTTTCGTTTTACATACAGACGGCAGCTTTTGACACGTCAGAACCCCTGCGACTACACCTCATTGTCTCAGTTGTATCTTGCTATGTCTTTGATGTGGTACCTTCCTGGCTGACTTAATTAACTTTATCACACCTCGGCAGATAGTCAGGATGATTTAATTTAGTGGTCTGCAATTGTAAGGTACACATGCTTTGTTCTCTATCTATATATGCTTTGGCGATTCTGTATCTAATTTACTTCACCTGAGGAAGGAGCAATCGATAGCTCCGAAAGCTTGTGATTTCAAATAAAACTGTTGGACTATAACCTGGTGTTGTGCGACCTCTCAATTTTTTTATAGTGCAGATCAATTCACTGCAATTACTGTTGACTTGGAAGGCAACAGCCGAGAATGGCCAGTGAAAAATATATTTCCCTCACCATCCAGTGTAGGAGGGGAGCCTTCAACACTCACATCCCTTCAGGAATTATTGAATTAACATTTACCAGTAGTTTTTCAAGTAGAACAGATTCTCCATCAATCTGTTAGCTGATGTAATCAACATGTTTTTATTTTGGTTTGTTTTTCATGCTGGAGCAATGACCACGGAATTCAGGCCTCAGGTTGACAGATGTGCTTCCCGAGCTGTGTGAGTCCCGTGGCCATGCAGGGGAATTAAAAAAGTAAGTGGAAAAAAGGCTCTTAAGTGCCTGTAAACTACCTGATAATCATCTCAATTGGGTCCCCCGCCGCTGCCAGTTGGGTTGGCTCCGCGATGACAGACGGGCCTGGGGGGAAAGCGTGTGGGAACGAGATGACAGCGGGTTCCTGACCCGCTGTCAAAAATAACAACTTTCCCACCCGACCCCCTACCGATCTTGCCCGCTACCACCACAAAAAATTCAGTCCATTGTTTCCCCTAACTGGAGAGTGTAGAACTAAGGGGTCGGCCATTTATGACTGAGATGAGGAAGAATCTCTTCACTCAGGAGGTTGTGAATCTTTGGAATTCTCTACCCCAAAGGGCTGTGGATGCTGAATCGTTGAGTATATTCAAGGCTGAGATAGATAGATTTTTGGACTGTCGGGGAATTAAGAGATATGGGGATCAGGAGGGAAAGTGGAATTGAGGTCGAAGATCAGCCATGATCTTATTGAATGGTGGAGCAGACTCAAGGGGCCATATGGCCTGCTCCTGTTCCTAATTCTGATGTTCTTATGTTCTTTTTTATGTAGATACTAGTGCCTATGCTATTTCCCACCCTAGTTTCTTTGGGTATTCACGGGTGCAATCCATCTGGACCCAAAGCTTTGTCCCCTAAGGTTTAGCAAGTTTGTCTTAAATCTCTTTTCTTTCAGTTATAATATCCCTCATGACTTCTCCTACTGTTGTCATTTCCTCTTTGTTCACCTCTGCACTGATAACTGAGGCAAAGCATCTATTCTGCATCCCTGCCATTTCAGTATCATCTCTTGTGAGTTTATATTGCTCATCCGTTAGTGGCCCTTTCGCTATCTTAATTCTCCTTCTGTTACTTATGTGTCTATGGAATACTTTACGATTTCCTTTAATATTCATTGACATTTTCATTTCATATTTCCTCTTTGTCTTCCTAATTGCCTTTTTAACCTTTTTCCTAAGCTTATCATATTTTGTTTGAGTGCTTGGGCGAGATGAGCCAAAACTTCTCCAATTAAACATTGGGAAGACCGAAGCCATTGTCTTCAGCCCCGCCACAAACTCCGTTCCCTAGTCACCGATTCCATCGCCCTCCCTGGCCAATGCCTCAGTCTGAGCCATACTGTTCACAACCTCAGCGTCCCTGATCTGAGCTTCCGACCTCATATTCTTTCCATCACAATGCTTGCCTACTTCCACCTCCGCAATATCGCCCATCTCAGCTCCTGTCTTAGCACATCTACTGCTGAAACCCTCATCCATGCTTTTGTTAGCTGATATTGTTAATGGTTCTCTCTCCTGGGTACTATCCCCCTCCTCTTCAAATCTGCCGTCATCCCCCCCACCCCATCAAAAACCCCTCTGTCTTTGCAAACTATTGCGCAATACTGGGAACGGTAGCATAGTGGCTATGTTACTGGACTAGTAATCCAGAGGCCTGGACTGATGATCCAGAGATGTAAGTTCGAAATCCCACCACGGCAGCTGGGTTTATTAAATTAAATAAAATTCAGTTAGTTAAATAAATCTGGAATAAAAACTAGTATCAGTAATGGTGACCATGAAACTATCGGTTTGTCATAAAAACCCATCTGGTTCACTAATATCCTTGAGGGAAGGAAATCTGCCGTACTTACCTGGTCTGGCCTATATGTAACTCCAGACCCACAGCAATGTGGTTGACTCTTAACTGCCCTCTGAAATGGCCTAACAAGCCACTCAGTTGTACAAAAATGCTACGAAAAACAATAATAAGAATAAAACTGGACGGACCACCTGGCATCAACCTCGGCACCGGCATCAGACACGACAACGACACACCCAGCCCAGTCAACCCTGCAAAGTCCTCCTCACTAACATCTGGGGACTTGTGCCAAAATTAGGAGAGCTGTCCCACAGACTAGTCAAGCAACAGCCTGACATATGATACTCACAGAATCATACCTTTCAGCCAATGTCCCAGGCTCCTCCATCACCATCCATGGGTATGTCCTGTCCCACCGGCAGGACAGACCCACCAGAGGTGGCGGCACAGTGGTATACAGTCGGAAGGGAGTGGCCCTGGGAATCCTTAACATTGACTCCGGACCCCATGAAGTCTCATGGCTTCAGGTCAAGCATGGACAAAGAAACCTCCTGCTGATTACCACCTACCGCCCTCCCTCAGCTGATGAATCAGTACTCCTCCATGTTGAACACTACTTGGAAGAAGCACTGAGAGTAGCAAGGGCACAGAATGTACTCTGGGTGGGAGACTTCAATGTCCATCACCAAGAGTGGCTCGGTAGCACCACTACTGACTGAGCTGGCCAAGTCCTGAAGGACATAGCTGGCAGACTAGGACTGCATAAGAGAACCAACACGAGGGGAAAAACCTACTTGACCTCATCCTCACCAATCTCCATGTCACAGATGTATCTGTCCATGACAGCATTGGTAGCAGTGACAACCACACAGTCCTTGTGAAGACGAAATCCCATCTTCACACTGAGGACAACCTCCATCGTGTTGTGTGGCACTACCACCATGCTAAATGGATAGATTCAGAACAGATCTAGCAGCTCAAAACTGGGCATCCATGAGGTGCTGTGGGCCATCAGCAGCAGCAGAATTGTATTCCACCACAATCTGTAACCTCACTGCCCGGCATATCTCTCACTCTACCATTACCATCAAGCCAGGTGACCAACCCTGGTTCAACTAGGAGTGCAAAGCATATGCCAGGAGCAACGACAGGCGTACCTAAAAATTGGTGCCAACCTGGGGAGGCTGCAACACAGGACTACATGCATGCTAAACAACAGAAGCAGCATGCTACAGACAGGGCTAAGCGATCCCACAATTAATGGATCAGATCAAAGCTCTGCAGTCCTGCCACATCCAGTCGTGAATGGTGGTGGACAATTAAACCACTAACGGGAGGAGGAGGCTCCATGAATATCCCCATCCTCAATGATGGTGGAGCCCAGCACGCGAGTGCAAAAGACAAGGCTGAAGCATTTGCAACCATCTTCAGCCAGAAGTGCCGAGTGGATGATCCATATCGGCCTCCTCCTGAGGTCCCCACCATCATAGAAGCCAGTCTTCAGCCAATTCGATTCACTCCACCTGATATCAAGAAACGGCTGAGCGCACTAGACACAGCAAAGGCTATGGACCCTGACAACATCCCGGCTGTTGTGCTGAAGACTTGTGCTCCAGAACTAGCCGCGCCTCTAGCCAAGCTGCTCCAGTACATCTACAACACTGGCATCTACCTGACAATGTGGAAAGCTGCCCAGGTATGTCCTGTCCACAAAAAGCAGGACAAATCCAATCCAGCGAATTACCGCCCCATCGGTCTACTCTCAATCATCAGCAAAGTGACGGAAGGTGTCATCGACAGTGCTATCAAGCGGCACTTACTCACCAATAACCTGCTCAACGATGCTCAGTTTGGGTTCTGCCAGGACCACTCAGCTCCAGACCTCATTACAGCCTTGGTCCAAACATGGACAAAAGAGCTGAATTCCAGAGGTGAGGTAAGAGTGACTGCCCTTGACATCAAGGCAGAATTTGACCAAGTATGGCATCAAGGAGCTCTAGTAAAATTGAAGTCAATGGGAATCAGGGGGAAAACTCTCCACTGGCTGGAGTAATACTTAGCACAAAGGAAGATGGTTGTGGTTGTTGGAGGACAATCATCTCAGCCGCAGGACATTGCTGCAGGAGTTCCTCAGGGCAGTGTCCTAGGCCCAACCATCTTCAGCTGCTTCCTCAATGACCTGCCCTCCATCATAAGGTCAGAAGTAGGGATGCTCGCTGATGATTGCACAGTGTTCAGTTCCATTCACAACTTCTCAGATAATGAAGCAGTCCATGCACGAATGCAGCAAGACCAGGATGACATTCAGGCTTGGGCTGATAAGTGGCAGGTAACATTCGCACCACACAAGTGCCAGACAATGACTAGCTCCAACAAGCGAGAGTCTAACCACTGCCCTTTGACATTCAACGGCATTACCATTGCCGAATCCCTCACCATCAACATCCTGGGGGTTACCATTGACCAGAAACTTAATTGGACCAACCATATAAATACTGTGGCTACAAGAGCAGGTCAGAGGCTGGGTATTCTGCAGCGAGTGTCTCACCTCCTGACTCCCCAATGCCTTTCCACCATCTACAAGGCACAAGTCAGGAATGTGATGGAATACTCTCCACTTGCCTGAATGAGTGCAGCTCCAACAATACTCAAGAAGCTTGACACCATCCAGGACAAAGCAGCCCACTTGATTGGCACCCCAACCACCACCTTAAACATTCACTCCCTCCACCACCGGTGCACCGTGTCTGCAGTGTCTACCATCTACAAGATGCACTGCAGCAACTCGCCAAGGCTTCTTCAGCAGCACCTCCCAAACCCACGACCTCAACCACCTAGAAGGACAAGGGCAGCAGGCGCATGGGAACGGCATCACCTGCAAGTTCCCCTCCAAGTCACACACCATCCTGACTTGGAAATATATTGCCGTTCCTTCATCGTCGCTGGGTCAAAATCCTGGAACTCCCTCCCTAGCAGCACTGTGGGAGTACCTTCACCACAAGGATTGCTGTAGTTTAAGAAGGCGGCTCACCACCACCTTCTCAAGGACAACTAGGGATGGGCAATAAATGCTGGCCTTGCCAGCGATGCCAACATCCGAGGAACGAATAAAAAAAATCTACAAACTCCCTTTCCTCTCCAAAGTCCTTGAACATGGTGTTGGCTCACAAATTCATGCCCATCTTTCCCTCAACTCCATGTTTGAACCCCTCCAATCAGGATTCCACCCCTGCCACAGCACTGAAACAGCCCTCATCAAAGTCACAAATGACATCCTACGTGACTTTGACTGTGGTAAACTATCCCTCCTCATCCTTCTCGGTTTGTCTGCAGCTTTTAACACGGCTGACCACACCATCCTCCTCCATTGCTTCTCCTCCATTGTCCAGTTCGGTGGGACTGCCCTCGTCTGGTTCCATTCCTATCTATCCAATCGTCGCCAGAGAATCTCCTGCAATAATTTTCTTCCCATTCCTGCACCATTACCTTTGGAGTCCCCCAAGGATCTCTATTTGGTCCCCTCCTATTTCTCATCTACATGCAGCCCCTCAGCGACAACATTGAAAACACAATGTCAGCTTTCACATGTACGCTGACAACACTTAGTTCTACCTCACCACCACCTCTCTTGACCCCTTACCTGCCTTTGATTTGTCACGCTGCTTGTCCGACATCCAGTATTAGATGAGCAGAAACTTCCTCCAATTAAATATTGGGAAGACCGAAGCCATTGTCTTCGGCCCCACCACAAATTCCGTTCCTTAGCCTCTGAGGCCATCCCTCTCCCTGGCAACTCTCTGAGGCTGAACCAGACTGTTCGCAACCTTGGTATCCTATTTGACCCTGAGCTGAGTTTCCGACCCATATCCTCTTCATCACCAAGACCACCTACCTCCACCGCCAGTCTCCGCCCCGCCTGAGCTCATCTACTGCTGAATCCCTTATCCATGCCTTTGTTACCTCTAGAATTGACTATTTCAATGCTCTCCTGGCTGGACTCCCACCTTGCACCCCCCATAAACTTGAGCTCGCGCAAAACTTTGCTGCTCTATCCTAACTTGTACCAAGTCCTGTGCTCGCTAACATACATAGGCGCCCAGTTCTCTAACACCTCAATTTTAAAATTCTCATCTTTGTGTCAAATCCCTCTATGTCCTCGCCCCTCCCTATCTCTGTAACCTGCTCCAGCCCTACACATCTCCGAGAACTCTGCGTTCCTTCAATTATGGCTGCTTGTGCATCCATCACGTCCTTTGCCCCACCATTGGCCGCCTTGTCTTCAGCCGTCTCGGCCCTAAGTTCTGGAATTCCCTTTTTAAACCTCTCTGCCTCTCCACCTCTCTTTCCTCCTTTAAGACTCTTCACTAATCTACCTCTTTGACCAAGTTTTTGCTCACCTGTTCTAATGTCTCTATCTTTGGCTCGGTGTTAAATTTTGTTTGATAACACTCCTGTGATGTGCTTTGGAATATTTTACTATGTTAAAAGCACTATATAAATGTAAGCTGTTATTGTTGATTGTTTTGTCATCCTCTCCTTTATTGTTTATGTACTTTGTGTATGCGTTTTTTTTTAGATTTAATTTTATCCTCTCATCTTCATTTATCCATGGCATCTCATTCTTGGCTTTTTGTTCTTATTATTTCATGGAATATATGTTTCCTGAACTCTATTGATCGCTCCTTTAAATATTGCCCACTGCTGTTCTACCTCTTTGTCAATATATTTTTTCAGTTTACCTTTTTTAGCTCCATCCTCATTCCCCCAGTTTATTCCAATCTATTACTTTGGTCTTTGCACTATCTATGGTCGGATTTTTCTGTACTGGGTGGGTCGGGTGCAGGCGGTCGGCGTGGCAGGTCGTGACCCCGTTGTTGCTTCCATTCTGCTGCAGAAATCGACTTTGCGATAATGGGACCTATTAAGCCCATCCTGCACGTTACCCGGCCCAATTAAATGGTGCGGGTCTGATGACGTCATTTATGACGCGTTTTCAGCCGGGATATTTAAAGGAGCCGTGGCCACCTTGCATTTGAAGGTTCATCTAGGACTGTGCAGGCAGCACACTGGAGGTTTGGATTGCTCCAAACAGTTGGAGAGATGGGTGCACAGAGGCAGAGGGCTGCACCCAAGTTCTCTGATGACTCTCTCCATATGCTTGTGGAGGGAGTCAGAGCATGCAGGGAAGCCCTCTTCCCTTCTAATAGGCAGAAGAGACAGGAGACAAAAAGAGCCTGGATCCAAATAGCAGAGGAGGTGAACAGCAGGGACGTGGTCAGGGGGACCTGGCTGCAGTGCCGCAAACATTTCAATGATCTCATTAGATCAGGAAAGGTGAGTACAAAGCCACACTCAACTTCACCCTGCTGTGCCTCCCATCACAACCCCATCACTCTGCCTTCCCAACCCTACTCCTTCACATCATTACTCACACCAACATACCTTGCACGTCCACCCATCCCTCTCTCTCTATCTACATTATCACATCCCCATCTTACTAGCCACCCCTCACACTCACCCTCATCCTAATACAATCATACCAACTAACAACACACAAGGAGGCCACTTGGCATTGCCGCCTCAATCCATCATAGTCTCCCTCTAAAGATGTAACCCATCCATTCCTTACACTCATTCCATCACTCTCACTCAACCTTCTCTTCTTTCCCTCCTTGCAGGAGAAGAGAGCCCACAATAAGAGGGAGAGGGAGAGAACTGGCAGTGGAACGGCATCAATGGCCACCCTGACCACAGCAGAGGAGGCTGTGTTGGAAGTCTCGGGAGTGGCTGAGCAGCTGGAGGTGGGACACGGAGAGAGGGGGACATCTCAGCAACCTGGTGACAGAATTACATATCATACAGCCACATGGCATACAGCAGTCACTCATATGGGGACTGCTGTAAACAGCCAGTGAATGGTCATATGTGCATAATGGTATCTGTACCCATTCTTCATATGACACATCTAACTCGTCTCTTTATTCTCCCACAGGTCCATCAAGAGCCCCCCCCCCCCCCCACTGTCCAGCCTCTGAGGGAGCAGCGTCACCAGACAGGAGCGCACCCAGCACCAGCGCAGAGACGCACACCTCGGTGGGTGTCACGCGAGATAGAGTAGTGTTGTCACCTGGTATCTCACAAGTTACAAGTGAACAAGAGGAGATGGTGGAGACAGGGACAGCAGTGGAGACTCCTCACCGGAGGACGCAGGACGCTCCCAGCTCTGCTCACCTGCATGCAGACGCTGAGCCTCGGGGGCTATCCAGAAAGAGGGTGATCCTGGAGATGCAGGAACACGTGCAGGAGGCTTTGACAGGTTTTGCGAGCGCGATGACTGCCAGTGTTCAGAGAATGGAGGAGTCCATCTCCAACATGAGCACCACCGTGTTGCAGGCGATGGTGACTGTAGGCGCTTCCATGGATAGGATGGCCACCTGCATGGAGCAGCTAATGGGCCAATCAGAGGATGGCAGAGGCTCACAGACCTCCTCTCTAGGAAGGATGTCAGCATAGACGTGGATCCTCATGGCCCCACTGATGTGCAGCAAGGTTCACTCCAGCTCCTTGCTAGCAGGGAAGTGCAGGTGGCCCAAGAGAGGGATGACGGTGAGAGGGGACATGGAAGTGTGGGCTCCTCTCAAAGCGGTTACACTTCACCCCCATTGTCACCCCCTCAGTCAGAGCCTCAGATGGCTCCTTGAATCGCAATGGCCGAGTCTGCCCCTGCACAGTCGCAGGAGGAGCAGACTTTGACGGGGCCATCAGAGGCTCCAAAACCCAGAGGACGTCCGCCAAAAGTGTCTAAGCAGTCACAGCAGGGAAGTGAGCAGGTTGCCTCTACCTCTGCTGAAGCCACAGGGGTAGCACCTCGTAGAAGCACCCGGAAGAGAAAGATGACACACAAGTAGATTCACAAGGGAAGTCACTTGGGTGTTTTAGTCAATGTTAATGGCAAGTTTCCGTTAATGTATTGTCAAGCATTAAAATATTTATTTTCACCACTTTCCCGTCTTGGACACATTTGTGTGCACCTTTGGAAGTGGCTTAGTGAGTTGCAGTGGGTGATGAGACATAACGGAACCTCCAGCAATGGTGGTCCGTGTGAAAGGAATGGCTTGGTTATTGTAGGGAACCTTTATGGTGTGGCTGTGGGGTGGTGCCAACCTGGCGCAGCATGTGGCAGCCAGGGTGTACAGCGTAAAGTTAAGTAAATCTGGCCATGATGAGTCCATCCCTGGCCTCCCGGGCAGCAATGTGCTCGGGTGCTGGTGGGATCTGGGCCACAGGTTCCTCCAACTCCTGCTCCTCCTCGTCTTCCAGCTGATGCTCCTCCTCCTCCTCCTGCTCCTCCTCCTCTGAAGAGGCTGTGCGCTCAGTGCCTTGCTCCTCATGCAGCGCTAATCCTGGCTGCTGCGCTATGTTGTGCAGGGCGCAGCAGACCACGAAGATTCTGGAGACCCTGGATGGTGTGTACTGAAGGGCTCTTCCAGATCTGTCAAACATCTGAAGCGCATTTTGAGTATGCCTATTGTCTGCTCTATGACACATTTGGTGGAAATGCGGCTTTCATTGTATCTCTCCTCGGCTTCAGTACTTGGCCTCTTCAAGGATGTCGTGAGCCACGTCTTCAATGGATAGCCCTTGTCTCCAAGCAGCCAGCCAGAAAGTCTGTTTGGAGGAGCGAAGAGCTGAGGGAGGGTGGACTGGTGAAGGGCGAAAGAGTCATGGCAGCTGCCAGGGAATTTGGCACACATATGCATGATGATCTTCCTATATTTGCAGACCAGCTGCACATTGAGGGAGTGGAAGCCTTTGCGGTTGACAAAGACTACTTGGGTAATGATGGGGTGCCCTGATGGCCACATGTGTGCAGTCGATGATGCCCTGCACCCGAGGGAAGCCAGCCAGAGTGGCAAAGCCGAGCACCCGCTCAGTAACACTGGCTTCATCAGTGGCAAAGTTGATATATTTAGCTGACTTGTCAAAGAGGGCATCGGTGACCTGTGTGATGCTTCTGTGGGTGGCCGACTGCGAGATGCCGCAAATGTCTGCTGCAGATCCCTGGAAGGAGCCTGAGGCGAAGAAGTTGAGGGCGCTGGTGACTTTGACAGCCACTGGTGTCCACCCGCTCCTCTGGGCTGCAGGCCTTGATCCAACAATATGCAAATGTCTGCGACGACCTGGCGCGATAGCCTGAGCCTCCTTTGGCACTGCTGCTCTGTCATGTTGAGGAAGAAAAATGAGAAGTCGCACAACACCAGGTTATAGTCCAACAGATTTATTTAAAATTACAAGCTTTCGGAGCTATCGATCGCCCCTTCTTCAGGTAAAGTTACTGTGAGTGAATCTACAAAAATTCACAGAATATAAACACAGAGAAAATGCAGAGATACAATCTTTCCTTACATCAAAGACACACTAAGAGCACAGCCAAGACAATGAGATGTGTCCCAGGGGGTCCAACGTGTCAAAACCTGCTGTCTGCATATCCTCTCCATTTGGGTTTGTTTTTTGTGTTTGTTTTTTGTGTTTGCTTTTTTTTAAAAACTGGAAAGACAGACAACGATGTCAAGTCACGTTCTGTAGTGTGACATGAACCCGATATCCCTATTGAGGCTGTCCTCATGAGTGCGGAACTTGGCTATCAGTTTCTGCTCGATGATTTTGCGTTGTCGTGTATCTCGAAGGCCACCTTGGAGAACGCTAACCCGCAGATTAGCGTTCGGGTTAGCGTTCTCCAAGGCGGCCTTCGAGATACACGACAACGCAAAATCATCGAGCAGAAACTGATAGCCAAGTTCCGCACTCATGAGGACGGCCTCAATAGGGATATCGGGTTCATGTCACGCTACAGAACGTGACTTGACATCGTTGTCTGTCTTTCCAGTTTTTAAAAAAAACAAACACAAAAAACAAACACAAAAAACAAACCCAAATGGAGAGGATATGCAGACAGCAGGTTTTGACACGTTGGACCCCCTGGGACACATCTCATTGTCTTGGCTGTGCTCTTAGTGTGTCTTTGATGTAAGGAAAGATTGTATCTCTGCATTTTCTCTGTGTTTATATTCTGTGAATTTTTGTAGATTCACTCACAGTAACTTTACCTGAAGAAGGGGCGATCGATAGCTCCGAAAGCTTGTAATTTTAAATAAATCTGTTGGACTATAACCTGGTGTTGTGCGACTTCTCATTTTTGTCCACCCCAGTCCAACACCAGCATCTCCGCATCATGTTGAGGAAGCTCATCCTCTGCCTGTATACCCTGTGCTGGGGGTACCACCTCCGGCGCAGTGCAGCCCTGTGTTGATGCCCTCTGTCCTGTGCAGCATCAGGGCATTGAGGAGAAGGTTGGTGGTGTTGCTGTTGGTGCTGCTGGTGTTGGGGCTCATCGTGGTCCGATTCTGAGGACCAAGGTGAGACAGTATAAACAGCACCCATGCTGATGGAATAGATGGTAGGTCAAGTAGCGATGACAGAAGCAATCTGTGAATGATGAGATAGGTTCTACCAATGAGGTGAGACTGGATGGTGACTTTGCTGGAAACACTTGCAGCCTCTAGAAAGCTAAATCTGTGCTGGGAATGCAGTCAGCAACAGCTTCTGCCTGAGGAAAGTGATCAGCTGTGAGGTGGGTGCTTTTATAGTACATTTCATGTTGTCAACTAATTAGTTGGATCAATGGCCACTCAACTCCCGCCTCAGGTTGACAGACGTGGTTCCCGAGCTGCGTGATTCCCGTGGTCATCCAGGAAAATTTGAAAGTTAGGGTTAAAAAGGCATTTAAGGGTCTGACAAGTACCTGCTAATGATTTAAATTAGGTTGCCCGCCTCTGCTGTTCGGGTTGCTGCCGCGCCGGCAAACACGCCCAAGGGAAAGGTGAGTGGAGGCGGGATGATGGCGGGTTCCCCACCCGTTCCAACATATTTCACATTTCCTACCCGACCCGCCTCCGATCGCCCCCGCATGGACCCCAGAAAATTCCAGCCGCTGTCTTTTAGATGAGATGTTAAACCAAGGCCCAATTTCCCTGTTCAGGTGGATGTAAAAGATCCCATGGCACTATTTGAAGAAAAGCAGGAAGTTCTCCCAGTGTCCTGGCCAACATTCCTTCCTTAACCAAGAACAGTTTAACTGGTCATTCATCTCATTTGCTGTTTTGGAACTTGCTGTGTGCACATTGGTTATCATGTTTGCCTACAAAATAGCAAAGACGACACTTCAAAATAATTCAATGGCTGTTAAGTGCTTTGGGGCATATGGAAGCACTATATTAATACGGGATCTTTATTTCTTAATTTAGAACGTCAATATCTGTCAGTATTAGTAACTTGAGATATGCAAATTGATATGAAGATAGATACCACAAAACCCACGGAAGTTGGGGCTGTGCTGCACTTTAAATGCCATCATAGATATTCAAACCCATTCTCCATTAATTCTTTGCCTTCAACAGAAAAGAAGCCAAAAGGACCTTATGAGGCAGAAGTATGTGATGTTCTTTGAGTGAAGTACCCAGGAACACCCTGTCCTAACTTCAGAAAGACAGGGTCAGCCACCCAAAGGAAAACAGTGCTCTCATAACAAAAAAATAAGACTTGCATTTATAAACATCCTTTCATGGCCTCAGGACATCCCAAAGCGCTTTACAGCCAATTTTTGCAAGTACTTTTGAAATGATTCAGCCCAAAATAAACAAAGCACTTACCGGCTACTTTGAAAGTGACATCAATGCCAGTTTTAAACATAGATGTTTTAAGTGGTGTAGACTGTAGCATTTATGTAAGGAATTTTCAATGTGGCTCATAAGTTCCTTTTTGGCTTCTTTTCTGTCGTAATGCAAGAAACGAGGTCCAATTTGCACACAGCAAGATCCCACAAACAGCAACGTGATAATGCCCAGGATAATCTGTTTTATTGATGTTGGTTGAGCGATACATATTGGCCAGGACACTTTAATATGTGTTATTTTGTGTCAGTGTCAGCTGTGGCTCAGTGGGTAGCACACTTGCCTCTGAGTCAGAAGGTTGTGAGTTCACAGTCCCACTCCAGGGACTTGAGCACATAAATCTAGGCTGACACTCCAGTGCAGTGCTGAGGGAGTGCTGCACTGTTGGAGGTGCCGTCTTTCAGATAAGACGTTAAACCGAGGCCCCGTCTGCTCTCTCAGATGGGTGTAAAAGATCCCATGGCACTATTTCGAATAAGAGTAGGGGAGTTATCCCTGGTGTCCTGGCCAATATTTATCCCTCAACCAGCATAACAAAAACAGATTATCTGGTCATTATCACATTGCTGTTTGAGGGACCTTGCTGTGTGCAAATTAGCTGCTGTGTTTCCCACATTACAACAGTGACTCTACTTCATTGGTTGTAAAGTGCTTTGAGACGTCTGGTGGTCGTGAAAGCTGCTATATAAATGCAAGTCTTTCTTCTTCAAAATATTGCCATGGGATCTTAGACAGGGCCTCGGTTTAACGTCTCATCTGAAAGGTGGCACCTCCGACCGTGTAGCACTCCCTCAGTACTGCACTGAAGCACCAGCCTAGATTATGTGCTCGAGGCCCTGGAGTGCAGCATCAACCCACAACCTTCTGACTCAGAGGCGAGAGAGCTACGGCTGACACCTACTTTTCATTAGTGTACGTCAACAGAAGTAAGGTGCTCGTCAGGCAAAAAGCAATACAAAAACCTGATGACCTTGGAGACCCCAGTTTGAAATCAGGTACATCAGGCTTGTGTCTGTCCTCCACTGTCCGGCGGTGTTGCTTGTATTTTACACTCGGTTTACTTCTATCACCTCCATTAAATAGCAAATCACTTGGGGGCCGGGGGGTGGCGGTGGGGGAGCGGGGAGCCCACAATTAATCTGAGTTTTCAGCTGTATTCTTGGCATCTTTATATCTTGGATTCCAAGAAACACTATTCTGAAGGTGAGGCATTCTCTACTTCTTCAGGCTGTGAGAGTGACCTGAAAATCACATTCACGATCTAAACAGAAGATTATCCCTTGGATTTTAACAGAGGGCAATAATTTAATTCGGACTGCTATTCCATTTATATTGTATATTAAAGTCTGCAAAACCTGACATAAAAGCAACTATATCGCTACCAATTAATACCAGCCATTGCGTATAATGGGCAAATCGCGTTCATATGAACGTGCCCGCTAAAAGAGATGGGGACTGTATTTGATTTTAGGTATTGGTGCTCCAAGTGTGAGAAAGAACTTACATTTATAAAGTGCCATTCATGTCCCCAGGACATTCCAAAGCACTTCAAAGCCAATTATTTACTTTTGAATTGCAGTCACTTGTTATGTAGGAAAGCACGGCAGCCAATTAGCACACAGCAAGGTCCCATAAGCAGCAATGAGATGAATGGCCAGTTAATCTGTTTTTGGTGGTGATGGTTGAGGGATAAATGTTGACATGGGGAGAACTCCCCTGCTCTTCTTTGAAATAGGGATCTTTTACTTCCACCTGAGAGGACAGACAGGGCCTCGGTATAATGTCTCATCCAAAAGACGGCACCTCCGACAGTGCAGCACTCCCTCAACACTGCACTGGAGTGTCAGCCTAGATTATGTGCTCAAGTCTCTGGAGTGGGGCTTGAACCCATGACTTTCTGACTCAGAGGTAAGAGTGCTACCACTGAGACAAGATTTAACTCCGTGACAATAAATAGCGATGCAGATCTTCTATTGAAAGTGAGCTCTGCACTTCAGCGGCAATGAATCCTGGGACGGATATTACGTTCGGAAATGTGAGACTTGTTTGCATGAACATTTAAAAATGTTAATTGAAAGGGAATATGTGGCGTGGTAATGTTGCTCCTGTTGGGAAGTGCTATTTAATTTTTTTTTAATGGCCTTAACTTAAACATAACTTCAATAACATTGGAGATATAATGCATAGCATAGATTTGTCATTCAAGAAATGGCATTTTGGAATGCAGTTGGTTTGACTCATGAAAGCAATTATTCTTGGAGACAGTTACCTGTACTGTGTCGGCGAGCTGCAGTGCAGGAGTTGGCACTCTTTAGTTGTTTAGTTGTGATTAATGTGTTCACAGTGACATCAGAAATGTTTTGGCCAAGTGTTAAATCGCAATCGTTGATAAAGGCCATTTCAGTTTAATTCAGTGAATCAAGGAACACAAAATTAAATTATTCAGCAAAATAACTACAGCAAAAGGAAATTAAGTTTATTTCCTAAATTTTAAGCTCTCAATTTGTGCTACAGGGAAACTAAAGGAGGGGTTGTTTTCTAAAGTTCAGAGTATGAAGCGGCACAGCTATTTTGTCATCATTCACTTATTACTGGTGGAATTCCAGTGGTGTTGCTCATGGTATATCAGAGGGTATACTGTTAAATAATGCCAGGAGCATGTTACAACATAGTGTATCCAGTAACGTACAGGGGACAATTTTAACCATAGCTGTCTGGTAGAAATCGGACAGGTGGGCAGTTAAAATCGCCCGGTTACTTACCCGTTCTGGAATCACTGGAAGCTGACAGTTGCTGATTTTTACCTGTTTTAATGAGCAGGCAGCAAGGACACCCGCCCAAAGCTGGCAGGGCCCCTTTTTACAGGTGCATGTTGGGTCTCTCTCACGTTCTCCCTCACTGCGGTATCTACATCTCTCTATTTGTCCCTTACTCTTCACATTTGTCCTCCATCTCTTTACAAGTCTCTCTTCCCTCTATTGTTTTCTCTTTATTTCTCTCACTCTTTCTGTATGCTACTGACATGTGCTAGTTCACTGATTTACTGATATACCTTACCTTTTTGCTGAGCAATGTTTCTACCTGGATAATATGTTAAAGAGCTTTCCCCCTAGTTATTAAGGGGAGAAGGGGATGGAGTTTTTACAGTTTTTATAAGATTCCTTTCTACCTCAATATGTAAGAAGCCCAACATGGAGGAAGCACTGTTAGACCTAGTAATGGGAAACGAACTGGTGCACATAAGACAAGTAAGCTTGGAAGAACATCTAGGGAGTAGTGATCACAACATAATAAGGTTTAAGATAAATATTGAGAGAGATATAGGCCGGAATTTTCTGGGGTCTGTGTGGGCGGGATTGGAGGCTGGTCGGGTGGGAAATTTGAAAAAAGTTACAGCGGGTCGGGAACCTGCCGTCATCCCGCCCCCACGCGCATTTCCAGCGGGCGTGTTTGCCGGCGCAGCAGCAACTCAACCGGCAGAGGCGGGTGACCTAATTCAAATCACTAACAGGTAATTATCAGACCCTTAAGAGCCTTTTTCAGCCTACCTTTTGAATTTCCCTGGCTGCCCACAGGATTCACACAGCTCGAGAATCATGTCTATCAGCTTAAGGCGGGAGCTGAGTGGCCACTGCTCCAGCTGATTAGATGACATCGTGAAATGTATTATAAAAGCTCCTACCTTACAGCTGATCACTTTCCTCAGGCAGAAGCTGTTGCTGGCTGCATTGCCAGCACAGATTTAGCTTTCTACAGGGCTGCAAGTGTTTCCAGCAAAGTCGCCATCCAGTCTCACCTCATTGTTACAACCTATCACTCCATTGACAGCTTACTCCTCTGATCTCTACTTAACCTGCCATCGATTCCATCAGCATGGGTGCCGTTTATACTCTCTCACCTTGGTCCTCAGAATCGGACCACGATGAGCCTCAACACCAGCAGCACCAGGCACACCAGCAGCACCAACAACAACACCAACCTTCTCCTCAACCAGGGCTGCAACACAGGTACCTCCAACACAGGGTATACAGGCAGAGGATGAGCTTCCTCAACATGACTGAGCACCAGTGACAAAGGGGGCTCAGGCTATCACGCCAGGTCATCGCAGACATTTGCAGATTGCTGGAGCAAGACCTGCTGCCCAGAGGAGTGGGTGGACACACCTTAAGGGAGGTCAATGAGGCTTTCTATGCAAAGAGAGATAACTTCATTTCATTCCCTCTTGCCAGAGAGAAGCAGGCGGCGTGAGCATGAGGGTTTGTAAGGATTGCAGGCTACCCCATGGTGCAGACTGCACGCACATTGCTTTGCATGCGCCTCATGTCAACTCTGCCATGTACCTGAACCAAAAGGGATTCCACTCCCTCAATGTGCAGCTGGTGTGTGACCATAGGCAGCGTATCATGTAGGTCAGTGCCTGGTATCCTGGCAGTAGGCATGATTCATTTATTCTGCGGCAGTCCTCTGTGCCAACTGTATTTCAGCCACAACGGCAAACCAAAGGGTGGCTAGTGGGCTACAAGGGCTATCCGCTGATGACTTGGCTCATTACTCCGGTTCGCATACAACGAGAGCCATGCTGCCACAAGAAATCTGATAGAGCAGACCATTGGCGTCCTGAAATAACAATCCGCTATGTGGACTTCTCTGGAGGAGCCCTGCAGTACTCGGAGGAGGAGGTGGAAGAGGTGAAAGAGGAAGGGAGATTCCAACCTAGACAGCCCCTTTCTGCCTATGTTGCACGTGAAGAACTAATGCAAGTGCGATACCAGTAACCTCAACCAATGTTCCCTGTAAGCTGTGTGGCCGCGTAGCACTCTCCAGCTCCCGCGCAGTCGACTCACTGGCTTTTAAATAGGAATAACTGTGCCACTCACTCCCCCAAAAATTAAAGGGATTTCCCTCTGTCACTGACCATCACATCGCCCTCTTGGCCACAATGCAAAAATAAAAGCCAACACAGAATACACATTCCAATCCAAATTTCTAAATTAAATCATGCCATATTGCAATCAAAATTAAATTAATCACCCTTGTGCATTCCCTTAGTACTTGACTTCTGTCTGCTTTTGTCTGTCCTAGTGCTCCTATGAAGTGCTACCCCAGTGGCTGCAACATGGCTGGTGGAAGATTGCTGACTTTCAGTGGCGGAGACTGCAGATGGCCTTGAAGGACGACCTTGAGCAACTCTGGGCCTAGAAGGCCCGGCTTCAGACTGCACCATCTTGGCATGGGCGGTTGCGGTCTGGGCTGGCTGGCTGACAGGCAACAGCAAGGGGATTGGCAGAGTGGCAGAGGTGGGAGTACAAATGCAGTCATCCAGAGAGAGGACAGCAGGTTCGTGCTCCATGGAGCCACTGCCACTCCCCCGGGGCGGCACCTCAGCAATCCTGGTAATCTGTTGGAGGACAGATTGCTGGACTGCTGTGACCCTGGTGAACTCTGCTACCCAGAGCCATGATGGCAGCAGTCTGAGCTTTCACTGCTGGACTCAAATGCTGGGTGGAAGCTGCTTGTGCTGCAATGGAAGCTGAGACATCAGGCCATCAGACGCTGCATCATGGTGGGTTCCACAAGTGTGTTGATGGAGTTGATCACCTGTTCCATGTTGGAAAGGATGGGCTCCAAGCTCTGCGCAAAGCTCTGTGCCAAGTTGGTGCCGGACTCCTCCATCCTCCATGACATTGAACGCAGGCTTTCTGGCAGGCTTCCCAATGCACCAAACATTTCCGTGATTACACTCATCAGCCTTTTTACTGTAGCCTGGCCCATCAAAGTCCTCATCTGAGTCCTCTGCAGCTGAACCCATGTACGACCTCGCCCTCGGCCTACGCTATCCTTGCCCCCTGCCCTGGCTGCAGCGCACTTGTGCCTGGTGTCTCACCACGTGCAGATCCCACCTCTAAGCTATCCTCTAAATTACACGCAGTGTCAATATCTGAGCTGCTGGCTGCGAGTGTGAAATCAAGTGACAGTGTGTCTTGTTGTTCTTCTTCCATTGCCTGGGCAGTGGAAGAGGAGAAAGTAAGAAGTGCATGCATACACCATCTGTAGCTTGTAAGTCAGAAGAGATTGTGGGCTGAGGGGAAAGTGGGATGTGAGAAGGAGGATTAGGTATGAGAATACTGTCATCTTCAATCATAGAATCATAGAAGTTTGCAGCATAGAAGGAGGCCATTCAGCCCATCATGTCTGCGCCGGTCGGAAAAGAGCTATCCAGCCTAATCCCACTTTCCAGCTCTTGGTCCGTAGCCTTGTAGGTTACGGCACTTCAAATGCATATCCAAGTACTTTTAAAATGTGATGAGTGTTTCTGCCTCTACCACCCTTTCAGGCAGTGAGTTCCAGACCCCCACCACCCTCTGGGTGAAAAAAGTTCCCCTCAACACCCCTTTAATCCTTCTATCAATTACTTTAAATCTATGCCTCTGGTTATTGATCTCTCTGCTAAGGAAAATAGGTCCTTCCAATCCACCCTATCTAGGCCCCTCATAATTTTATACAGCTCAATAAGGTCTCCTCTCAGCCTCCTCTGTTCCAAGGAAAACAACCCCAGCCTATCCAATATTTCCTCATAGCTAAAATTCCCCAGGCCAGGCAACATCCTCGTAAATCTCCTCTGTACCCTCTCGAGTGCAATCATACCTTTCCTGTAATGTGGTGACCAGAACTGCACGCAGTATTCTAGCTGCAGCCTAACTAGTGTTTTTACAGTTCTAGCATAACCTCTGCTCTGATATTCTATGCCTCGGCTAATAAAAGAAAGTAACCTGTATGCCTTCTTAACCACCTTATCTACCTGTCCTTGGACAATGGATTCAGCCCCACCAGTGGCCACGGCCTCAGCAATGGCCCTTCCCATAATGGCCAGCACCGTCTCCTCCATGGGGGTTAGAACATGCAGGCGCGCCTCTCCTCCTCTGGTTAGTTCCTGCTGCCTCCGGTTGTGCGCCACCTTGTTCCGCAAGAGAGAGGGAAGTGTGTCAATGAGTGTCGTGCAATATGTTTGGGTGATGTGGCTGTCATGGTTGAATAGCTGCTAGTGTGTGCAAGGTTTGAGATGTGGGTGTGAGGCTTGCAACAGTGATAAGTGTGTGAGGGTGAGGTGACGCATATGAATATTAGGTATGAGTCCTGATTGATAGAGATTGTTAGTAGGTGAGTGATGGGGATGTGGTGAATGGAGCAGTGGCTGAAACTCGTGGTGCATTTGGTAGGATATGGTATTTGAAGATGCATTCACTGACCTTGACCACTCGTGTGAGGTCATTAAACGTCTTCCTGCACTGAATCCAGTTCCTTGGGGCTAAATTCCTGGCATTGACCACTGCGGCTATCTGTACCCACTGCCTTCTCATCGTATGTCTGGAGGGCCTCCTGCTCCCCTGAGGATACAGGACATCTCTCCTCCTTTCCACCTCCTCCACCAAGACCTCCAGTGCAACGTCCGGAAACCTGAATTCCTGCTCTCTCACATGGTCAGCCATTCTTCTCTCTTTCCCAGGTCAGATTCAGTTGTAGAACGGCTCACAGCACCTGCTCCAGCCACAATGCACCTCCCCTTTAAGAGATGCAGGCTAGCTTTAAGTAGTGCAAGTTACTAACGATATTGCTGATGCGTGCAGCCAATGAACAGCGCAGTTAGCGCTGGCTACACGCAGAAATCATTATAATGAGCCGTGCTGCCTACATTACACTGAACGCGCGCAGGCTAATCGCGCATCGTCTTCCCCTGCCCATTTTCGGGGACGATCCAATTTAACCCCTAAGTTCTTAACATTTTTCACCATATAATGAAATCTTTGGTTTCCATCAGGATTAGAGTTCGAGAGGTTGGCAACACACTTGCACATGCCATAGAAACACAATACAGCTCTGAGTATCAGTGGCTGTTTTTCTATTTAATGGTTTCCATTAGTAACTTGTCATGGCTTTAACTAACAGTGCCAGCACAGAAAGTTCACTCATGAACACCTGCCATTTACCAGAGCGTGTTGAAAAGAAAGTCATGTTAAACTCCTGAAAAGCCCTCTGCCCTCCTGAATCACTTTAAACTATTGCATTTTTCCGTGCGGCAATTATTGTTTCGGCAAGGCATCACTACTAATCACATTCCATTAAATCTGAAACCTATTTTGCAGGCACCCTCTACGAGAGATCACTATTATCAGTCAAGTAATAGTTCAGACTTCAACTTTCATTCGGGGATTGCTTGTCCACAAAGACCATATAAAATCTCTTCCAAAGTATAGTCATTAACACAGGAGGTTTCCATTAAATACTGGCAGTGTTGAAAATGACTCTATCATCCCACCACAGGTAATGAAGAGCAGTTAACTGTTTGGGGCAAATACAGAGGTGGAGAACATACAGGCCTCGATTTTAACCCCCCTCGCCCCAACAAACGGGAGAGGGGTTAAATTATCGGGATCAAGCAACCCGACCCCATTCCCGCCCGTTTAAATTTTTTAAAACCCAAATTAGATCATCAACGAGGCTCCTGCAAAAGGCAGACGAGGACCTAATTAACATTCAAAAGTCATGGCCCGATAACATAACTGTAGGTTGGGGGGAGGATCGCGCTGTGGGATTCCCGCCAGCAGATCCAAGGCGGGAGATGCCGACTGCCGGAGGTAAGTGGTGAATATCAGCTCCTTTTAGCAATCCTTGTAGGCCAGGAGGAGCAGGAGTGCTCCCCCAATGCATCACAAGGAAGCCTTCGGCCTCCCACAACCCCAATCACTCAGCCTCCCCCACCCCCCCCCCCAGTTCACAGTCCGATCTTGCAGCCTCCACGCCCCCCCAATGGTCACTCAGCCTCCCAACCCCACGCCCCCCAGCCCCGATCATGGCCCAGAGCTTCTGCCTCCCTACTGCTTGCCGGGGACCATCCCCATGGGTCCCCAGCCGCGGCCTCCTGCTGCTACTTACCACTCCTGCCCACCGGCTGGGCAGTCAGTCTGGCTGCTGTCGGGTGGGAGTCGGCCCAAAATTATTCTAATAGGGCCTGATACCGGGCGCACCCGCGCCCTCCCCACCTCCAATTAATATCAAGGTCATGGCATGTGTTTGGCGGCGAGGGGGGAGGGTGGAGATTTCCTCTGTACATAATGTGTAACAAAATCATAAACATGTTCCTCATAAGTGGAGGGGGGATGGGGATTAGGATTTTCTTACACCATAGTGCAGTGAAAATAAATTTAATTGATGCAGGGTGTCGGTTACATTGGGCATGTTATGAGAGTTTATTACTCTTTTACGATGAGAATTTAAGGAGTTTTGTGATGTCCCCTGTTGTACAACATAGGACCATCGGTGAGTTTATACAATTGATTCTGAGGTCAGGGTCATTTGGGAGAGGGGTTTGTGACCATGGGTTATAAGATTAGACTGGAACAGAGAGGTAGGGTAGCTGGGAAGGGTAAATAAATAGGTCTGCAAGAGTGAGAGACAGACTTGGTAAAAAGGTGTAGGATGGAGAGGAACAAGTCTGGGGGAAAGGAAGGAGAAAGAGAATAACAGAGTAGTCAAACACAATTTGCCTTTAACATTTGGCTTCAGACCTCATTACAGCCTTGGTCCAAACATGGACAAAAGAGCTAAATTCCAGAGGTGAGGTAAGTGTAACTGCCCCTGATATCAAGGCAGAAACAACTGAGTTAGGCACCAAGAAGCCATAGTAAATCTGAAGTCAATGGGGATCCACACCTAGCACAAAGGAAGATGGTTGTGGTTGTTGGAGGCCAATCATCTCAGCCCCAGGACATCGCTGCAGGAGTTCCTCAGGGCAGTGTCCTAGGCCCAACCATCTTCATCTGGTTCATCGATGACCTTCCCTCCATCATAAAGTTAGAAGTGGGGATGTTCGCTAATAATTGCACAGTGTTTAGCTTTATTTGCAATTCCTCAGACATTGAAGCAGTCCATGCCTGTATGCAGCAAGATCTGGACAACATTCAGACTTTGTACCATAAAAATGCCAGACAATGACCATCATTCAACAAGAGAAAGTCTAACCACCTTCCCTTGACATTCAATAGTATTACCATCGCCAAATCCCCCACCATCAACATCCTGGTGGTCACCATTGACCAGAACCTCAAGTGGACCAGCCACATAAATACTGTGGCTACTAGAGCAGGTCAGAGGCTGGGTATTCTGTGGTGAGTGCATCAACTTTTGACTCCCAATGTCTCTTTACCATCTACAAGGCACAAGTCAGGAGTGTGTTGGAATACTCTCCACTTGCCTGGATGGGTTCAGTTGTAACAGCTCTCTCTCAGCTGTAACAAACCTCTCCACTTGATTGCTTTAGGACATCCTGAGGATGTGAAAGGCACTACATAAAAGTTGTTTCTTTCTTCTTTCAAAAGCTTGTAATCGAAAAGCTAAACGGAGCTAAAAGCTCACGGAATTGGGTTAATATATTAGCATGGATAGAGAATTGGCTAACTAACAGAAAGCAGAGAGTCGGGATAAATGGGTCATTTTCTGGTTGGCAAATGGTAACTAGTGGGGTACCACAAGGATCGGTGCTGGGGCCCCAACTATTTACAATCTACATTAATGACTTGGATGAAGGGATCGAGTGTAATGTAGCCAAGTTTGCGGATGATAGAAAGATGGGTGGGAAAGCAAGTTGTGCAGAGGACTCAAAGAATCTGCAAAGGGATATAGACAGGCTAAGTGAGTGGGTAAACATTTGGCAGATGGAGTATAATGTGGGAAAGTGTGAGGTTATCCACTTTGGCAGGAAAAATAAAAAAGCAACTATTATTTAAATGAAGAGAGATTACAAAATACTACAGTTCAGAAGGACCTGGGGGTCCTTGTGCATGAAACACAAAAAGTTAACATGCAGGTACAGCAAGTAATCAAAAAGGGCAAATGGAATGTTGGCCTTTATTTCAAGGGGGTTGGAGTATAAAAGCAGGGAAGTCCTGCTACAACTGTACAGGGTATTGGTGAGACCACACCTTGAGTACTGCGTACAGTTTTGGTCTCCTTATTTAAGGAAGGATATACTTGCATTGGAGGCAGTTCAGAGACGATTCACTAGGTTAATTCCAGAGATGAGGGGGTTGACTTACGAGGAAAGGTTGAGCAGGCTGGGCCTATACTCATTGGAATTTAGAAGAATGAGAGGTGATCTTATCGAAACATATAAGATACTGAGGGGGCTCGACAGGATAGATGCAGAGAGGATGTTTCCCCTCATGGGGAAATCTAGAACTCGGGGGCACAGTCTCAGAATAAAGGGTCGCCCTTTTAGAACTGAGGTGAGGTGGAACTTCTTCTCTCAGAGGGTCGTAAATTTGTGGAATTCTCTGCCCCAGAGAGTTGTGGAGGCTGGGTCATTAAATACATTTAAGGTGGAGATAGACAAATTTTTGCAAGATAAGGGGGTGAAGGGTTATGGGGAGCGGGCTGGGAAGTGGCTTTGAGCCCAAGATCAGCCATGATCTTATTGAATGGTGGAGCAGGCTCGAGGGGCCAAGTGGCCTATTCCTGCTCCTATTTCTTATGTTCTTATGTTCTAAAGTAAAATTGAATTTAAAATTTAAATTGTGACTTGTTGCATGAGGGATTAATAAATGCTGCACTTGTTTTTATAAATCCAATTCATAATGTTTTCATGTAATTGTAGTCTTGTGCATGATGACAGAGATGTTTCTTTTGTTCTATTTGAGGTCCTGAAAGACCGGTGCAATAATTATTCTGCAATATTTGCATAGCACGTCCGGTTCTTTTTAATTAAATAAAAAATTAGACAACTCAAATGAATATAATGGCATGTTTATATAGTGTGCAAGCCTCTTATTCAGCTCCTCCACAAACATATATTTTCTGCATTATTATGGGATATTGAAAAGAAACCACAATGACGCAGTTAAAATGCCAAACATGGGGTGAAATTGGACATGGCTGGGGAGGCAAAACAGGCATGACTGCATTTGCCGTGCTTTGTACCACATGCCTGATATTCAATTCTATTGAAGTCAATGGAACTGAACAGCAGGCAGAGCATGTAACAGGCGACCGATGTGATACCACCTGTTTTGCATCCCGCCCACGTCCAATTTCACCCCCAATGACGCAGTTTGCCTCCAAAGAGGTTGCTGGATTGGGAAATGTTGCCATCATAAAAATGCATTTTCCATCTGCACTCCCCCAGTGATGCAGCCAAGTCCTCTTTAAAATCCAACATTTACAGACTGCTTGCATTCAATTATGAAGGAAATTGTGCTGACTGAAAATGTTTTATAATTTTCCCGCACTTTGAAATTTTCTCTGGAGAGTTTAGCTAAGGAATCCTAAATGGACATGAATTACTTTACATCTGATCAACTCCGTACGTTCTGCCTGATAGCCTGATAACATCAGCTTGAAATAATTCCTGTGTACATTCTCCTTGGTTTTCTTAGAAATGAGTTAGGAGGTTGCAACATTATCAAAAGGTTCAGGTGGCAACATGAACTATAAACCTGAAGCTTGAATAGTTTAGAAAATGTCAAAACCCAGAGATTAGGTTACAGACCAGAATCCGACAGAAGTCAGTTGTTTGGAATCAAAAGCAGATTGGCTTACACATGAATGTGAAATGTTTGAGAGCTACTCCGTCATATATATATATATGGATGGAGTTCTTGGTTAAATGCATTTTTGTGCAGGTTCCAGCATTTCCTGCTGCTTTGCAGAGTGATTCAGTCTCAATGCACAAGGGAATTTTCATCCATTGTGACATCACTCCCGCAGGCAGATCGGAAAATCATTTCCGGATTGTTGATTCCGTTCCCCGCATATACTGGGTCAACATCAACAGGTGGAAGAGGTGAATCAAGGGCACGCAGACTGTTGACTGCAAGGTGCAATATCGATAGTAAAACTAAGCAGAACAAACCAGTAGGTGCATGAAGCCAGCAGATTTCCCGTGAGGCCTTGTCAATGCAGCATGGTTACTGCACTCAGTAGGTGAACTGTGTGTCTGGCTGCAGCAGAGACGCAAAAGCCAAAGGTATACTGAGCTTCTGAGGTCAGATCGTGCCCCAAATTAGCCAAACTTTGGCCTCTAGAATGCAGTCTGATTTACGTGCTCTAAATTGGTGCCAGTGTAAGGAGGACCCAACTCAAGATCTTTGGGCCTCAAATGGCATTGAGCTCAGGTCCAGTTAGAGCAGCCTGGGATAGAGATCATGGCAGAGAGCTTCTCAATAACACAAGGGAGGAACCTAACTGCAGTCTTTACAAATTACTACGCAAAGCCAGTGGGTTGATCTCAAATTTCCGAAATCAAATATTTTTTGTCCCACAGAATTGTCGGGGGTGGGGTAGTAGGTGACCTCACCCCATTGGGGCAATTTTATAAGTTGGCACTGCCAGTGAGCAGCCTTGCAATTTTCCAACCAATAAGGTCAGAAAATCAAAGGGCGGTACATTTCCGAATTTCTGATTTGTGCACCCAAAGGACAAGGCTCCCTGTCTGCAGTGCGAACTAGTAAAGCTATCCTCTATGTCTCACGAACATGTCCCTTTAATTAAACAATATCGAGAAAAGGATCAGTGTGGGATCAATGATATTATAGGGACAGAGATCCCTTTGGATTCTTCACATTGTTCCACTTAACTAGTAACAGGATGATTTATGGACTCCTATGGTCTGCTGTCTGTATTTGTATTCTGGTGCTGAGGCTCTGTGGTGTGGTCCCTACAAGTGTGTCCTAGTTTGCAATGGAATATGGCCAGAACAGAGGATATCATGCAGAAAAAGTGAAATGTCCCTGTTATAATGCAATCAGCAAGCAGGTTTTTAAGTGCTGCACTTCAACATCCCATTTTGTTACCAGCTTGGCACCAATGGCCCTGCTGATATCTGTAATATAAAATGCCTGGCATGCTGGAGCCAGTTAACACCAGGGCCTCGATATCAACCCCCCCCGCCCCCCCAACAACAGGTGGGAGGCCATTCTGTCCATCGTATCTGTACCGGAGGTTACATCACTCAGAAACATTGCAGAGCACTTCATTTACAATGAATTACTGTCACTGCTATTATGTAGCTGAATTCAGCTTCCATTTTACACACAGGAAGATTCCACAAACAGCAAACAAGATAAACAGCCAGTTAATCTGTTTTGCTTTGAGTGTTGATTGAGGGAAAACGTTGGCCAAGAACTCCCAGCTCTTCTTTGTTTAGTGTTATGGGATCATTAATGTCCAACTTCACAGGCAGGCAGGGCTTCAGTTTAACTTGTCACCAGAAAGACAGCACCTCTGACAACCATAGAATCTTAGAAAGTTACAGCACAGAAGGAGGCCCGCCATGCCTGTGCTGGCTTTTTGAAAGAGCAGTCGTGACTAGTCCCACATCCCCGCTTTTTGTCCCTAACCCTGTAGGTTCCTCATCCTGTCCAGCTCCCTTTTAAAATTATTTATGGAATCAGCTTCCACCATGTTTTCAAGCAGTGTGTTCCAGATCCTGACAAACTGTTTCCAGTGGCAGAAGGGTTGGTAACCAGAGGACACAGATTGAAGCTGATTGGCAAAAGAACCAGAGGCGACATGAGGAAACAGTTTTTTATGCAGCAAGTTGTTGTGATCTGGAACGCACTGCCTGAAATGGTGGTGGAAGCAGATTCAATAGTAACTTTCAAAAGGGGAATTGGATAAATACTTGAAGGGAAAAGATTTGCAGGGCTATGGGGGAAAGGGCAGGATAGTGGGACTAATTGGATAGCTCTACCAAAGAGCCAGCACAGGCACAATGGGCCAAATAGCTTCCTTCTATGCTGTATGATACTCCAAATTGCATGGTGGGAGCTAGATTTAAATATTTTAATTAAGTGGCCCATCTCTCCATGGTGGCACACTCGGATGCCCCGCCCGATATCCTCCGCCATAAAAAAGACAGCGGGCACATGCGTGGTGTGTTTGGGATGCATTCCCTGTATTTAAATCTTTAACCATCCCTGCCCGAACCCTCTCCCACCTGTTGTTGGTGCTGTAAAATTCTACATGAGAAAGTGTTGAATAAATAAAAGTCTTTCTTCTTATCCCAAACTGCTGTGTAATTACTCTGCTCCTAAACATTTCACTCTAACTTTCCCAATCAAGTGGGGAAGCTGTGTACCAGTAAGTGAAACTGAAACCACTTCACTCCCTTTACAGGAGGGAGCAGGAGCATTTCAGACACTTTCCCCCCTGTTTTTCCACCATAGCTTTTGTTAAAACTATTCTGTAACGTAAACAGGGCCACTTCAACAGTGATGAGGCTGGACATCTGATCAGCGGGACCCTTTTTCCTGAAACAGTTCTGCACTACCAAGCGGATATCACAGACTCCTGGTTCGAAGGCTGGGTCCTGTTTTTGTGATGTGCAGCAGTTTCCAACTACACCTTTTGTGTCGAACCACTTATCTTGATCTTGTGGAACTTATCTGATTTTGTGCCTGTTCATTTGTAAAGTGTATTTGGTAGCGTGAAGATGAAAGGTGAACATTTGAGTACTTCAAGAAAAACCAATAGACACGAGCCATACGACATTACTTTACAAAGCACAACAGAGCACTGTGTTCAGCAATAAAATTCAAGCGGAATTTCACTGTTACTTCATAAAATTTACACATCAGTAGAAAAACACACAAGGTTAGCAGCACATTTACAGCTGTTGAGTCACATCCGATTGTTTCACTGATAGCCAACTCATGCTGATTTCTCATCAGACAGTCAGTCCTTTCAGCTATTTGACCCAACAATTGCTTTACTTCCTTTCACCTTTTCCCCAAAATGTATATCTTCACATTTCTTTGCATTGAACTGTGTCTACCATAAATCTGCCCACTCTGCTAACCTGTATGTGTCTTTCTATATTCTGCCTCATAGTTTGCCATGTCCATTAATTTGCCATCACCAAACGTCCTCTTGTGCCTATATCCAAATTATTTATATAGATGGAGACCAAAAGAGGCCCCAGCACAGATCCTAGGGGTCACTGCTAATCACGTCCTTCACAGATCTCTGCAGCTCACCATTAACTACTAACAACAACAACAAATTGCTTTGATATAGTGACTTAAAATAAGGATATGCCCCAAAACGTTTCACAGAGGCATGAGGAAAATGGACACCGAGTCAAAGAAGGAGAGATTAGAAGGGTGACCAAAAGCTTGGGCTTAGAGGTTGGTCTTACAGAGGGAGAAGGAGGTGGAGGGCTTGAGGGAGGGAATTCCAGAGAGTGGGGCCTAGATAGCTGAAGGCATGGTGGTCAATGGTGGGTGAACGGAGTCAACTAGCTTATTGGCCGCAATTTTGCCAGCGCTCAGAGGGCGGGTTTGGAGGCGGGTCCGCTGTCAAAATTGAATTGATTGATGGCAGGTTTGGAATCCCCTGCGAACCCGCCTCCATGTGAGTTTCCAAAGTGTCGGGTCAGCGATTTCAGAACAGACCCCACACCAAGCAGCGGGGGAGGTATTTAGGATAGTTAATTGCTTATTAAGTGCTTGTTAAATACTATTTTGCCAGCCTTTTTGTATTTTCCTACATTGTTAACGCGGTTCACGTCGTTCAGAGATCATGTCAGGTAAGTATGTCGGGTGCTCAATCGAGCTGAATAGATCACAGCTACTACTGCAGTATAAAATCTAACCTTTCACATATGTTCACTTTCCAATGTCGAAAGTTGCTGATTTCAGGATTGGGAAGACACATTTGATCTGTATTGAGGCTGTAAGTGTGTGGTGTAAACTCTATATGCACTGTCACCTCCTTGGAATAACCTCTCTCCCCATTGACTGATTGCTTCTCACATCTCATCCTCAACTGCCATATATAACAGCAGAATGGGAACCATTTATATTCTCTCACCCTGGTCCTCAGATTCGGAAGACGATCAGCTGCAGCAGCAGCAGAACCAGGCACACCAGCAGCACCAACAACAAGAGCGCCAATCATCTCCTCAACCACCTGTTGCTGCACAGGGCAGAGGTCATCAGCACAGGGCTGCACCCCACCGCAGGAGATACCCCCAACACAGGGTTTACAGGCAGAGGATGAGCTTCCTCAACATGAGTGAGCAGCAGTGCCAAAGGAGGTTGAGACTTTCATGAGAGGTAGTCGCAGACATTTGCACAATGCTCGATCAAGACCTGCAGCCCAGAGGAGCGGATGGACACGCCTTACCAGTGGCTGTCAAAGTCACCACCGCCCTCAATTTCTTTGCGTCAGGCTTCTTCCAGGGATCAGCAGCAGACATCAGCGGCATCTTCCAGTCGGCAGCCCACAGATGCATCACACAGGTCACCGATGCCCTCTTTGACAAGTCCACCAATTACTTCCACTTTTCCACTGATTATAGCCAGTGTTACCGAGCGGGTGCTCAGCTTTGCCACTCTGGCTGGCTTCCCATGGGTGCAGGGCATCATCGACTGCACACATGTGGCCATCAGGGCACCCCATCAGAACCCAGCAGTATTTGTCAACCGCAAGGGCTTCCACTCCCTTAATGTGCAGCTGGTCTGCAACCATAGGAAACAATAGGGTTGCTCAAAATGCGCTTCAGATGCCTGGACAGATCTGGTGGAGCCCTTTGGTCTGCACCAGCCAGGGTCTCGAGAATCATCGTTGTGCAGTGCGCAGCACAACATCGCACTGCAGCGAGGATTAGCGCTGCATGAGGAACAAGGCGCAGAGTGCACAGCCTCTTCAGAGGAGGAGGAGGAGGAGGAGCAGAATGAGGTTCAGCATGAGGAAGACCTGGAGGAGGCAGCCGACCCAGTGCGACAAGCATGCGAGCACATTGCTGCCCATGATGCCAGGAATGGCCTGATCAATGCCAGATTCACCTAAATTTATGCAGCACAGACATGTGGCTGCCACATGCACATGAAGGTTGGCATGACCACACTTCAATACCATAGAGTATCTCTACAATGATCTGTGCATTCCTTGCACTGTCACCACCATTGTTGGACATAAAAGGCGCCCTCACCCTTCACTGTGCCACTTCAAATTGTGACCACACATATGGCAACAAATTCAAACATTCAAGAAACATTACTTTATTACAACAAAATGAAAGAACAGAAACTTAACATTTATTTATAGCAAATCACCCAAGTGACTACCCTTGTGACTATTTACGTGGAAGCTTTCTTTTACGCGTGCTTCTACGTGGTGCTACCCCTGTGGCTTCACCAGATGTAGAGGCAGCCTGCTCACTTCCCTGCTGCGCCTGCTTAGACACCTTTGGCAGTCTTCCTCTGGGTTTTGGAGCCATTGAGGGCCCCGCCAAAGTCTGCTCCTCCTGTGGCTGTGCAGGGGCAGACTCAGCCATCACTGTTCGGGGAGGCATCTGGGGCTCTGACCAAGGGGTTGGCAAGGGGGGGGGGAGTTTGTGTGCTTGGAGAGGAGCCCCCACTTCCATGTCCCCTCCCACCATCATCCCTCTCATGGGCCAGCTGCACTTCTCTGCTGGCAGGTAGCTGGAGAGCACCTTGCTGCACATCAGTGGGGCCATGAGGACCCATGTCTGTACTAAGATTCCTCATAACAAGGAGGTCTATGAACCTTTGGTTTCTCTCCTCGATAGATGCCCATCTATCCTCCATAGATGACCATCTATTTAGAAGTGTTACCATGTTCTCCTGAGTCTGGCGATTTATGTCCTCCATGGAGGTTGCCATCCTTTCCATGGTGGTACCTACAGTTACCAGTGCGTGCGCCATGGCATTGCTCATATTTGAGACGGACTCCTCCATTCTCTGCACACTCGCAGTTACCATGGTTGCAAAACCTGTCAGAGCCTCCTGAACTTGTTCCTGCACCTCCAGGATCGCCCTCTTCCTGGATGGCCCCTGAGGCTTAGCGTCTACATGCAGCTGAGCGCAACTAGGAGACTCCTGCGGCCTCCAACGAGGAGTCTCCACTGCTATCCCTGTCTCCACCATCTGATCTTGCTCACTTGTGACTTGTGATACAACGGGTGACAACACTACAATATCTCGCATAGGACCCACCGAGGTGTGCGTCTCTGCGCTGGTGCTGGGTGCACTCATTTCTGCTGACGCTGCTCCCTCAGAGGCTGGAGGATCCTCTGAGGAGTGCTCCTGCTCTTCCTCCTGGACAGTGCGGGGGGGCTCTTGATGGTCCTGTAGGAGAGTAAAGACATGAGTTAGACATGTGATATGTAGGTTGCAGACACATCCCATTATGCACATGATGAGCATTCAATTTCTATTGACATCAGATCCCAATTGATTCACTCATGGTTGCCAAATAAGATGTATGGAAAATAATTCTGTCACCAGGTTGTTCTAATGAGCCCCTCTCTCCGTCCACAACTTCAGGCTGGTCAACTACTCCTGCAATGTCCAGAGCTGCCTCCTCAGCATTGGTGAGCTCAGCCAACGATGGTGGTCCTCCTCCTGTTCTCTCCCTCTCCCTCTTATTGTGGACTCTCTTTTCCTGCAATGGGGGAAAGAAGTGCAGTTTTAGTGAGAGTGATGGAATAAGTGTAAAGAATGGATAGGATAGATGTTTAGAGGGAGACTATGATGGAGTGGGGTGTCAATACCAAGTTGCCTCCTTTTGAGTTGTTAGTTGTTGTCATTGCATAACGTTGAGGGTGAGTGTGAGGGGTGCAATGAAAGATGGGGATGTGATTCTGTACATAGGGAGAGATGGATGGGTGATGGTGCAAGGGATGTTGGGGTGAGTTAGGATGTGCAGGAGTAGGGATGGCAATGCAGAGTGATGGGGATGTGATGACAGGCAGAGCAGAATGAAGGTAAGTGTGCTTTTATACTCACTTTTCCTGAACGCAGGAGATCATTGAACCTCTTCCTACATTACACCCAGGTGCGAGCAACCACAGACCTTGCATTCACCTCCTCAGCTATTTGCAGCCAGGCTGCCTTTGTCTGGTGAGGAGGTCTCCTCCTTCCATCTCCAGGAATAGAACCTCCCTGCGTCCTCTGACTCCCTCCACAAGAACATGGAGGGAGTCATTCTTGAATCGTGGCCCAGCCCTTTGTTTCTCTGCAGTCATTTTTCAAACGAGCAACACTCAGGAGCATGAAATCTGAAGTGAGAGCAAATGGGGTCATGGCCCCCTTAAATAGACCGGCAGCAAACGTGTCATCAGAGGACCTCAACTGACCCGCACCCTGTAATTGGGCCGGGTCTCGCACACGGCGGGTTTAACAAACCCAATCAACGCAAAATTGTTTGCACAGAGTGGCTGGAGCCAGGCTGGAACCCGCCAACACTGGCAAAATCCAGCCCTACGTGACTGAAGTGGACGCCCTTAGTCAGCTGATTGAAATTGCACAACAGCACAGCTCTCTGTCTGATTTTCCCTCTCTTCCCCCACAGGGAGATGCTTGGCCTCCACTCAGCACCTCGAGCAGTAATGTGGCTGAGATTAATGAGACCACACGTCGCTGCTTCAACACACGGCACCGCTGTCAGACTTTGTCCTTCAATGTCAAATTTGATGTTTCTGTTGCAGTCGAGGATCCCTTAGCTCTGCAGCAGCAACAATAACAGTGGTTTGGACTTAGAATAATGAAAGATTCAGAGAATGGTGCTTATTGCGATTTTGCAGCGTTTCTCGATCGGCTTGACCCCTTTCCCACAATCTTTACACAGAATATAATTTGTAAAGGAAGCAGCTGCTCTGACAATCTCACTTCCTCTAAAACCATTCATAGTAAAATCTGCCAATCCATCTGCACCACTCTTACACTGGGCCCAGAAATAGGCAGTTCCAACAAACACTTCTACTTTATGGCGTGTCGGCATAGCTCAGTAGTTTTTCTCACTCCAGAGCCTTGAACGCAAAAATTTAGACTGACACTCCAGTGCGGTACTGAGGGAGTGGTGGACTGTCAGCAGTGCCATCTTCCACATGAGATGTTAAACCAAAGTCCCGTCTATCCCCCCAGATGGATGTAAAAGATCCTATGGCACTATTTCAAAGAAGAGCAGAGGAGCCCAACATTTATCCCTGAACCAACAACATTAAAACAGATTATCTGGTCATTATCTCATTGTTGTTTGTGGGACCTTGCTGTATGTAAACTGGCTGCCACATTTCCTACAACAGTGATTACACTTCAAAAATCAGCAATAAAGTACTTTGGGATATCTTGAGATCATGAAAAGCACTATTTTTTCTTTCTTTCTTTTGTTCTTTCTTTTGTTCTTTCTTTCTTTCGTTCTTTCTTTCTTTCTTTTGTTCTTTCTTTCGTTCTTTCTTTCTTTCTCTCTCTCTGCAGAACAGCTTAATGAAGTGGTTCAGTAATACTGACCAAGGTTCCAGGTGTTGTTGGACCCCCATTCTCTTAGTACTGGAACAGAAACAGTAGAGGGAATTTTAACCTAAAAAGATCAGGTTGGTTGGGGTCGTGTGGGAAGTTAAAGTGTTAAAAATCTGAATCCCGACCAGAACCCGAGGGGGCGGGCAGCCAACCTGCTCCCAGGAGGTGGGTCATCCACTTAAATATTATAATGTTGAGGCTGCCGCGAAACACAAATTAAGGCTGAATCCATGTGTGGAAAAAGAGAGACTTTAATGCCACTGCATTTCCAAAATGGCTGATAGACTGCTCCCAGAATTCTCTGGAGAAATCCTGAGGCCCCGCCCACTCCTGCCTTAAAGGTAAGGTGCCTTAAAGGGAAGGTGCATCGAATTATTGTCCACGGACGGAAAGGTGGATAATGCCCGTTTAGGTGGCGATCCGCCACACAGCTCCCCCCAGAATCCGCTTAGGAGGTGTGGACGAGACGGTGCGGCGGTCTGATGGGCCGGCCGGAGCGGCTCTTGTAGGACGCCAGTGGACGTGGAACGGCCGGGCGTGGAGCAGCCAGGTGAACCAGCTTGAGGGCAGGTCGGCCGCGTGGAGGTGGACGAGCTACAGGGACATGCTCACCGGGCTCCGAGTGTGCTGGCTTGAGTCGGTCAACCAACACTTTTTTGGTCCTGTCGCCCACTTGCAGGGTGAAAAATTTGTCCCCAGCCTGTAGCACCTTGTAGGGCCCGTCGTACGGGGGTTGAAGGGGTCCGCGGTGGGCGTCGTGCCGGATGAAAACGAACTGTGCCTGGTGCAGGCTTAGTGGGACGTGTGAGGTGGATTCGCCGTGTCGGGCAATGGGCACCGGGGCGAACTGCAGCGGCGGTGAGGCGAAGTCATGGCGTTGCTGGTCGGCTGACCAGGGTGTCGTGGCGGTGGGCAGGAACTCGCCGGGTACGCGCAGCGGCTGACCGTACACGAGCTCTGCTGCCGATGCGTGGAGGTCTTCTTTAACCGCGGTGCGCAGGCCGAGGAGGACCCACGGAAGTCGGTCAGTCCAGGCGCCGTCTTGGGGGCTGGCTCGAAGAGATGCCTTCAAGGATCTGTGGAACCGCTCACACAGTCCGTTGGCCTGGGGGTGGTACGCTGTGGTGCGGTGAATGGTCACCCCGAGATTGCGTGCGACGACGGTCCAGAGTTCAGAGGTAAATTGCAGACCTCTGTCCGACGTCATGTCGGAGGGGACGCCGAACCGTGCGACCCAAGTGCTGACGAAGGCTCTGGCGATGTCGGCGGTGGTGGTAGAGGTCAGTGGAATTGCCTCAGGCCAGCGTGTGGTGCGGTCAACGATGGTCAGCAAGTGCGTGTGGCCTTGCGACGGCGGCAGGGGCCCGACGATGTCCACGTGGATGTGGTCGAATCTCCGCGAGGGGAGGGTAAACTCCTCGAGGGGTGCTTTCGTGTGTTGCTGTACCTTGGCCCGTTGGCAGGCTAGGCAGGAGTTGGCCCAAGTATGCACATCCTTGCGAAGGCCGCGCCAGACGAAGCGGTTGGCTACCAATTTGATGGATGCGCGGGCGCCAGGGTGGGAGAGGTTGTGGAGAATGTCGAATACCCGGCGGCGCCAGGACGCTGGGACGAAGGGCCGAGGTTGACATAGGGATATGTTGCACTTGACCGTGACTGCAGTCGGGCCACAGGCGACGTCGGCCAGGCGTAGCCCTGGTAGGTTGGTGGGTGAGGAGAGCAGATCAGGGTCGGTGATCTGGTCTGCTGCGAGTTGAGCGCAGTCGACTGCTAGCTGTGCGGCGTGGATGGCGGGGCGGGAGAGGCAGTCGGCTACCACATTGTCTCAGCCAGAGACGTGTTGGATGTCTGTGGTGAACTCGGACACTGCCGCGAGCTGGCGCTGCTGCCTGGCGGACCAGGGGTCAGTTGTCTTTGCCATTGCGAATGTCAGGGGCTTGTGGTCGACAAACGCAGTGAAGGGGTGGCCCTCAAGCAAAAACCGGAAATGGCGGACCGCCAGGAACAGCGCGAGGAGCTCGCGGTCGAAGGTGCTGTACTTGACCTCCGGGGGGCGTAGTTGGTGGCTGAAGAAGGCAAGTGGTTGCCAGGCGCCGTCGACCCACTGCTCATACACGGCGCCGACCGCGTGGTCGGAGGCGTCCGTGGTGAGCGCTACCCTGGCATTGGGCCGTGGGTGCGCGAGCAGGGTGGCGTTGGCGAGCGCGGTCTTGCTGGAGTCGAAGGCGGCGGACGCATCTGCCGTCCATTCGACCGCCATCTTGCCGCTCCTGCCCCGGAGGGCTTCATACAGGGGCCTCATGAGGGACGCCGCTTTGGGGATGAAGCGGTTATAGAAATTCACCATCCCGAGGAACTCCTGGAGGCCTTTGATGGTGGTGGGGCGGGGAAATTGTTGGACGGCCTGCACCTTGGTGGGCAGGGGAATGGCCCCAGCATGGGTGATGTGGTGGCCGAGGAAGTCGATCTTGTCCAGGCCGAACTGGCATTTGGCTGGGCTGAGGATGAGCCCGTGGTCGCTGAGGCGCCCGAACAGGATGCGAAGGTGTTCGAGGTGTTCCTGCTTGGAGGAACTGGCTACCAGGATGTCGTCCAGGTAGACGAACAGGAACTTCAGGTCCCGAAGGACCGAGTCCATGAGCCGTTGGAATGCCTGGGCCGCGTTTTTGAGGCCGAAGGGCATCCGCAGGAACTCGAACAGGCCGAAGGGGGTGATTACGGCCGTCTTGGGGACGTCCGCGGGGTGGACGGGGACTTGGTGGTAGCCGCGCACCAGGTCGACCTTGGAAAAGACTGAGCGGCCGGCCAGTCTAGCCGAGAAGTCCTGAATGTGCGGCACGGGGTACCGATCAGGGGTGTTGGCGTCGTTGAGGCGGCGGTAAGCCCCGCAAGGGCGCCAACCGCCGCCTGGTTTGGGGGCGATGTGGAGTGGGGAGGCCCAGGGGCTGTTGGAGCGGCAGATGATGCCGAGCTGTTCCATGGTGACAAACTCGGTCCGCGCGATCTCCAGTTTGGTCGGGTCCAGCCTGCGGGCGTGGGCGTACAATGGGGGGCCTGTGGTTGGGATGAAGTGTTCCACCCCGTGTTTGGCGGCCTCCGCGGAGAAGGTCGGATTGGTAAGGGCCGGGAATTCGGCCAGGAGTGCCGAGTAGTCATCCGTGGCCCGGGCGTGGCACTGTGATGCCATGTCGATGGGTTGACGGGGGGCCATGGCACCCAGGATGGGGGACATGGTGTTCATGTCCACGAGGCGGTGACGAGGGATGTCTACCAGTAGGCCGTGGGCGCACAGGAAATCTGCGTCGATGAGAGGGGAGAGCACCTTGGCAGTGATGAACTCCCATCGGTAGCGGTGACCAGCGAGGTCGAGGGTGACTGTCCGGGTGCCATAGGTCCGGATTTCCGAGCCGTTAGCAGCAGCCAGCGCCGGTCCTCGTTCGCCCTTTTGGATGTCGAGGGAGGAGGCCGGAATGATGCTGTGCTGAGCCCCAGTGTCGCACAGGAACCGGCGGCCGGTTTTGTCATCCGTGACGAACAGCAGGGAGCCCGCGTGGCCCACGGCCATCGCGGGGGCTGGTACAGGGCGGACTTAAAAGAGCAGGGAGGTGTGCACCGTTTTGCCCTGGCGCCGAACCGTGCGTGGTAGTAACAGTGGCCCGCGTTAGTGGGGCGTGAAGGCCCCGTGGGCCTGGTGGCAGGCCCTTGTGGCCGCGTGCTGGCTGGTGAGGGGCGCGCCCAGGCATTGGCTGCCAGGTCCGGAGTGACGTCGCGGCTGGAGTGAGCGGACAGCAGCTTGTCGGCCTCATCGGCCAGGGCTTCCAGGTTCGTGAGGCCGGACGCCACGATCGCTGGGCGGATGCTGAGAGGGAGCTGGCGGATGAACAGCGTGCGGAAGAGGGATCCAGGTGGGCTCTCATCGGTGAGGGAGAGCATGTGGGAGAGGAGGTCTGACGGTGAGGCATCACCGAGGCCTAGAAGGTCGAGGAGGTGGCAGTTTCGTTGATATGCCGAGGCCGTAAATTTTTTAAGGAGCGCTGTCTTGAGATGTGCGTACTTGCCTTCCTCTGGTGGGTTCTGCAGCATTGTCCAAACCTTCGAAACTGTGGCGCTACCGAGTGATGTGACGAGATAGTCGTACTTCGTCCCATCTGTGGTGATGCGTTGCAGCCGGAAGCGCGATTCAGCTTGGAGAAACCAGGCTTCGGGCTGGTTTTCCCAAAACTCCGGCAGTTTCACGGAAACTGCGTTCGTGTCAGCCATTGCAGTGCTCGGCATACGTTCTGAGCGTCGGGGTCACCAATGTTGAGGCTGCCGCGAAACACGAATTAAGGCTGAATCCATGTGTGGAAAAAGAGAGACTTTAATGCCACTGCATGGTCCAAAATGGCTGACAGACTGCTCCCAGAATTCTCTGGAAAAATCCTGAGGCCCCGCCCACTCCTGCCTTAAAGGTAAGGTGCCTTAAAGGGAAGGTGCATCGAATTATTGTCCACGGACGAAAGGTTGATAATGCCCGTTTAGGTGGCGATCCGCCACAATAATGAGGCTGGAAGCCTCTGCTTTAACCTCCATTTTGAATTTAGCTGGTTGGGTTTTGTAGGCCTCAGGAAACCCACCAGCTAAAGTAAGGCGAAGACTGCTGGATCCAGTAGGTAGGTAAGCGCCTTTAAATTTACCTCCTGGACCAAGTGTCCCTGCCTAACACACCACCCGCGATCGGAGACCCCCCCTCCAGGCCTCCGATTGCCTCGACGAGGCCCCCCCCCCTCCATGCTCCTCTGGCCCCTGATCTGCTCCTCCAGCCACCAATCATTCCCTAACCGCACCCCCTGCTTTTCCAGCCGCCGATCCTCACCCAACCGCTCCCGCCCCCCCCCCCCCTCCCCCCACTGGTCCTGGCCTCCAATCTTCAGCGACCGCCCCCGTGCTGGACCCAGCCCACCTTTTGTTCCTTCGGCTGCTCCCCCCCTGCCCCGGCCCCCATGCGATTGCTCCCCCCCTCCTCTCTCTGGCATAGTGCCACAGGCCTACCCGCCTAGGGCATGCGCTAATGAACAACCGGCAGCCGGAGGAGCAGAAGAGGTGTCGACGGAACGTGGGATCAGGCGAGGACCGGCAATAATCGGGGGCCGGAGGAGCAGACAGCCTCTCAATCTGGCTGGCTGCCGGTGGGAAACAGAGATTTCCCATGCAAATCCGGCCCTGCCGTTAAGTTCGGATTTCACCACCACTTTGGAGCCCACCACTGCGCCCTCCCCCCCCACCCCCTCTCCCAACCCGCCTTCCCCATTAAAATTCAGCCCAGTAGTTTTGTTGCAACCCGACACTTTATGGTGGTCCCAATGGCTGGGGAATATGTGCACAAAATTCCTTCACTGGCTCGTGAAGGCAATCTAGGCCTCTCAGCAATAATTCAGGTGTCAAGTGAACACTGAATGTCAGGAAAAAACTTGTAAGCTGGAAATCTGAAATAAAGTCAGAAAATGCTGGAAATACACAGCTGGTGAGTCAGCACCTTTCAAGAAAAGAGGCAGGTTAATGTTTTGGATGTAGACCCTTCATCAAAGCTGAGCATCATGGGGTAGATCTTGACATTGCGTGATAGTATAAAACGAGTGATAGCGACTTCAATTGAAATAAAAATCGGGAGAGATGTAAAACAGGCTGCCGACTCGCTATTACACAAAGTCAAGATCTACCCCCATATGTGTTTTCAGCTCTGTCAGAGGGTCATGCACCTAAAATGTTCGCCTGCCTTCTTCTTTACAGATGTTGACTGACCTGCTGTGTATTTCTAGCTTTTACTATTTCTATTTAACACTGAATGTTTTTTTTAAGTTTTAACGCTGAATGTTAATTTGATTGTAGATTCCATCTCAGATCAGTGGGCTAACTCTGTGCTGAAATCTGTTAAATCAAACTCTTTTGTTATTTAAGTTTACCACATCTTCATTCTTCAAATGGCAATAAAGCTCTTTAAAAGCTCACTTTGTGAAAAAGTGTTTGATAATAAATAAAAACAGAAAGTGCTGCAAACACACAACAGGCCAGTCAGCATCTATGAAGAGAAGTGACAGGTTCATGTTCTAGGTTTAATTCTTCATCAGAATTGAAAACTGAAAGAAAAGCATTTTACTGGGGTAGGATTTGTTGTTTTTTTTCCAATTTTATTTGATAATCTTACTTTGTCTTGAGAATAGAGAAGAGCCAACGACCCATGCATCACTGTCGCCATCATCACATCGCTTGTGAGTGACTCAATAGGGGAAATTTTCTATTGCTGATCATTTGCTGCGAGCACTTAAGGCTAACGCCTGCCTTAAATAGTGACCGAGAGCAAAAGATCGCCTGTCAGAGAACTTCCCCTGATATATTTTGCTACAATTGATTTTGTTGTTATTATGAATTGTTTCATTTGTCTGTCTGCATTTCATATTGATAGCCTGGACAATGGGTGACGGCAGGCTATTTGGTCGTGGGAATACTACAACTCGGCCTGATCCTTTCTTCACCTGTTATCGACGTTTGTGCAGAGGATCAGTGAATTTCAATCATGGTCGAATAGCTTGCTGACACTCACTGTCTGGGCTCATACATGAAAATGGCCACTTTGCCAAGGCGAGGGGTCTATGGAATTGTACCTCAGCATGAGTTACCATTTTCAGCAGCAGGAACCCTGGCTGATTTTTTTCCTGCCATGAAACAGAGGCCAATTGTGGGACCTTTACTGGTGTCCCAGCTTGGATCAGTTAATTCAGCACAGACCAAGGTCAAATCTGAGGGCTCTCTGCTCTGTATGGCACAGCACCATACCATACAGTGCACTTATCTATTGAGCTGTAGGGAAGTTTCAGAAAAGTTAATGGAGGGTGGACACAATGTCATAGGGTAGGAAAGGAGAGACATAGTGAAGGGGTGTTTACTTTCATATCTATTGCCAGGTTACATTGAGAAGATGTCTAACTGGCATCAGCATAAAGCACACCAACGAAGTGGATCTTAAACTTGCACCAGTTCTCAGCTGGGATGTTGGTTTTGGAAGGTTGCATTGGGTAATATCTAGAGTCTGATCTGACCTTAGAACTGACATATAAACAGGAGACAGTCACTCACTTAACACCCATTAGCAAGCAGGGACCTTTACTTTTCCCTTTGCTTGACCCTTGCACTGACCTTTGACATTTCTTACTCACAGCAGCCAGACAATGGCCCTGAATTCCCACTGAAAATAACAGGAATTCCAAGCATATCTAAGAGTGAAAGAGATAAAAGGAGCATGGGCCAACATTTCACTGACTGATGCCATTAATTTTCCTTTATTCCAAAAAGGATTGCTGTATTGTTTTACACTGCAGGTCTTCCACATTATTGAAGGAGAGCAGTGGGACAAAATCCTTACTTTCTGTGCAAAGTGCTTTCTTCCTTACATCTCACACACGTTCAGTTTGTCCATTAACTTCTCCCTGTTGATAGAAGCCTTTTAGTAAAATGCTGCTCTGTACAAATCATTGGTTAGGCCAGTTAGATTACTGAGTGCAGTTTTGGGTACCTTACTTTAGGAAGGCGGTTCAGGCCTTGGAGAAGGTGCAGGAAAAATTCACTGAGATAACACTATGGATGAGAGGCTTTCATTATGAAGAAAGTCAAGAGAAACTGGCGTTTCTTTCAATAGAACAAAGAAGGTTAAGAGGAGATTTAATAAGTGTTCAAAATTGTGAGAGGTTTTGATAAAATAAAATCTGCAACAAAAGGGGATAAATTTAAGATCATTAAAAAAATGAAGGGAGAGGTTAGGACAGTTTTCTTTTAAACAAGAGGATTGTTCAGACATGGAATGCCCTATCAGAAACAATGGTGGAAGCAGTGTCTATAATGGCCCAAAAATTCATCCCGGTGCGCGAGAGTACGCACTGCGTACTCTCGCGTATTCCCTCTGCAATTGCCGGTTTTCTGCATGCCCTGCGCATGCGCTGAAAACCGGCAATTGCTCTTTTGAAAAGGGGGCGGTTCCTCGGTGCATCGCGTGCGCGCTACAGGCTGCGCGCACGCTGTGCACTTCATGCTTTGGACGCGCAGGTAAGTACTGAAGATTTTAGAAATGTAAAAAGGAGGAGTAAGACCCACTTTTAACAAGGTAAGTAGTGAATTAAGTATTTTTTTGAATTTTTTTTTACAGGTATATCTTTTTTAGAGACTTTAAAGACAGGTAAGTTTATTTTTATAACTTTTTAAAAGATTTTAAAAAAAAATTTTAATTTAATTTTTTATTTAAAATGGTTAATTTATTTAACTATACTTATTTTATTAATGTGATGGTTTTTAAAAAAAATTTAATTGAGGTTTAGCTGTTATTTTGGGGGGGTGTAAGATTCATAGATTTCACAGCCGTGCTGTGAAACTTATGAATGGCAGATGGTGTGCTGCCATTGGCTCTAACTGAGTCACGTGATCCCACAGCTCGCACGAATTCACTACGCCGGTGGGATACGCAAGCACTGCCCGGCTGATGTCTGGAACATCAAGTTCGTGCGAGCTGGATCTGAAAAAGCACAAGCGAGGTGAGAGATCGCGGGGAAGGCTTACCCCCGCGGGAACAGAGCGAGATCAATTTCTGGGCCATTAGCTTTCAAAAGGAAAGGGGATAAGTGTTTGAAAAGGAAAAAAATTAAAAGGGTTAGGGCTAGGGTTGCCAATCCTCCAGGATTGCCCTGGAGCCTCCAGGAATTAAAGACTAATCTCCAGGATACTACTGCGAGCAACCCAGGAGAAAAATCATTGGGACATTAAAAAAAATTGTGTTTTTAAAATTTTCTTTGAAAACCCTTGTTTGCTAGTTATAAAGATGTTGGACATGGGAAAAAAGGCTGTTTGACTGACAGTCAAGAATCATCCAATCAGGTAATGAAGAGTCTGTTCACTTTCCAATTGACTGTGAAGGCAGTGCACCATGATGATGGACATGTTGGGAGACCAATGGCAAGAGTGTGGGGGCGGGGCGGTTGAAGGCAGGAAGTCATGTGATGCCACCTCCAGGAATATGTCCTACCAGATTTAGCAACTCTAGTTTGAGGGTAGGGCAGTGGAATGAATAGTTCAGAGAGCGGGCATGGGCATAATGTGCTATAAAATACACCCAACACAATATTCTTTTCCACAATGAAAAGGAATAGCGGGCTGGGTTGTATACTTGGCAGCCGATCCACTACTGCCCATTTTGTGACCCTGCCAAAGTTGAATTTTACCCCAGTGACTATCGTTAAGAGCAGATGTGCTCAGTTGGCATTGGTTATATCAATCTGCATTCTGCGCAGCTGTGTACGTGAGGGATACCTGTGACAGACAGTTGACACATCTATCGTCACTTCGAGACTTATATTCACAGGTTGAGCACACACGACAACCTAGAAAATCAGCTTCAAACAAACTGACGACTCAAAAATAAATAGTTAGCACAGTGGGGCACTGAATTGTAACTTTAAGCTGTAGGCATCCCTAAAATTTCTCCACCTGTATTGGAGGGGAAAAGAAAGCATTAGGGCAAACTTTTGCACTCCTGGGTGTATCGCAATATTGAGTGCATATGTAGCCCACCCAATTGTGTATCTATTTTAATTAATGTAAAATTGGGTGCAGACTGCACAATGGGTGTGAGATCATCAGCTCCTGATTTTCCAATATATGCTCCCTGTCTTCCAGGAGTGGAAAATTGGACATTTTACTGTAAAATAACTTGAACACATGAAGGGCAATACGAATGTTATAGGCACAGGATTTATTTTCTGAGGGTCTTGGGGCACAGCTCCCTCTTCAAATATTCAGATTTTTAACACTTTGGGGGTGAAATTCGAATTTACAGTCCGCCTAATTTTCCCTTCCAGTGAGGTCAATGGAAGTTTCTTCACTCACTCCCCCCAATACTGTTCTCAGGTTCTCCCCTCGCCCCTTTCTCCCCCCTCAGCACTGTTCTCAGGTTCTCCCTTCTCCTCCCCCCTCAGCACTGTTTTCAGTTTCTCCCCTCTCCTCCCCCAATACTGTTCCCACATTCTCCCCTCTCTCCCTCAATACTGTTCCTAGGTTCTCTCCTCTTTCTCCCTCCATGCCCAATACAGTTCCCACATTCTCCTCTCTCTCCCCCTCAATACAGTTCCCACATTCTCCTCTCTCTCCCCCTCAATGCTGTTCCAACGTTCTCCTCTCTTTCCCCAATGCCCAATACAGTTCCCACATTCTCCTCTCTCTCCCTCTCAATGCTGTTCCAATGTTCTCCTCTCTTTCCCCAATACTCTTCCCAGGTTTTCCCCTCTCCCCCATCAGTGCAGTTTCCGGGTTCTCTCTTCACATCCCCCTCAGCACTGATCTGGGGCTCCTAGCGAGTCCCATTGCTACTGCTGTAAGCTGAAGAGACTGAAGATAGTTGCATACTGTGGGCAGGAATTCCTTATGTGACACAGAAACAACGACAACAGGACAGAACCAATGTAGGAGCCCCTGAATGGTGCTGATGGGGGAGGGAGGCAGGGGAGGTCTGCACTGATTTTCATATGTAATCATAGATCAGGGCCCAGAAAGTTGACTGTTCACATTAAACGCAGACGCTTGGTATGTACGTCTAGATTATGGATCAAACACGATCTCCATAAAACAGGTGGTGAAATAAAAATCATTTTTATTTCAAAAAAAGTTTATTGGGTTTTCAGATGTAAACATTTGCTCTTTTAAGAAATAAATTACTAATTGATTCACTTCGGCCCAAACACAATATTTGCAGTGTCGAGGGCTGCACAGCCCAACTTTTATTATTCGCTGCAAAGAAAAGTCTGACAAACTGCAAACTCTTTAAACCCTGACTGCTTTACAAAGTGCTGTCATTCCTCAAACTTGCATAAATATTTTACAGATCAGCCTCTATAGCTTCTTTCATTAAAACCCCAGATTAAACAAAAGTCCCATTTTTGTGACAGTGCAAACTTCACTGCCTGGAGACGGCCAGAATATTTCGCACTTGTCAGCAGTTGCAGTAAAGTTGACAAATTAAATTTCATTAAAGTGCCAGGCATTTCATGGCACCTCTGGTAATGTTCATGTAACTCTAAAAAAAAATGTTCTGAACGTGGTAACTTTTCTGTACTAGGCCCCAGCGGCTATGTAAGATTCCTCTTTGAAACCAGGCCTACGAATAGGGTGCAGGATTGCTGGCTTCACGTAACACATCTCCATTGAGTCCAACCAGCAGCTAATGAAATGTCTCATTGTTTCTTTTTGCGGGCTGCCTTTCCTTTCTGCTGCGAGGCCCTCATTATCGAACAATAACCTCAGCCTATTATTGTAATGCCTGTCGCCCAGAGGGAAACATGGGAAAACCTAAACAATGCTCGCTAAAACTCACTAAAGCTCCATTTACTTTACAGTTGCTAAGCTGTGTTTCTTGCAAACTCACAGCTGATCTGCAGTCAATCTGCCTGTATAAACAATCCAGCATTATTGATGCTGTCCTGGTACTGCAGCTCAATTATCGCACCTCTGCAATCCATCTCTAGGTCAACGATTCTCTTCAGGCTGCCGCTCACCTCTTAGTGGGAGCCTCCTGTCATTTACTGTGCTGAAGATAAGCCCCACTATATATCATGCAAGTCCAATCTTTTAGGAGGAAGTCACGCTTGTGCTAAGTATGCGTCCAGAAATTGGGGCTACAATGATCATGGAAATACCCCTATAATTCAATCTAGGACAACCAGCAGCCCTCATGAGCTGAACTAAATAGAATCTTGCAGCAACAACTGGGCTAAGTTGCAAATATCACACAAAAAGTAGAGCTCTTGGGGTCAGTTCTACAAATTAGCACTCCCAGTGTGGAGCATTGCTCACCAGGAGCACGCATTGAGAATTCAGGGGCTGAGGTCAGTGCATCCCACAGGATTTTCCATGTAATCCTCCAGGACCTGATGACTTCTGAACGCAAATTCGTGATGTACACCGAGAACATGAGATCATCTATAATCGCCAATGAGAGAATGACGAATATCACTGGAAACCAGTACGCAAATCAATGCAACAATAAATTTACATCTATTTTTAATCCTTTCTGCACAGGAGGTGCACACCTCTCTCCCGCGCACCTCCCTCCTAAGTACCCGCTGATCCCACCACAGCACATCGTCGTTGCCATCGATGGTGATGGTCTTCCTCCTCTGATGTAATGTCAAAAACCTACAAGACATCTCCCATCCTGCTGGTGTCTGTTTGAAAGCTTCCAAAGTTCTCCAATACCTATATGGTGACCAGAACTCTTTGCTAAACATTTGCCAGAGAGAACTGACAAAGCTGCTGTAAGAACTGAGCATTTATTAAGTACGGGCTAGCTGAAGTTGATAGATCCCCATGAAGTGCACTAATTGCCTACCCGCCTGTGCTAATGATTGTGCTGACTCCGGCAAGCATGTTACTCGCACGCAGTGAAACCCGGAAGTCGGTGCGTTGGAGCTGGGTTACGGTTGAGATTTTTTTTGTCCGAATTTAACTACCCACCCGCTCCCAACCCACCCATTCTTGCCTGTTAATATTCCCCCTACAATGTCCGAGTTGTGATCATATAGAGGTATATACGATAGTAAATGGTATGGAAATGGTTAATCTGGAATACCAGTTTAAATTGAACTGTGAGGGTAAGACAAGCAGACACAGGTTCAAACTAGTAAAAGGTAACCTGAGGACTGAGATCAGGAGGTTTATCTTCATGCAAAGCGTGATTGACACTTGAATGAATTCCTGGGCAGAGTGTTGGAGGTGAAAATCCTGGAATCATTTAAGAAACAATTAGATGCAGCAGTGTGGGGGGGTTTAGGGATGTTCTGGATGGAGTAATAAAGATTTGCCGAATCTGTTGTGATCTTGTGATTTCTATTGCTCACATTTAGAATGTGAGAATACTTTCAAAACAACCACTCAGAACTGCTAATCTTTTCTGAAATTATCGTTCCTTAAAGTTTATTTTTTCTAATAAGTTGAGCTGAACCTCCCATTGCAGTGTCATTGAAGATGGCCAATCTAAGGCGAAAAACACATTACTTAGAAAACCATATCACCCTGTGATTCCCAGGCAACAGAGCCCCACTCTCAATTATGCCTCTACAGATAGATGTGGGCTCTTCTCACAGGTAGGGTGAGAAACAAGGAGGAAGAGTCACTCTGGTCAGCTCTTGTACACCTCCTAGCCACAGATGTCAGAGCAGCATTGACGGAGCATAGTGCGTACTGCCAACCAACTGTGTCAGACAGCACGTGGCTGAAGAACCTCACTTTCAATAGAAAATGCCCTATGCCGTTTCATTTGAACTGGGTAGTTTTCAATAACATCAGTAGACCTTGTGGCAGAGGGTTGTTACTTAAGTATACAGGTGACAGTCATTAGCTTCACATCCAACTGGACTTATGGAGATGTGGATGTTTCCGCAATATCATGGTCATCACCCTCTAAGTTCATCGAATGCAGTTGTACACAGTAGCTCACCTCGCTATCACATGTGGCTCTCAGTAGCCCCTTGCTGCTCCATGGCTGAGATTCCCTTTCTGGCAGCAACGCCAGTAAAACTGTGGCAGAGACAATATTCCCAGGGACAAATTCATTTGCCTAAGTTCAGTGGGCTCCTGCCGATATTCCCCCCGCCCCTGCTTTTGGGAGCTTGTGCTGGGGGGTGGGCGGGAGGATGGCAGGGAGAGTGGCCACTGCTGCAGCAGATGGACACCAGTAATAGCTTAAAAGGATAGGCAGCTTTCAAGGTTAAAACATATTTTCTGGCAACGATGAAGTAGCAAAATCCATCAATTGAATCATTTGCGGCTCACTCCCTGGCTTTACGTGTATCGGCCCCAAGCTTCAAAAGGTTGGACATGCCTGCACTACCCAATACTAATTATTTATCCAGAGGCCTTTAAGATACATTTAAATACTGCTTGATCTACGGGCTAGACCATGACTTTGTGCAATAGTGTAAACCGGGGTGACAGCGAATCGACAGCCCGTTTGACATCTCTCCCGATTATTATTTGCATTGACTTTAATGGAAATAATAATCGGGAAAGATGTCAAACAGGCTCCCAATTTGCTGTCACCCGGTACCACACAGAGTCAAAATCACCCCCTAAATATTCTATGCAGAAAAATAAAAACACTAATGCTGCATTTACCACACGTTACAGCACTGCTGCTGGCAGCGGCATAATATAAATGAGCCAGCCTGTAGCAAGACAGAGCACCACTCAAAGGCTGTGAGGTCTTTCATACTCTGCCAGTGGCACAGTGCCAGTGACGGGTAATGTAAGCTGCTACCTTTGGCTGTCTGAGCCAGTACAATGTTGTTTTCTGGCCTCGGGTGGATTAGAGGCTCAGATTGCCTCCAATGGCCAACAATGTGATGGTTGCATTGCTGGCCACTACTGGCCCTCCCAGCCACTGGCTAGAAAACGTTTATCGTGACTTTTCAACAGCATTGCAGCCTTGCTCATGCACGGTTGTTCTGAAGTTGCTGCTGTTGCTCTGAAGTCTGCTCATCAACATTAACAATATGAATTGCACAGAACCAGCAGCCCCTGTACATTGGAGAACAGCCTCAAGTAGAAGTGGTTCTGCAAAATAAGGGCCACATATCCACACAGAAGTACCTGTTTGAAGCAGCCTAACATACTTTTCTAGACGGAAAGGATAGTTTGAGCTAGGCTTTAATGTCAACATTTTTTAATAAAGTGAGAGATTTTCTTTTTAATAGCTACTTCAAACATTGTCGTCATTGAACAGCAAACAAAATACAAGGAAGGAACTAGCGGGAGGTAGATAAACAATAACCACTCTCGGCACTTCAGCCATTCTTCTTAACAAATATCTCAGTTGAAAGCTTCCACCGACCTTTCAATTAAGTCTTTGGATAAACAACCATGATCGGCCAGGTGCTGACTGGCGAATGGGCAGAGCTGACAGTTTGTTCCCATTTGCTGTTTGTTCCTTGGAACAGCTGCAGGGGATTCAGGTCTAAATTAGCTACTGCCACTGATTTGTAGAAAGATGGCTTTTGAGGATCAACAGCCTGATAAATAGACGGGCGGGCCTCAGATGGAGCTGACCTCCCTTTTGTTTGTACGGTTTCCAAAATAAAGAAAAAAAATATTCTTTAATTAGTAGAGGAAATTTTACGTCAGCACCAAAATTAAGAAGTAACAAATTGTTCAAGATTTTTGATCTGTTGTCTCACCAATTTTCTCCCCCTTCTGAATTAATTCTGGGAATGAAGCGGTTCCATTCTCTCAAGTTCAAGTGGTCATTATTCATTTGTGAGCCTTAATGGAGACTATCTACAATTTATTCTGTGAAGGGGAAGGGTATCTGGAACTTATTCTGTGAAGGGGAGGGGCTATCTAGAAATTATTCTGTGATGGGGAGGGGGTATCTGGAAATTATTCTGTGAAGGGGAGGGGTATCCGGAAATAATTCTGTGAAGGAGGTATCTGGAAATTATTCTGTGAAGGGGAGGGGTATCTGGAAATTATTCTGTGAAGGGGAAGGGGTATCTGGAAATTATTCTGTGAAGGGGAGTGGGTATCTGGAAATTATTCTGTGAAGGAGAGGGGGTATCTGGAAATTATTCTGTGAACGGGAGGGGGTATCTGGAAATTATTCGGTGAAGGGGAGGGGGTAGCTAGAAATTATTCTGTGATGGGGAGGGGTATCTGGAAATTATTCTGTGAAGGGGAGGGGTTATCTGGAAATTATTCTGTGAAGGGGAGGGGGTAACTGGAAATTATTCTGTGAAGGGGGTATCTAGAAATAATTCTGTGATGGGGAGGGGGTATCTGGAAATTATTCTGTGAAGGGGAGGGGTATCTGGAAACTATTCTGTGAAGGGGAGGGGTAACTGGAAATAATTCTGTGATGGGGAGGGGGTATCTGGAAACTATTCTGTGAAGGGGAGGGGGTATCTGGAAACTATTCTGTGAAGGGGAGGGGGTATCTGGAAATTATTCTGTGAAGGGGGGTATCTAGAAATAATTCTGTGAAGGGGAGGGGGTATCTGGAAACTATTCTGTGAAGGGGAGGGGTAACTGGAAATGATTCTGTGATGGGGTATCTGGAAATTATTCTGTGAAGGGGAGGGGGTATCTGGAAATTATTCTGTGAAGGGGAGGGGGTATCTGGAAACTATTCTGTGAAGGGGAGGGGGTATCTGGAAATTATTCTGTGAAGGGGGGTATCTAGAAATAATTCTGTGAAGGGGAGGGGGTATCTGGAAACTATTCTGTGAAGGGGAGGGGTAACTGGAAATGATTCTGTGATGGGGTATCTGGAAATCATTCTGTGAAGGGGAGGGGATATCTGGAAATTATTCTGTGAAGTGGAGGGGGTATCTGGAAATTATTCTGTGAAGGGGAGGGGGTATCTGGAAATCATTCTGTGAAGGGGAGGGGGTTATCTGGAAATTATTCTGTGAAGGGGAGGGGGTATCTGGAAATTATTCTGTGAAGGGGAGGGGGTATCTGGAAATTATTCTGTGATGGGGAGGGGTATCTGGAAATTATTCTGTGAAGGGGTATCTGGAAATTATTCTGTGAAGGGGAGGGGTATCTGGAAATTATTCTGTGAAGGGGAGGAGATATCTGGAAATTATACAGTGAGGGGGAGGAGGTATCTGGAAATTATTCTGTGAAGGGGTATGTGTAAATTATTCGGTGAAGGGGAGGGGTATCTGGAAATTATTCTGTGAGGGGGAGGGGTATCTGGAAATTATTCTGTGAAGGGGAGGGGTATCTGGAAATTATTCTGTGATGGGGAGGGGGTATCTGGAAATTATTTTGTGAAGGGGAGGGGGTTTCTGGAAATTATTCTGTGAAAGGGAGGGGGTATCTGGAAATTATTCTGTGATGGGGAGGGGGTATCTGGAAATTATTCTGTGAAGGGGATGGGTATCTGGAAATTATTCTGTGAGGAGGAGGGGGTATCTGGAAATTATTCTGTGAAGGGGAGGGGTATCTGGAAATTATTCTGTGAAGGGGAGGGGTATCTGGAAATTATTCTGTGATGGGGAGGGGGTATCTGGAAATTATTCTGTGAAGGGGAGGGGGTTTCTGGAAATTATTCTGTGATGGGGAGGGGGTATCTGGAAATTATTCTGTGAAGGGGAGGGGTATCCGGAAATTATTCTGTGAAGGGGAGGGGTTATCTGGAAATTATTCTGTGAAGGGGAGGGGGGTATCTGGAAATTATTCTGTTGGGGGAGGGGGTATCTAGAAATTATTCTGTGAAGGGGAGGGGGTATCTGGAAATTATTCTGTGAGGGGGAGGGGGTATATGGAAATTATTCTGTGAAGGGGAGGGGGTATCTGGAAATTATACAGTGAAGGGGTATCTGGAAATTATTCTGTGAAGGTGAGGGTTATCTGGATAATTATTCTGAAGGTGGGTATCTGGAAATTATTCTGTGATGGGGAGGGGGTATCTGGAAATTATTCTGTGAGGGGGAGGGGGAATCTGGAAATTATTCTGTGATAGGGAGGGTGTATCTGGAAATTATTCTGTGATAGGGAGGGTGTATCTGGAAATTATTCTGTGATAGGGAGGGTTTATCTGGAAATTATTCTGTGATAGGGAGGGGGTATCTGGAAATTTTCTGTTAAGGGGGTAATCTGGAAATTATTCTGTGAGGGGGAGGGGTATCTGGAAATTATTCTGTGAAGGGGAGGGGTATCTGGAAATTATTCTGTAAAGGGGAGGGGGTATCTGGAAATTATTCTGTGATGGGGAGGGGGTATCTGGAAATTATTCTGTGATGGGGGGTATCTAGAAATTATTCTGTGAAGGGAGGTATCTGGAAATTTTTCTGTGATGGGGAGGGCGTATCTGGAAATTATTCTTTGAGAGGGAGGGGGTATCTGGGAATTATTTGGTGATGCCGAGTGGGTATCTGGAAATTATTCTTTGAGAGGGAGGGGGTATCTGGAAATTATTCTGTGAAGGGGGGTATCTGGAAATTTTTCTGTGATGGGGAGGGGGTATCTGGAAATTATTCTGTAAAGGGGAGGGGTATCTGGAAATTATTCTGTGATGGGGAGGGGGTATCTGGAAATTATTCTGTGAAGGGGGGTATCTAGAAATTATTCTGTGAAGGGGGGTATCTGGAAATTTTTCTGTGATGGGGAGGGCGTATCTGGAAATTATTCTTTGAGAGGGAGGGGGTATCTGGGAATTATTTGGTGATGCCGAGTGGGTATCTGGAAATTATTCTTTGAGAGGGAGGGGGTATCTGGAAATTATTCTGTGAAGGGGGGTATCTGGAAATTTTTCTGTGATGGGGAGGGGGTATCTGGAAATTATTCTTTGAGAGGGAGGGGGTATCTGGAAATTATTCTGCGAGGGGGAGGGTGCCTGGAAATTATTCTGTGATGGGGAGGGGATCTGGAAATTATTCTGTGAAGGGGGTATCTGGAAATTATTCTGTGAAGGGAAGGGGGTTTCTGGATAATTATTCTGTGAAGGGGAGGGGGTATCTGGAAACTATTCTGTGAAGGGGAGGGGGTATCTGGAAATTATTCTGTGAAGGGGGGTATCTAGAAATAATTCTGTGAAAGGGAGGGGGTATCTGGAAACTATTCTGTGAAGGGGAGGGGTATCTGGAAATTATTCTGTGATGGGGAGGGTGTATCTGGAAATTATTCTGTGAAGGGGAGGGGGTATCTGGAAATTATTCTGTGAAGGGGAGGGGGTATCTGGACATTATTATGTGAAGGGAGGGGTATCTGGAAATGATTCTGTGATGGGGAGGGGGTATCTGGAAATTATTCTGTGAAGGGGAGGGGTATCTGGAAATTATTCTGTGATGGGGAGTGTATCTGGAAATTATTCTGTGAGGGGGAGGGGGTATCTGGAAATTATTCTGTGAGGGGGAGGGGGTATCTGGAAATTATTCTGTGAAGGGGGTATCTGGAAATCATTCTGTGATGGGGAGGGGGAATCTGGAAATTATTCTATGAAGGGGAAGGGGTAACTGGAAATTATTCTGTGAAGGGGAGGGGTATCTGGAAATTATTCTGTGAAGGGGAGGGGGTTATCTGGAAATTATTCTGTAGAGGGGGAGGGGGAATCTGGAAAATATTCTGTGAAGGGGAGGGGGTATCTGGAAATTATTCTGTGAAAGGGAGGGGGTTATCTGGAAATTATTCTGTGAGGGGGAGGGGGAATCTGGAAATTATTCTGTGAAGGGGAGGGGGGTATCTGGAAATTATTCTGTGAGGGGGAGCGTATCTGGAAATTATTCTGTGAAGGAAGGGGTATCTGGAAATTATTCTGTGAAGGGGAGGGGGTATCTGGAAATTATTCTGTGAAGGGGAGGGGGTATCTGGAAATTATTCTGTGAAGGGGAGGGGTATTGGGAAATTATTCTGTGAAGGGGAGGGGGTATCTGGAAATTATTCTGTGAAGGGGAGGGGGTATCTGGAAATTATTCTGTGAAGGGGGTATCTGGAAATTATTCTGTGAAGGGGAGGGGTATCGGGAAATTATTCTGTGAAGGGGAGGGGAGTATCTGGAAATTATTCTGTGAAGGGGAGGGGGTATCTGGAAATTATTCTGTGAAGGGGAGGGGAGTATCTGGAAAGTATTCTGTGAGGGGGAGGGGAGTATCTGGAAATTATTCTGTGAAGGGGAGGGGGTATCTGGATAATTATTCAGAAGGTGGGTATCTGGAAATTATTCTGTGAGGGGGAGGGGGTATCTGGATAATTATTCAGAAGGTGGGTATCTGGAAATTATTCTGTGATGGGGAGGGGTATCTGGAAATTATTCTGTGATGGGGAGGGGGTATCTGGAAATTATTCTGTGAGGGGGAGGGGGAATCTGGAAATTATTCTGTGATAGGGAGGGTGTATCTGGAAAGTATTCTGTGATAGGGAGGGTTTATCTGGAAATTATTCTGTGATAGGGAGGGGGTATCTGGAAATTTTCTGTTAAGGGGGTAATCTGGAAATTATTCTGTGAGGGGGAGGGGTATCTGGAAATTATTCTGTGAAGGGGAGGGGTATCTGGAAATTATTCTGTAAAGGGGAGGGGGTATCTGGAAATTATTCTGTGATGGGGAGGGGGTATCTGGAAATTATTCTGTGATGGGGGGTATCTAGAAATTATTCTGTGAAGGGGGGTATCTGGAAATTTTTCTGTGATGGGGAGGGCGTATCTGGAAATTATTCTTTGAGAGGGAGGGGGTATCTGGGAATTATTTGGTGATGCCGAGTGGGTATCTGGAAATTATTCTTTGAGAGGGAGGGGGTATCTGGAAATTATTCTGTGAAGGGGGGTATCTGGAAATTTTTCTGTGATGGGGAGGGGGTATCTGGAAATTATTCTGTAAAGGGGAGGGGTATCTGGAAATTATTCTGTGATGGGGAGGGGGTATCTGGAAATTATTCTGTGAAGGGGGGTATCTAGAAATTATTCTGTGAAGGGGGGTATCTGGAAATTTTTCTGTGATGGGGAGGGCGTATCTGGAAATTATTCTTTGAGAGGGAGGGGGTATCTGGGAATTATTTGGTGATGCCGAGTGGGTATCTGGAAATTATTCTTTGAGAGGGAGGGGGTATCTGGAAATTATTCTGTGAAGGGGGGTATCTGGAAATTTTTCTGTGATGGGGAGGGGGTATCTGGAAATTATTCTTTGAGAGGGAGGGGGTATCTGGAAATTATTCTGCGAGGGGGAGGGTGCCTGGAAATTATTCTGTGATGGGGAGGGGATCAGGAAATTATTCTGTGAAGGGGGTATCTGGAAATTATTCTGTGAAGGGAAGGGGGTTTCTGGATAATTATTCTGTGAAGGGGAGGGGGTATCTGGACATTATTATGTGAAGGGAGGGGTATCTGGAAATTATTCTGTGATAGGGAGGGGGTATCTGGAAATTATTCTGTGATGGGGAGGGTGTATCTGGAAATTATTCTGTGAAGGGGAGGGGGTATCTGGAAATTATTCTGTGAAGGGGAGGGGGTATCTGGACATTATTATGTGAAGGGAGGGGTATCTGGAAATGATTCTGTGATGGGGAGGGGGTATCTGGAAATTATTCTGTGAAGGGGAGGGTTATCTGGAAATTATTCTGTGATGGGGAGTGTATCTGGAAATTATTCTGTGAGGGGGAGGGGGTATCTGGAAATTAATCTGTGATGGGGAGGGGGTATCTGGAAATTATTCTGTGAAGGGGGTATCTGGAAATCATTCTGTGATGGGGAGGGGGAATCTGGAAATTATTCTATGAAGGGGAAGGGGTAACTGGAAATTATTCTGTGAAGGGGAGGGGTATCTGGAAATTATTCTGTGAAGGGGAGGGGGTTATCTGGAAATTATTCTGTAGAGGGGGAGGGGGAATCTGGAAAATATTCTGTGAAGGGGAGGGGGTATCTGGAAATTATTCTGTGAAAGGGAGGGGATTATCTGGAAATTATTCTGTGAGGGGGAGGGGGAATCTGGAAATTATTCTGTGAAGGGGAGGGGGGTATCTGGAAATTATTCTGTGAGGGGGAGCGTATCTGGAAATTATTCTGTGAAGGAAGGGGTATCTGGAAATTATTCTGTGAAGGGGAGGGGGTATCTGGAAATTATTCTGTGAAGGGGAGGGGGTATCTGGAAATTATTCTGTGAAGGGGAGGGGTATTGGGAAATTATTCTGTGAGGGGGAGGGGTGTCGGGAAATTATTCTGTGATGGGGAGGTGGGTATCTGGAAATTATTCTGTGAAGGGGAGGGGGTATCTGGAAATTATTCTGTGAAGGGGAGGGGGTATCTGGAAATTATTCTGTGAAGGGGGTATCTGGAAATTATTCTGTGAAGGGGAGGGGTATCGGGAAATTATTCTGTGAAGGGGAGGGGAGTATCTGGAAATTATTCTGTGAAGGGGAGGGGGTATCTGGAAATTATTCTGTGAGGGGGAGGGGAGTATCTGGAAATTATTCTGTGAAGGGGAGGGGGTATCTGGATAATTATTCAGAAGGTGGGTATCTGGAAATTATTCTGTGAGGGGGAGGGGGTATCTGGATAATTATTCAGAAGGTGGGTATCTGGAAATTATTCTGTGAGGGGAGGGGTATCTGGAAATTATTCTGTGATGGGGAGGGGGTATCTGGAAATTATTCTGTGAGGGGGAGGGGGAATCTGGAAATTATTCTGTGATAGGGAGGGTGTATCTGGAAAGTATTCTGTGATAGGGAGGGTTTATCTGGAAATTATTCTGTGATAGGGAGGGGGTATCTGGAAATTTTCTGTTAAGGGGGTAATCTGGAAATTATTCTGTGAGGGGGAGGGGTATCTGGAAATTATTCTGTGAAGGGGAGGGGTATCTGGAAATTATTCTGTAAAGGGGAGGGGGTATCTGGAAATTATTCTGTGATGGGGAGGGGGTATCTGGAAATTATTCTGTGATGGGGGGTATCTAGAAATTATTCTGTGAAGGGGGGTATCTGGAAATTTTTCTGTGATGGGGAGGGCGTATCTGGAAATTATTCTTTGAGAGGGAGGGGGTATCTGGGAATTATTTGGTGATGCCGAGTGGGTATCTGGAAATTATTCTTTGAGAGGGAGGGGGTATCTGGAAATTATTCTGTGAAGGGGGGTATCTGGAAATTTTTCTGTGATGGGGAGGGTGTATCTGGAAATTATTCTGTAAAGGGGAGGGGTATCTGGAAATTATTCTGTGATGGGGAGGGGGTATCTGGAAATTATTCTGTGAAGGGGGGTATCTAGAAATTATTCTGTGAAGGGGGGTATCTGGAAATTTTTCTGTGATGGGGAGGGCGTATCTGGAAATTATTCTTTGAGAGGGAGGGGGTATCTGGGAATTATTTGGTGATGCCGAGTGGGTATCTGGAAATTATTCTTTGAGAGGGAGGGGGTATCTGGAAATTATTCTGTGAAGGGGGGTATCTGGAAATTTTTCTGTGATGGGGAGGGGGTATCTGGAAATTATTCTTTGAGAGGGAGGGGGTATCTGGAAATTATTCTGCGAGGGGGAGGGTGCCTGGAAATTATTCTGTGATGGGGAGGGGATCTGGAAATTATTCTGTGAAGGGGGTATCTGGAAATTATTCTGTGAAGGGAAGGGGGTTTCTGGATAATTATTCTGTGAAGGGGAGGGGGTATCTGGACATTATTATGTGAAGGGAGGGGTATCTGGAAATTATTCTGTGATAGGGAGGGGGTATCTGGAAATTATTCTGTGATGGGGAGGGTGTATCTGGAAATTATTCTGTGAAGGGGAGGGGGTATCTGGAAATTATTCTGTGAAGGGGAGGGGGTATCTGGACATTATTATGTGAAGGGAGGGGTATCTGGAAATGATTCTGTGATGGGGAGGGGGTATCTGGAAATTATTCTGTGAAGGGGAGGGGTATCTGGAAATTATTCTGTGATGGGGAGTGTATCTGGAAATTATTCTGTGAGGGGGAGGGGGTATCTGGAAATTATTCTGTGAGGGGGAGGGGGTATCTGGAAATTATTCTGTGAAGGGGGTATCTGGAAATCATTCTGTGATGGGGAGGGGGAATCTGGAAATTATTCTATGAAGGGGAAGGGGTAACTGGATATTATTCTGTGAAGGGGAGGGGTATCTGGAAATTATTCTGTGAAGGGGAGGGGGTTATCTGGAAATTATTCTGTAGAGGGGGAGGGGGAATCTGGAAAATATTCTGCGAAGTGGAGGGGGTATCTGGAAATTATTCTGTGAAAGGGAGGGGGTTATCTGGAAATTATTCTGTGAGGGGGAGGGGGAATCTGGAAATTATTCTGTGAAGGGGAGGGGGTTATCTGGAAATTATTCTGTGAGGGGGAGCGTATCTGGAAATTATTCTGTGAAGGAAGGGGTATCTGGAAATTATTCTGTGAAGGGGAGGGGGTATCTGGAAATTATTCTGTGAAGGGGAGGGGGTATCTGGAAATTATTCTGTGAAGGGGAGGGGTATTGGGAAATTATTCTGTGAGGGGGAGGGGTGTCGGGAAATTATTCTGTGATGGGGAGGTGGGTATCTGGAAATTATTCTGTGAAGGGGAGGGGGTATCTGGAAATTATTCTGTGAAGGGGAGGGGGTATCTGGAAATTATTCTGTGAAGGGAAGGGGGTTTCTGGATAATTATTCAGAAGGTGGGTATCTGGAAATTATTCTGTGATGGGGAGGGGTATCTGGAAATTATTCTGTGAAGGGGGTATCTGGAAATTATTCTGTGAAGGGGAGGGGTATCTGGAAATTATTCTGTGAAGGGAAGGGGGTTTCTGGATAATTATTCTGTGAAGGGGAGGGGGTATCTGGACATTATTATGTGAAGGGAGGGGTATCTGGAAATTATTCTGTGATAGGGAGGGGGTATCTGGAAATTATTCTGTGATGGGGAGGGTGTATCTGGAAATTATTCTGTGAAGGGGAGGGGGTATCTGGAAATTATTCTGTGAAGGGGAGGGGGTATCTGGACATTATTATGTGAAGGGAGGGGTATCTGGAAATGATTCTGTGATGGGGAGGGGGTATCTGGAAATTATTCTGTGAAGGGGAGGGGTATCTGGAAATTATTCTGTGATGGGGAGTGTATCTGGAAATTATTCTGTGAGGGGGAGGGGGTATCTGGAAATTATTCTGTGAGGGGGAGGGGGTATCTGGAAATTATTCTGTGAAGGGGGTATCTGGAAATCATTCTGTGATGGGGAGGGGGAATCTGGAAATTATTCTATGAAGGGGAAGGGGTAACTGGAAATTATTCTGTGAAGGGGAGGGGTATCTGGAAATTATTCTGTGAAGGGGAGGGGGTTATCTGGAAATTATTCTGTAGAGGGGGAGGGGGAATCTGGAAAATATTCTGCGAAGTGGAGGGGGTATCTGGAAATTATTCTGTGAAAGGGAGGGGGTTATCTGGAAATTATTCTGTGAGGGGGAGGGGGAATCTGGAAATTATTCTGTGAAGGGGAGGGGGGTATCTGGAAATTATTCTGTGAGGGGGAGCGTATCTGGAAATTATTCTGTGAAGGAAGGGGTATCTGGAAATTATTCTGTGAAGGGGAGGGGGTATCTGGAAATTATTCTGTGAAGGGGAGGGGGTATCTGGAAATTATTCTGTGAAGGGGAGGGGTATTGGGAAATTATTCTGTGAGGGGGAGGGGTGTCGGGAAATTATTCTGTGATGGGGAGGTGGGTATCTGGAAATTATTCTGTGAAGGGGAGGGGGTATCTGGAAATTATTCTGTGAAGGGGAGGGGGTATCTGGAAATTATTCTGTGAAGGGGGTATCTGGAAATTATTCTGTGAAGGGGAGGGGTATCGGGAAATTATTCTGTGAAGGGGAGGGGAGTATCTGGAAATTATTCTGTGAAGGGGAGGGGGTATCTGGAAATTATTCTGTGAAGGGGAGGGGAGTATCTGGAAAGTATTCTGTGAGGGGGAGGGGAGTATCTGGAAATTATTCTGTGAAGGGGAGGGGGTATCTGGATAATTATTCAGAAGGTGGGTATCTGGAAATTATTCTGTGATGGGGAGGGGTATCTGGAAATTATTCTGTGATGGGGAGCGTATCTGGAAATTATTCTGTGAGGGGGAGGGGGTATCTGGATAATTATTCAGAAGGTGGGTATCTGGAAATTATTCTGTGATGGGGAGGGGTATCTGGAAATTATTCTGTGATGGGGAGGGGTATCTGGAAATTATTCTGTGATGGGGAGTGTATCTGGAAATTATTCTGTGAGGGGGAGGGGGTATCTGGAAATTATTCTGTGAGGGGGAGGGGCTATCTGGAAATTATTCTGTGAAGGGGGTATCTGGAAATTATTCTGTGAAGGGGGTATCTGGAAATCATTCTGTGATGGGGAGGGGGAATCTGGAAATCATTCTGTGAAGGGGAAGGGGTAACTGGAAATTATTCTGTGAAGGGGAGGGGTATCTGGAAATTATTCTGTGAAGGGGAGGGGGTATCTGGAAATTATTCTGTGAAGGGGAGGGGGTTATCTGGAAATTATTCTGTGAGGGGGAGGGGGAATCTGGAAATTATTCTGTGAAGGGGAGGGGGGTATCTGGAAATTATTCTGTGAGGGGGAGCGTATCTGGAAATTATTCTGTGAAGGGGAGGGGGGTATCTGGAAATTATTCTGTGAAGGGGAGGGGCTATCTGGAAATTATTCTGTGAAGGGGAGGGGGGTATCTGGAAATTATTCTGTGAAGGGGAGGGGGTATCTGGAAATTATTCTGTGATGGGGTATCTGGAAATTATTCTGTGAAGGGGAGGAGGTATCTGGAAATTATTCTGTGAAGGGGAGGGGTATTGGGAAATTATTCTGTGAGGGGGAGGGGTGTCGGGAAATTATTCTGTGATGGGGAGGTGGGTATCTGGAAATAATTCTGTGATGGGGAGGGGGTATCTGGAAATTATTCTGTGAAGGGGAGGGGTATCGGGAAATTATTCTGTGAAGGGGAGGGGAGTATCTGGAAATTATTCTGTGAAGGGGAGGGGTTATCTGGAAATTATTCTGTGAAGGGGAGGGGAGTATCTGGAAAGTATTCTGTGAGGGGGAGATGGAATCTGGAAATTATTCTGTGAAGGGGAGGGGAGTATCTGGAAATTATTCTGTGAAGGGGAGGGGGAATCTGGAAATTATTCTGTGAAGGGGAGGGGGTATCTGGAAATTATTTTGTGAGGGGGAGGGGTAATCTGGAAATTATTCTGCGAAGGGAGGTATCTGGAAATTTTTCTGTGATGGGGAGGGCGTATCTGGAAATTATTCTTTGAGAGGGAGGGGGTATCTGGGAATTATTTGGTGATGCCGAGTGTGTATCTGGAAATTATTCTTTGAGAGGGAGGGGGTATCTGGAAATTATTCTGCGAGGGGGAGGGTGCCTGGAAATTATTCTGTGATGGGGAGGGGATCTGGAAATTATTCTGTGAAGGGGGTATCTGGAAATTATTCTGTGAAGGGAAGGGGGTATCTGGATAATTATTCAGAAGGTGGGTATCTGGAAATTATTCTGTGATAGGGAGGGGGTATCTGGAAATTATTCTGTGATGGGGAGGGTGTATCTGGAAATTATTCTGTGAAGGGGAGGGGGTATCTGGAAATTATTCTGTGAAGGGGAGGGGGTATCTGGACATTATTATGTGAAGGGAGGGGTATCTGGAAATGATTCTGTGATGGGGAGGGGGTATCTGGAAATTATTCTGTGAAGGGGAGGGGTATCTGGAAATTATTCTGTGATGGGGAGTGTATCTGGAAATAATTCTGTGAGGGGGAGGGGGTATCTGGAAATTATTCTGTGAGGGGGAGGGGGTATCTGGAAATTATTCTGTGAAGGGGGTATCTGGAAATCATTCTGTGATGGGGAGGGGGAATCTGGAAATTATTCTATGAAGGGGAAGGGGTAACTGGAAATTATTCTGTGAAGGGGAGGGGTATCTGGAAATTATTCTGTGAAGGGGAGGGGGTTATCTGGAAATTATTCTGTAGAGGGGGAGGGGGAATCTGGAAAATATTCTGTTAAGGGGAGGGGGTATCTGGAAATTATTCTGTGAAAGGGAGGGGGTTATCTGGAAATTATTCTGTGAGGGGGAGGGGGAATCTGGAAATTATTCTGTGAAGGGGAGGGGGGTATCTGGAAATTATTCTGTGAGGGGGAGCGTATCTGGAAATTATTCTGTGAACGAAGGGGTATCTGGAAATTATTCTGTGAAGGGGAGGGGGTATCTGGAAATTATTCTGTGAAGGGGAGGGGGGTATCTGGAAATTATTCTGTGAAGGGGAGGGGGTATCTGGAAATTATTCTGTGATGGGGTATCTGGAAATTATCCTGTGAAGGGGAGGGGGTATGTGGAAATTATTCTGTGAAGGGGAGGGGGTATCTGGAAATTATTCTGTGAAGGGGAGGGGTATTGGGAAATTATTCTGTGAGGGGGAGGGGTGTCGGGAAATTATTCTGTGATGGGGAGGTGGGTATCTGGAAATTATTCTGTGAAGGGGAGGGGGTATCTGGAAATTATTCTGTGAAGGGGAGGGGGTATCTGGAAATTATTCTGTGAAGGGGGTATCTGGAAATTATTCTGTGAAGGGGAGGGGTATCGGGAAATTATTCTGTGAAGGGGAGGGGAGTATCTGGAAATTATTCTGTGAAGGGGAGGGGGTATCTGGAAATTATTCTGTGAAGGGGAGGGGAGTATCTGGAAAGTATTCTGTGATGGGGAGTGTATCTGGAAATTATTCTGTGAAGGGGAGGGGAGTATCTGGAAATTATTCAGAAAACATAGAAACATAGAATCTAGGAGCAGGAGTAGGCCATTCAGCCCGTCGAGCCTGCTCCACCATTCAATACGATCATGGCTGATCATCCAAATCCAGTACCCTGTCCCTGCTTTAATCCCCACAGTACACATATCCCACCCGACCCCCGTAACCCCACGTATTTAATTCCCCCTAACATATCCCATCCTATCCCCATAACCCCACATATTCAATCCCCCTCTAACACTAAGGGTCAATTTATCATAGCCAAATCAACCTAACCCGCACATTTTTGGACTGTGGGAGGAAACCGGAGCACCCGGAGGAAACCCACGCAGACACGGGGAGAATGTGCAAACTCCACACAGACAGTCACCCGAGGCTCAGATTCGAACCAGTGTCTCTGGCGCTGTGAGGCACCAGTGCTAACCACTATGCCACCGTGTTGCCCATAGTGGGTATCTGGAAATTATTCTGTGATGGGGAGGGGTATCTGGAAATTATTCTGTGATGGGGAGTGTATCTGGAAATTATTCTGTGAGGGGGAGGGGGTATCTGGAAATTATTCTGTGAAGGGGAGGGGGTATCTGGATAATTATTCAGAAGGTGGGTATCTGGAAATTATTCTGTGATGGGGAGGGGTATCTGGAAATTATTCTGTGATGGGGAGTGTATCTGGAAATTATTCTGTGAGGGGGAGGGGGTATCTGGAAATCATTCTGTGAGGGGGAGGGGCTATCTGGAAATTATTCTGTGAAGGGGGTATCTGGAAATTATTCTGTGAAGGGGGTATCTGGAAATCATTCTGTGATGGGGAGGGGGAATCTGGAAATCATTCTGTGAAGGGGAAGGGGTAACTGGAAATTATTCTGTGAAGGGGAGGGGTATCTGGAAATTATTCTGTGAAGGGGAGGGGGTTATCTGGAAATTATTCTGTAGAGGGGGAGGGGGAATCTGGAAAATATTCTGTGAAGGGGAGGGGGTATCTGGAAATTATTCTGTGAAGGGGAGGGGGTTATCTGGAAATTATTCTGTGAAGGGGAAGGGGTATCTGGAAATTATTCTGTGAAGGGGAGGGGCTATCTGGAAATTATTCTGTGAAGGGGAGGGGGGTATCTGGAAATTATTCTGTGAAGGGGAGGGGGTATCTGGAAATTATTCTGTGATGGGGTATCTGGAAATTATTCTGTGAAGGGGAGGGGGTATCTGGAAATTATTCTGTGAAGGGGAGGGGGTATCTGGAAATTATTCTGTGAAGGGGAGGGGTATTGGGAAATTATTCTGTGAGGGGGAGGGGTGTCGGGAAATTATTCTGTGATGGGGAGGTGGGTATCTGGAAATAATTCTGTGATGGGGAGGGGGTATCTGGAAATTATTCTGTGAAGGGGAGGGGGTATCTGGAAATTATTCTGTGAAGGGGTATCTGGAAATTATTCTGTGAAGGGGAGGGGTATCGGGAAATTATTCTGTGAAGGGGAGGGGAGTATCTGGAAATTATTCTGTGAAGGGGAGGGGTTATCTGGAAATTATTCTGTGAAGGGGAGGGGAGTATCTGGAAAGTATTCTGTGAGGGGGAGGTGGAATCTGGAAATTATTCTGTGAAGGGGAGGGGAGTATCTGGAAATTATTCTGTGAAGGGGAGGGGAGTATCTGGAAATTATTCTGTGAAGGGGAGGGGTATCTGGAAATTATTCTGTGATGGGGAGGGGTATCTGGAAATTATTCTGTGAGGGGGAGGGGGAATCTGGAAATTATTCTGTGAAGGGGAGGGGGTATCTGGAAATTATTTTGTGAGGGGGTGGGGTAATCTGGAAATTATTCTGTGAAGGGGAGGGGGTATCTGGAAATTATTCTGTGATGGGGAGGGGTATCTGGAAATTATTCTGTGAGGGGGAGGGGGAATCTGGAAATTATTCTGTGAAGGGGAGGGGTATCTGGAAATTATTCTGTGAAGAGGAGGGTATCTGGAAATTATTCTGTGAAGGGGAGGGGTATCTGGAAATTATTCTGTGAGGGGGAGGGGGTATCTGGAAATTATTCTGTGATGGGGAGGTGGTTATCTGGACATTATTCCGTGAAGGGGAGGGGGTATCTAGATATTCTTCTGTGATGGGGAGGGGGTATCTGGAAATTATTCTGTGATGGAGAGGTGGAATCTGGAAATTATTCTGTGACGGGGAGGGCTAGCTGGAAATTATTCTGTGAGGGGGAGAGGGTATCTGGAAATTATTCTGTGATGGGGAGGGGGTATCTGGAAATTATTCTGTGAAGGGGAGGGGTTATCTGGAAATTATCCTGTGAAGGGGAGGTGGGTATCTGGAAATTATTCTGTGAATGGGGAGGGGGTATCTGGAAATTATTCTGTGAAGGGGAGGGGGTATCTGGAAATTATTCTGTGAAGGGGTGGGGTTATCTGGAAATTGGTCTGTGAAGGGGAAAGTGTATCTGGAAATTATTCTGTGATGGGGAGGTGGGTACGTGGAAATTATTTTGTGATTGGGAGGGGATATCTGGAAATTATTCTGTGAAGGGGAGGGGGTATCTGTAAATTATTCTCTGATGGGGAGGGGTATCTGTAAATTATTATTTGATGGAGTGGGGTACCTGGAAATTATTCTGTGATGGGGAGGGCTATCTGGAAATTATTCTGTGAAGGAGAGGGGGTATGTGGAAATTATTCTGTGAAGGGGAGGGCTATCTGGAAATTATTTTGTGAAGGGGAGGGGGTATCTGGAAATTATTCTGTGAAGGGGAGGGGTAGCTGGAACTTATTCTGTGAAGGGGAGGGCTATCTGGAAATTATTCTGTGAAGGGGAGGGCTAACTGGAAATTATTATGTGAAGGGGTGGGTGTATCTGCAAATTATTCTGTGAAGGGGAGGGCTATCTGGAAATTATTTTGTGAAGGGGAGGGGGTATCTGGAAATTATTCTGTGAAGGGGAGGGGTAGCTGGAACTTATTCTGTGAAGGGGAGGGGGTATCTGGAAATTATTCTGCGAAGGGGAGCGGGTATCTGGAAATTATTCTGCGATAGGGAGGGGGTATCTGGAAATTATTCTGTGAGAGGAGGGGGTATCTGGAAATTATTCTGCGAAGGGGAGTGGTATCTGGAAATTATTCTGTGAAGGGGACGAGTATCTGGAAATTATTCTGTGAAGGGGAGAGGTATCTGGAAATTATTCTGTGATGGGTAGTGGTATCTGGAAATTATTCTGTGAAGGGGATGAGTATCTGGAAATTATTCTGTGAAGGGGAGGGGGGTACCTGGAAATTATTCTGTGAGGGGGAGGGGGAATCTGGAAATTATTCTGTGAAGGGGAGGGGTATCTGGAAATTATTCTGTGAAGAGGAGGGTATCTGGAAATTATTCTGTGAAGGGGAGGGGTATCTGGAAATTATTCTGTGAAGAGGAGGGTATCTGGATATTATTTTGTGAAGGGTGGGTATCTGGAAATTATTCTGTGATGGGGAGGGGTATCTGGAAATTATTCTGTGAGGGGGAGGGGGTATCTGGAAATTATTCTGTGATGGGGAGGTGGTTATCTGGACATTATTCCGTGAAGGGGAGGGGGTATCTGGATATTCTTCTGTGATGGGGAGGGGGTATCTGGAAATTATTCTGTGATGGAGAGGTGGAATGTGGAAATTATTCTGTGAAGGGGAGAGGGTATCTGGAAATTATTCTGTGATGGGGAGGGGTATCTGGAAATTATTCTGTGAAGGGGAGGGGTTATCTGGAAATTATCCTGTGAAGGGGAGGTGGGTATCTGGAAATTATTCTGTGAATGGGAGGGGTTATCTGGAAATTATTCTGTGAAGGGGAGGAGGTATCTGGAAATTATTCTGTGAAGGGGAGGGGTTATCTGGAAATAGTTCTGTGAAGTGGAGAGTGTATCTGGAAATTATTCTGTGAAGGGGAGTGGGTATCTGGAAATTATTCTGTGATGGGGAGGTGGGTACGTGGAAATTATTTTGTGATGGGGAGGGGATATCTGGAAACTATTCTGTGAAGGGGAGGGGGTATCTGGAAATTATTCTGTGAAGTGGAGGGGTATCTGGAAATTATTCTGCAAAGGGGAGGGGGTATCTGGAAATTATTCTGTGATGGGGAGGGGTATCTGTAAATTATTTTGTGAAGGGGAGGGGGTATCTAGAAATTATTCTGTGATGGAGAGGGGGTATCTGGAAATTATTCTGTGAAGGGGAGGAGTATCTGGAAATTATTCTGTGAAGGGGAGGGGGTATCTGGAAATTATTTTGTGCAGGGGAGGGGGCATCTGGAAATTATTCTGTGAAAGGGAGGGGGTATCTGGAAATTATTCTGTGAAGGGAAAGGTGTATTTGAAAATTATTCTGTGAAGGGGAGGGGTATCTGGAAATTATTCTGTGAAGGGGAGGGGTATCTGGATATTATTCTGTGAGTGTGAGGGGGAATCTGAAAATTATTCTGTGATGGGGAGGGGGTATCTGGAAATTGTTCTGTGAGTGTGAGGGGGTATCTGGATATTATTCTGTGATGGGGAGGGTGTATCTGGAAATTGTTCTGTGAGTGTGAGGGGGTATCTGGATATTATTCTGTGATGGGGAGGGGGTATCTGGAAATTGTTCTGTGAGTGTGAGGGGGTATCTGGATATTATTCTGTGAGTGTGAGGGGGTATATGGAAATTAATCTGTGAAGGGGAGGGGTATCTGGAAATTGTTCTGTGAGTGTGAGGGGGTATCTGGATATTATTCTGTGAAGGGGAGGGGTATCTGGAAATTGTTCTGTGAGTGTGAGGGGGTATCTGGATATTCTGTGAAGGGGAGAGGTATCTGGAAATTGTTCTGTGAGTGTGAGGGGGTATCTGGATATTATTCTGTGATGGGGAGGGGGTATCTGGAAATTGTTCTGTGAGTGTGAGGGAGTATCTGGATATTATTCTGTGAAGGGGAGGGGTATCTGGATATTATTCGGTGATGGGGAGGGGTATCTGGAAATTATTCTGTGAATGTGAGGGGGTATCTGGAAACTATTCTGTGAGTGTGAGGGGGTATCTGGAATGTTTCCGTGAGGAAGAAGGGGTATCTGCCTTTCAGGTTGTGTCAGCAAGCAATTCTGTCTTGAAGGAGAGGGCATGATAGCCGAGCTTATTTCTGTCCTCACACATGTGTATTTCCAACAGACTGGTTGGCAACTCCAGAAACCTCGCTCCTCTCTCCTGCCCAGGACATGAGCAAATTAGCATAGATCAGGGAATGAACCAGGGACGTTCGTGGTTGTACAGTTCAACTCTCACCGGACAAACTCAGTGAGCCATTGGGTACTATGAGTACTGGAAAATCCGACGGGGTCAGGTGTGTGACTGTGCGATGTACAAGAACTCCCATGCCACCATCATTATAGAGATGGAGTGGGAACTGTGGATTTTAAGGGCCAGAATGTTTGTATCTGAAGAGAGTTTATCACCGTAACAGGGCAGAGGTTGATGGGCCTCATTCATCTTTCTCAACAGAGCTGTCAATTTGAAAAACATCAGCCAAAGTTTTCCCAGTGCCATAGATAATACACCTTTTGTCCACCCATTCTTCAGCTATGTCTATACCTGTCTGCAGTAATTCATTCAGCAGGAGCATTTTTTTAAATAACATTGTCAGGTCTCTAGTGTATATTTCTGACACCCTAAGTAACAAGAATATAATACATTTTATTGGTGTCAATAGGTGGCCCTCCCATTTACCACTGGTACTGATACTCCCTCCCCCATTACGTTCCTTCCCAAACTGCTAGTTTTAAAATAGATTTATGTTTTTAGTACCAATGTGTTAGGGAGGCCAAAATTTAAATGAACACTTATCAAATTATTGAAATGTGCTGTTTGCACAGCAGTAGCTGAGGCAGATCCAGCAGACTGAGTTGGAAAATAGCCTGACAATACACGCACTTTATATAAGAAAGAAATAGCTTGCAATTATATAGCACCTTATCATGTCCTCAGGATGTCCCAATGTGCTTCTCATCCAATTAATTTCTTTTTGAAGTGTTATCACTGTTGTTATGGTAATGTCCCATCCAGAGGACAACACCTCCCACAATGCAGCACTCTCTCAATACTACAGTGAAATATCAGCCTACAGTATCAAGTCCTGGACTGGGGATTGAACCCACAACCTTCTGACTCAGAGACAAGTGGGTTCCCAACTGAGCTAAGCTGACACAAACAAGCATGCGAGCTAGCAAAGGTTTATTGAACGTTCTGTATGCAGGAACAATCTGAACCTCTTCCCAGTAAAACATCATAATAACTACCTTATCAATCATAGCACTGTTCTAAACACTGTGTTTGCTTTATTACATAGTTCTGGATCCATAGAGAGCTCACTGACTAGACTTTACTGCAACTGCCTACAGAACACACAGTGTTCTTGTTGTCCAAGCATCGAGCCGAAAACACAAGTGACTTCAATGTAAAATCGGGTGGGTGTAAAACCAGTGTTGCACCCGATCCTGTCAATTTCCCGACAGGGGGGTTAGGTTAAAATTGGCCCCAATGTTTCGGGCTTTTAGATGGGGGGTCCAGTCCACAGTCCTAGGCTACATGCAGTTCCCGAGCCTGGCACTCCAGTCCTTGAAACCCAGTAACTCAGTCCTATTTGTAGTTATATTTTTTAATCACTGGTTTGTCCTGCTTGAAATCTGTGGGCCTCAGTGTTTAGAAAAGGGCTGTTCTTAGCACTGTTGCCTCATTGGTGCATAAATCCTAAATCAGAGCACCGAGGTCTGTGAGAGTCAGCATCTTGAAATGTATGCAAATTAATAAGAGTGTGGATTAAAACATTGAGGGGTAGATTTTTTTCTGTTCCTGAACCTGGGCATATTGGACCACCTCAGCACAGCACACAGAGGAAATCTGGGTTGGAACCTTTACAGGCGTGCAGTCCTCCCATCTGATTTCCTTCTATGTGCTACATCAATATACCCAGGTGGAGAAACAGGTAAATCTGTGGCCCTGAGGGTCCCGGTACACACCTATGCTGCCCTATGAAGGCAAAAGCTTGGACACTTCTGCTTTAAAGGGATCAGATTTGATTAAGCACGAGTCTCAGAAAAGAATTGTCTTATGACACAGTTGAATTTTTTAATTGGATGGAAGTGTCAAGTTAACATGGGTTTAAGCGCTTGCCAATACATCACTTGCCAAAGCACATCCTGTGTGAATGGATATGACCAAACTTCACACCCTCACTTAATGTTACATAAAACAATCTCACGTAAACAATCTCAGTCTTTAGATGCATTTTAGCTTGGAAAATGGTTTATTTGGCCAGAACCAAGATCCACTTTTAAGATCTGTGACAGGAGATCTGATCTTGCTGCTTCCAGAGAGCAGCAACTATTCCCTAAAGCGTTGATTTAAATCTAATCTACCCGACAAGGACAGGGCTGGTTTGGTTCAGACGCCCGATATACAGACGATTGAAGTCAATGGAGTGTAAAATTGGACAGGATGTAAACCGGGCATCTAACCCGAACAACAACAACTTGCATTTATATAGCGCCTTTAACATAATAAAACGTCCCAAGGCGCTTCACAGGAGCGTTATCAAACAAAATTTGACACCGTGCCACATAAGGAGATATTAGGGCAGATGAGCAAAAGTTTGGTCTAAGAGGTAGGTTTTAAGGAGCATCTTAAAGGAGGAAAGAGAGGTGGAGAGAAGGAGCAGTTTAGGGAGGGATTTCCAGGGCCCAGGCAGCGGAAGGCACGACCACCAATGGGGGAGCAATGAAAATTGGGGATGCGTAACAGGCCAGAATTGGAGGAGCGCAGAGATCTCGGAGGGTTGTAGGGATGGAGGAGGTTACAGAGATGGGGAGAGGTGAAGCCATGGAGGGATTTGAAAACAAGGATGAGAATTTTAAAATCGAGGCGTTGCTTAACCGGGAGCCAATGTAGGTCAGCGAGCACAGGGATGATGTGTGAACGGGACTTGGTGCGAGTTAGGACACGGGCAGCTGAGTTTTGGATGAACTCAAGTTTACAGAGGGTGGAAGGTGGGAGGCCGACCAGGGCAGCTTTGGAATAGTTGAATCTAGAGGTAACAAAGCATGGTTGAGGGTTTCAGCAGCAGATGAGCTGAGGCAGGGGCGGAGACGAGTGATGTTACGGAGGTGGAAGTAGGCAGTCTTAATGATGGAGCGGATATGGGGTCAGAAGCTTAGCAGAGGGTCAAATAGGATGGTGAGGTTGTGAGCAGTCTGGTTCAGCCTCAGACAGTTGCCAAGGAGAGGGATCGAGTCGGTGGCTAGGGAACGGAGACAATGGCTTCGGTCTTTCCAATATTTAGTTAGAGGAAATTTCTGCTTGTCCAAAACTGGATGTCAGACAAGCAGCGTGACAAATCAGAGGTAGTGGAAGGGTCGAGATAGGTGGTGGTGAGGTAGAGCTGGGTGTCGTCAGCGTACATGTGGAACCTGACATTGGGCTAGAAATTGCAGTCAGAGGCGTACATCCCGAGTACGCCTCCAACCCGCAAAACCTTTACGAACCTACCTCCAGGCGCCCAGGCTGCCTTAAGTTGTGGTCTTGGGGCTCCAGCCGTATGGCAGTGTAAAGGCCCACGGATCCCAGGGACGCAGGTGGTTTGGAAGCGTCCCCGGGATCACGTGGGCCCGGTCCTCCAATCACAAAGGAGGATTCCATTGCAATCATTTACGAAGGGAATCCCCTAATGATATGCAATGGAATCCCCAAATCATCATACAATGTACAGAATTTTAATAATTAAACAATGTACTGAATTCTAATAATTATAAATGTACTGAATTGCAATTTTATTCAAAATCCCTTCATTGCACCACCCTCAAAATTTTTTTAATTTTTTGATAAATTATTTTAAACATCTTAATCCAGGCCAATATTTGCATAAACTCATTTAAAGTGTTTGTGCATTATTTTGGATTTTTAAATGTTTTATTTAAGCCTAATATATACCCTTACACTGATGAAAGCAGGCCCTAGGCCTGCTTTTACCAGCCGTAAGAGTTGCGTGGGCAATTGCTGGGCAGTTATTGGGCAAATAGCTCAACTCTGCACCAGCAATACTGAGTTTCCATGCGGTTTGGATAATCTGTCAAGGCATACCTGACGTCGCAAGTTCTGGATCTCGTGCATGTGCAAGCGCATGCTGAAATCCGGAATTTCCAGGGCCTTTCAAATGGATTACGACAGCGTACTCTGAGAGTACGCCATCACGGAGATCGCAATTTCAGCCCCATTGTGTTGTCAGGTGATGTCACCGAGGGCAACATGTAAATGAGAAATAGGAGGCGGCCAAGGAGAAATCGTTGGGGGCTCCAGAGGTAACAGTGCAAGAGCAGGAAGAGAACCCATTGCAGATGATTCTCTGACTACGACTGGATAGATAGGAATGGAACGAGGCAAGAGCAGTCCCAATGGAGGGAAGGTATTGGAGAATGATGGAGTGGTAAACTGTGTCAAAGGCTGCAGGCAGGTCAAGAAGGATGAGGAGTGATAGTTTACCATGGTCACAGTTACATAGGATGTCATTTGGGACTTTGATAAGGGGTGTTTCACTGCTGTGACAGGGGCAGAAACCTGATTGGAAACCTGATTCAAACATGGAGTTGCGGAAAAGATGGGTACGGATTTGGGGGGCGACAACGCGTTCAAGGACTTTGGAGAGGAAAGGGAAACACACCCATTCTCGCCGGGCAGCTTAGGTTAAAATCGGTTCTTAAATCCTTTAACACAGGTGTGTCCACGCTTTTTGTTTTTGTGCATTAAATAGGTACCATGGATCCTTGAAAGCCAAAATAAATTTTTAAATCCATGTCTCCATTAATTTGCAGATATTTCAAGTTGATGATACTAACAGATCTCAGTGTTTTGATTAGGGATTTATCCACCAATGAGGCAACATGGCTAAAATCTGCCCTTTCCAAACCCACAAAATTCCAACAGGGCAAACTAGTGAGTAATGAGCACAAATGGGACTGAGTTGCCTCGGCTTTGAGGATCAGATAAAGAGGGCTTGGGCGCTGAAGGTTGGACGCACTTGCTTTTAAAGAACGGAAGTGTGGGTTGTAGTGCTCTCTGATTATTTGATCTTGGGTTAATGTTGATATCAGTTTAATGTTAACCATCATGCACACATTTGTCACCACTAAAACTCAATGAGGGGGTAAAATTCAACTTTGGTGGGAGCACAAAATGAAATAAATGAAAATGCAAGGAATTAGAGGTAACCTTGGGGTGGTAATTGGTTGGGAGGTAGGAGACAGAGATTAGGGATAAAGGGGACATTCTCTGATTGGCAGGATTTGACAAGTGGCGTTCCCCAGGGATTTGTACTGGACTGGACCCTCAACTTTTCACCATATATATTAATGACTTGGATGAAGGAATAGAGAGTTGTAGATCCAAGTTTGCAGATGACACTAAGTTTAATGATATGGTAAGTAGTATAGATGGGAGCAGGAAGCTACAAAGCATCTTAAACAGACTAAGTGACCGGGCAAAACTATGGCAGATGGAGTTCAATGTGGGGAAGTATGAGGTCATCCACTTTGGATCCAAGAAAGACAAATCGGAATATTTTCCTAATGGTGAGAGGCTAGGAGCTGTGGAGGAGCAAAGGGATTTGTACACAAATTACTAAAAGCTAGTGTACAGGTACAAAAAGTAATCAAAAGGCTAAGAAGTTTGGTATGCAAAAATGAGTTGTACAGAGCCTTGGTCAGACTCCATCTGGAGTATTGCATTCAGTTTTGGGTGCCGAACCTCATGAAAGATATATTGGCCTTGGAGAGGGTGCAGTGCAGATTCACCAGAATTGTACCAAGGCATAAAGCGTTAAATTATGAAGACAGTTTGCAAAAACTTGGTTTGTATTCCCTTGAATTTAGAAGGTTGAGGGGTAATCTAATAAAGGTAGTTAAAATGATTAAGGGATACGATAAGGTAGATAGAGAAACTATTTCCTCTGGTGGGCAAATCCAGAACAAGTGGGCAAAATCTTATAGTTAGAGCTAGGCCATTTAGGAGTGAAATCAGAAAGCACTTTTCCACACAAAGTGGAAATATGGAATTCTCTTCTCCAAAAGGCTGTGATGCCGGGTTAATTGAAGTTTTCAAGACTGAGATTGATAGATTTTTGTTAGGTAAGGGTATTATGGGATACGGTACAAAGGTGGGTAAATGGAGTTGAGGCACAGATCAGCCATGATCGAATTGAATGGTGGAACATGGGCTGAATGGCCTGCTCCTGTTCCTATGTTCCTATGTATAACAGGCGGCCAAACCACTAACGAGCCTTTTGCTCCCCTGCTCAAGTTGAATTTTACCCCCAATTTCTCCAATGCCCCCTTTGCCGGCCTCCCATTCTCCAACCTCCATGAACTCCAAACTTGTTCATTCTTGAGTTGCCTGTATCCTATCCCGCACAAAGTCCCGCTCACCGATTACTGCTGTTCTCATTGACCTACACTGGCTCCCTGTCTCTCTCCACATGTTAACTTTAAAGTCTTTGGGGGAGAAATTCAGTATCGCCCCATTTGGGGCGCAATTATCGGCCGGGCGCAAAGATTAGCGCCTGGCACTAATTATCGCCACCGACTGCAAACTTGACTTTTATCGCCCCTGGAGGTGATTGGAGCGCTAAATCAGGCGCTTCACACCTGTCTTAAGGAGCAAAGGCAGAGGAGCGAGGCGCTACCTCAGAGCGCTGGCGAAGCTCATGTGATGTCAGTCAGCAATGGAACACACACACAATGGCACGGGCCAGTTCTTAAAGGGGATGGTTAATCTCACTTTCCATCCACATCCTGCTAATTGCAGCCTTGAATCTCGGCCTGGAGAGACCTGCACATCAAATCTGCTGGAAAGAACAATGGAGAGTACCAGGCAAAGAGCTCAGAGTGCAGCCCCCACAGTCTCTTCTAAATCGATACAAGGAATGGCAAATCAAAATGAACCTGCAAAGTGCTGCTCAGTACCCAAAACTCCTTCACACAACATTGAAACTCCCCAGAAGTCTCTCTCTCTCAGAATGCGTAGTTCAAAAATGGCACCAACAATAAAAGGCAGGAAGCGGTCACCTTTAAATAGCGCTCCCCCTTTCCCTTCATGACTGCAGAACGCTCCACTCAAACTGTCGTTGCTAGCATCAGGCGGTAAGGCAGGGGGCGCCACTCAATATCCGCTCCGGGGCGATACCGGGGCGTTGCGCACTCGACTGACGTCACGATCTGCCGGCGCAGGAGATCGTGGTGGTAGTGTTTAGCGCCGCCGCAAAATGTCTAGTTAATTTCGCGAGCGCCGCAAACTTCGCCGCGCCTGGGCGCTAGATGCTTTGCGCCCCATTAGCGCCCTCTTAAGGCGCTAACGGGAGGCGCAACCAACTGAATTTTTCCCCCTTTGTCCTTATCTTCAAACCCCTCCATGGCCTTTCCCCACCCTACCTTTGCAACATTCTCTAGCCTTACATCCCCTCCATACCTTTCGGTCCTCTGACTCTCGCCTTTTGTGCGTCCTTCTCTCTCTTTGTCCCACCATCAAGAGCAGGGCCTTCCTCTGCCTCGGCCCTACTCTCTGGAATTCCCTTCATCTATCTGTCCACCTCTCACTTCTCTCTTCATCTATTAAAACATTCCTAGAACTATTTTTTTAACCAATATTTCAGTTGCCTCTGCCAACTCCCCCATCATGGCTCGCCATCCACTGCCTTATTTCTTTAATCTATTGTTTTTTCTTCTCCACTCTCTGTGAAGAGCCTTGGAACATTTCTGTATTAAACGTGCTATTTAAATGCAAGTTGCTGTTGCTGTCATTATTGCTATGAATTAATAGAGCCGTGAAACAGAGGGAAACCTTTCAACACTGTCCAAATAGTAGGGAAGATGCTAAAATATTATTAGGGATGCGATAACAGGGCACTTAGAAAATCAAAATATGATTGGGCAGAGTCAACACGGAAATATCAAAGGGAAATCATGTCTGACAAATCTGTTAGAGTTTTTTGAGGTTGTAACTAGTAGGGTAGATAAGGGGGAACCAGTGGATGTAGTATTTGGATTTTCAGAAGGCATTTGATAAGGTGCCACACAAGAGGTTATTACACAAAATTAGGGCTCATGGGATTGGGGTAATATACTAGCATGGATTAAGGATTGGTTAATGGACAGAAAACAAAGAGTAGGAATAAATGGGTCATTTTTGGGTTGGCAGGCTGTAACTAGTGGGGTGCAGCAAGGATCAGTGCTCAGGCCTCAGCTATTTACAATCTATATCAATGACTTAGATGAGGGGACCGAGTGTAATGTATCCAAGTTTGCTGATGATACAACGTTAGGTGGCAAAGTAAGCTGTGAGGAGGACGCAAGGAGGCTGCAAAAGGATTTCGACAGGTTAAGTGATTGGGCAAGAACGTGTCAGATGGAATATAATGTGGAGAAGTGTGAAGTTATCCACTTCGGTAGGAAAAATGGAAAAGTAGAATATTGTTTAAATGGTGAGAGATTGGGAAATGTTGGTATTCAGAGGTGTCCTTGTACACGAATCACTGAAAGTTAACATGCAGGTACAGCAAGCAATTAGGAAAGCAAATGGTATGTTAGCCTTTATTACAAGAGGATTTGAGTATAAGAGTAAAGACGTCTTACTGCAATTATATAGGGCTTTGGTGAGACCACACCTGGAGTACTGTGTACAGTTTTGGTCTCCTTACCTGAGGAAGTATATATTTGCCTTAGAGGGAGTGCAGTGTAGATTTACTAGACTGATTCCAGAGGGGATTGTCCTATGAGGAGAGATTGAGTAGACTAGGCCTATATTCCCTAGAGTTCAGAAGAATGAGCGGTGATCTCATTGAAACATATAAAATTCTTAAGGGGCTTGACAGGGTAGATGCTAGGAGGTTGTTTCCCCTGGCTGGTGAGTCTAGAACCAGGGGTCACAGTCTCAGAATAAGGGGTCGGCCATTTAGGACTGAGATGAGGAGAAATTTCTTCACTCAGGGTGGTGAATCTTTGGAATTCTCTACCCCAGAGAGCTGTGGATGCTCAGTCGTTGAGTATATTCAAGACAGAGATTGCTAGATTTTTGGACTCTAAGGGAATCAAGGGATATGGGGATAGTGTGAGAAGGTAGAGTTGAGATCGAAGATCAGCCATGATCTTAGTAAATGGGGGAGCAGGCTCAAAGAGCCGTATGCCCTACTCCTGCTCCTATTTCTTATGTTCTTATGTAAACTGTATCAGTAAATGGTGTTTGAAAGCCAAATAAAGCAATAACAACAACAACTTGCATTTATATAACGCCTTTAAAGTTGTAAAACATCCCAAAGCAGTTCACAGGAGCGTTATCAGACAAACAAAAATAACAATACACAGTGAGGATAGCTTTGACTTCATTGGAAATTAAAATTGGACGAGATGTATAACATGCGGCTGAATCGATATCGCACATTGTACAATATGACCCAAAGTCACAATTACCCCCAGTAACTCTTCTAATGCATTGGATTTTAGGGCTTGATGCTTGTGGGCTCAAGTTTTTTCTGCACCTTTGTACAATCCACATCAGCAGCAGGAGGCTTCTCTTTCAAGAACACCGGACCAAAACTCTCTGATCTGGGAGCTGCACTCTTTTCCAGACAAGCCTGTAGGGGAATCTCAAATAAAATCCATGTCTCCATTTAATGCCTCTTTAACACTGATTTATACTGTAGTAAATATGTTACAGCACTTCTTAAATCAGCAAAGGGAATTGCAGCAGTCTTTTCATCACAGATAAATTACTCACATCATGATTTTCACATTTTTATAGATAAATTGAATCCAAACTAGTCTGAAGAGCTGCAGGGCTATAGAATATATAATTTTGTGCAGTAAAATGTCCTTTTTGCTGCAAAGGAACAATTCTTGGGCCACCTCAGTAATTCTGCAAGGCACCAGCATCTGGTAATAACTGACTGCCCATGTTTGTTATTGGCCCAGAATTTGCTGTAGGTAATAACAGCGTTCGCTGTTAGTACCCCTTTGAAACTGAACACAACTTCAGGATGTAGTGCATACGTATCCTAACATGGAAATCCTGAAGTTGTGGTCAGTCATTTACTGCTCTGACACTGACTGTGGTGTGGTTCAGAAAAGCCGAACTTCTCGCCACAGAGATTGCAAGATCTTTGTGGGAAGTTTACTTTGGGGCCAGCGGCGATCGCCTTTGCTTCACCGCTGACTGCAAATTACGGGCCAATGTGTCAGTTTGGCTCACGTGATTGATTCTCAGCACTGAGTCAATAGGTTGTGGGTTCAAGCCTCACTCCAGAAGTTGAGCCCATAATCTAAGCTGATACTTTAGTGCAGTATTGAGGGAGTGCTAAATTGTTGGAGTGGATGAGCTGTTAAACTGAGGCCCCCATCTGCTGGCTCAGGTGGCTCAGAAAAAAATGTATTATCCTGGCAAACTCTCCTCCCTCAATCAACACCAATGGAAACGGATTAATTATTAATGCATCTCATTTGCTCTTTGTGGGATCTTGTTATGTGCAAAATGGCTGCTGCATTTGCCTACATAATATTGGTGATCGCTCTTGAAAGTAATTCACTGGATTGTGAAGTGTATAGGGGCTTACCGAGGATCTGATAAGGCACTATATAAATTCAAGTTCTATCTTAATATTCACACAAGATCGGACTAATGCTCGACCACTTCAGCAACAGAAAAATATTCTGAATGCACAGAATTTAAAAGGAAACAATTCTTATTTCAGCACTAGAGCTGGCATCATTGTCCGCATAGCTTGTGCTGCAGTGAGATGCCAGGTACCATCATCACTGCATTCAAGCAACGTAGATGATTTGCCACAGTACTTTTACAGCCAGCATTTTGTTCAACCACTTTCTCACCTCTACCTTTGCTGCCCTTATGCCCAACAAATGCTTTACTGTCTCCCAATCTGGTAGTTTCCCTTGATACGTGCCCCCATCTTTGTTCCCTGAAGTCCAAGGTGCACAGATTTGAGCATGCCTGGAACACAACTGGACTGGCCACCCATTACCAGATTTCGCTGAACCACATCTAGCAATATTGGACCTCAATCTCCTCTGCAAAAACTGACAACTACTCCAGAATCATCTTGGAGAGCAAAAATAACCCCTGGCTTCTCTTCTCCACTACCAACCATCTCTTTAAACTCCTTTCCCCTATCTTCTCCACCCTTACCTCCAACAATAAGGAACTCATGGATGTCTTTGTCAGTAAGAATGAGACAATCCTTTCAGCTGCATCTGTTGCTCTCCCCTATTCTCCACCAAGCCAAACCTCACTCCAGACTCTAATATGCTCTAGCCCTGAACCTGTGACTCTCTTACATCTCCTCCATGCCCTCTCCAAGCACATCTTGTCCTTAAGGCCCACCTCCTGTATCTCGACCATATTCCCACTAATTGCTGACCATCCAACTTCAAAGAAAGACAAGTAGTCTAACTCTTTTTTGCTCTGGTGTCAGGTCAGGTCCTGACTCCAGATTCTGGCTGTATTTACACTAGAACTGTGATCAGAAAAATGGGCGCTGAGCCAAAGAATGAAATATTAGGAGTACCTAAAACTTGGCCAGGAGGGAGATTTGTAGGGCCTGAGGAGGTGATAGACATTGGGAGGATGAGAATTTTAAAGTTCAGGCATTATGGAACCGGGAGCCAATGTAGGTCAGCAAGGACAGGATGATGGGTTAACAGGACAGGAAGGAAGGAAGAACTTTTAGTTATATTGCCTTATTACATCTTCCAAGATTTATCAAAGTGCTTCACAACTAGTGAATTACTTTTGAAGTATAATCACTGTTGGTTTATAGGTAACCTTGTATTACAGAGCTGTTCTCATTCCAGCAGGAGTCCTTTTTAAAACTCTTTTTCATATTTTTCAGTCTTTATTCTAATACTTTATTAATCTTTCTTGTTGTGACTAGTTCTGCAGAAATCCAAACAGATGAAATTTATGCAGCGTAGGTCTCATTCTGTCTCTTGTCTCCCACCCTTCCCTCAAGCTTTGATTTTTCTCTGTTAGCCTTACAACCCTCCGAGAACTCTGTATTGCTCCAACTTTAGTCTCTTGTGCATCCCTACGCTCCTTTTATCCCACCATTGGCACCCGTGCCTTCAGTTGCCTTGGTCCTAAGCTCTGGAATTCCCTTACTAAACCTCTCCGCCTCGCCATCTCTCGCTCCTCCTTTAAGACACTTCTTAAAACCTATCTCTTTGCCCAAACTACCAGTCCTAGGGGTAAAAATTCAGTTGGTTGCGCCTCCCGTTAGCGCCTTAAGAGGGCGCTAATGGGGCGCAAAGCCGCTAACGCCCGGGCGCAGCGATGTTTGCGCCGCTCGGGAACTTAACTTGACATTGCGCGGCGGCGCTAAACTTTACCGCTGCGACCACCTGCGCGCGCAGATTGTGACGTCATTCCATGGTGCAACGCCCTTGTGGCGCCCCGGAGCGGAAATTGAGTGGCGCCCCCTGCCTTACCGCCTGACGCTAGCAACGACAGGTTGAGGGGAGCGTTCTGCAGTCATGAAGGGAAAGGGGGAGTGCTATTTAAAGGTGATCGCTTCCTGCCTTTTATTGTTGGTGGCATTTTTGAACTACGCATTCTGAGAGAGAGAGGGAGAGACTTCTGGAGAGATTCAACGTTGTGTGAAGGAGTTTTGGGTACTGAGCAGCACTTTGCAGGTTCATTTTGATTTGCCATTCCTTGTATCGATTTAGCAGAGACTGTGGGAGCTGCACTCTGAACTCTTTGCCTGGTACTCTCCATTGTTCTTTCCAGCACATTTGATGTGCAAGTCTCTCCAGGCCGAGATTCAAGGCTGCAATGAACAGGATGTGGATGGAAAGCAAGATTAACCATCCCCTTTAAGAACTGGCCCGTGCCATTGTGTGTGTGTTCCATTGCTGACTGACATTACATGAGCTTCGCCAGCGCTCTGAGTTAGCGCCTCACTCCTTGGCCTTTGCGCCTTAAGACAGGTGTGCAGCGCCTGATTTAGCGCTCCACTCACCTCCCGGGGCGGTAAAAGTGAAGTTTCCAGTCAGTGGCGATAATTAGCGCCAGGCGCTAATATTTGCGTCCAGACGATATTTGCGCCCCAAATGGGGCGCGACCTAATTTTTCCCCCCTGATGTCTCCTTCTTTGGCTCGGTGTAATTTTTTCATCTAATTACGCTCCTGTGAAGTGCCTTGGGGCGATTTGCTACATTAAAGGTGCTTCGCAGGAGCGTAATCAGACAAAAAAATTACAAAAAAAGGCGTTTGCCGCTGACCATAAAGTAAGCTTCCCACAAAGATCTTGCGATCTCTGTGGCAAGAAGTTCGGCTTTTCCAACGTGCAGTTGAAATCAGCGTAGTTTAGTGACGTCAACAAGCTGTCTAAGCAGCCAATCCCAATGCAGAATTCTTATTGACCAGTATATCACAGGTTTTAGTGCCTGCCACAGGTCTAACTGTGCGGAGTAAAAGCACTGGCCGGAATTGTCTGGGGTCTGTGCGGGCACGATTGGAGGCGGGTCGGGTGGGAAATTTGAAATATCTTGGAGCGGGTCGGGAACCCATCATCATCCCGCCCCCACTTGCCTTTCCCTTGGGCGCGTTTGTCAGCGTGGCAGCGACCTAAACGGCAGAGGCAGGCAAGCTAATTTAAATCATTATCAGATACTTGTCAGACCCTTAAGCACCTTTTTAAGCCTACCTTTCAAATTTCCCTGCATGACCACGGGACTCACGCAGCTCGGGAACCACGTCTGTCAGCCTGAGGCGGGAGTTGAGTGGCCACTGCTCCAGCTGATTAGTTGACAGCTTGAAATGTACTATAAAAGCTCCCACCTCACAGCTGATCACTTTCCTCAGGCAGAAGCTGTTGCTGACTGCATTCCCAGCACACATTTAGCTTTCTAGAGGCTGCAAGTGTTTCCAGCAAAGTCGCCATCCAGTGCCACTTCATTGGTAGAACCTCTCTCACCATTAACAGATTGCTTCTGTCATCTCTACTTGACCTGCCATCTATTCCATCAGCATGGGTGCCGTTTATACTGTCTCACCTTGGTCCTCAGAATAGGACCATGATGAACCCCAACACCAGCAGCACCAGGCACACCAGCAACACCAACAACAACACCACCAACCTTCTCCTCAACCACCTAATGCTGCACAGGACAGAGGGCATCAACGCAGGGCTGCACCGCGCCAGAGGCGATACCCCCAACACAGAGTATACAGGCAGAGGATAAGCTTCCTCAGCAGGACTGAGCACCAGTGCCAAAGGAGGCTCAGGCTATCGTGCCAGGTCGTCGCAGACATTTGCACATTGCTGGAGCAAGACCTGCAGCCCAGAGGAGCGGGTGGCCACGTCTTAACAGTGGCTGTCCAAGTCACCAGAACCCTCAACTTCTTCACCTCAGGCTCCTTCCAGGGATCTGCAGCAGACATTTATGGCATCTCGCAGTCAGCCACCCACAGATGCATCACACAAGTCACTGATGCCCTGTTTGACAAGCCAGCCAATTATATCAATGTTGCCTCTGATGAAGCCAGTGTTACTGAGCGTGTGCTCAGCTTTGCTACTCTGGCTGGCTTCCCTCGGGTGCAGGGCATCATCGACTGTACACATGTGGCCACCAGGGCACCCCATCATAACCCAAGGAGTCTTTGTCAACCGCAAGGGCTTCCACTCCCTCAATGTGCAGCTGGTCTACAACCATAGGAAGATCATCATGCATGTGTGCGCCAAATTCCCTGGCAGCTGCCATGACTCTTTCATCCTTCACCGGTCCCTCAGCTCTTCACTCCTCCAAACAGACTTTCTGGCTGCCTGCTTGGAGACAAGGGCTATCCACTGAAGACGTGGCTCATGACACCCTTGAGGAGGCCAAGTACTGAGGCCCAGGAGAGATATAATGAAAGCCGCATTTCCACCAGATGTGTCATAGAGCAGACAATAGGTATACTCAAAATGCGCTTCAGATGCGTTGACAGATCTGGAGGAGCCCTTCAGTACACACCACCCAGGGTCTCCAGAATCGTCGTGGTCTGCTGCGCCCTGCACAACATAGCGCAGTAGCAAGGATTAGAGCTGCATGAGGAGCAAGGCACTGAGCACACAGCCTCTTCAGAGGAGGAGGAGCGGGAGGAGGAGGAGGAGCATCAGCTGGAAGACGAGGAGGAGCAGGAGTTGGAGGAACCTGTGGTACAGATCCCACCAGCACCCGAGCACATTGCTGCCTGGGAGGCCAGGGATGGGCTCATCATGGCCAGATTTACTTAACTTTACGCTGTACACCCATGGCTGCCACATGCTGCGCCAGGTTGGCACCACCCCACAGCCACACCATAAAGGATCCCTACAATGACTAAGCCATTCCTTTCACATGGACCACCATTGCTGGAGCTAACATTATATATGACCATTCACTCCAACTCACTAAGCCACTTCCAAAGATGTACACAAATTTGTCCAAGACTGGAAAGTGGTGAAAATAAAGATTTTTTATGGTTGACATCACACTAACGGAAACTTTTCAGAAACATTGACTAAAATACCCAAGTGGCTGTGGAATGATAAACAACGGCTGAGTCCAAGCTCCTCGGCACCAGAACATTTTCCGAATCATTGAATGTACCCGAGTCCTCTTTTTTCCCGAAAGAGATAGTCTGACCCTGAAAGTACCACCCCCTCACTCAGGAAGGGTCCAGGAATATTCACAGTTGGCTGTTCCAATGCACTCCTGTCTACGTTAAAGCTAAAAGTGCTTCTGTAGTCGTCATACAAATTGCTAGCAGAGCCTTGGAAACTTTCATCAGCTGGAGTTGGAAGTTCTGGTAGATGAACAGTTTTCAGGTGGGGTAGTTTTTCTGGTTCACTGATTAAAAAGTTGTAATCATCATTGGATGGAGGAGATTTGATGTCAAGTTTGGAACAGTACTCAAGCTCCTTGCCATGGTTTCTGTCCACCATAACTTCTTGAGAATCAGCAGGCACATTGTAGGCAGCTACCTGGAGGTCTTTCTTCTGCTGTGGTCTGAAGAAGGGTCCTTCAGATTGGTCAGTCTTCCCAGCATCTGTGCACTGTATTGGATTATATTATATTATATTCACTATACCCTTGTGAATCTACTTGTGTGTCATCTTTCTCTTCCGCGTGCTTCCACGAGGTGCTATCCCTGTGGCTTCAGCAGAGATAGCGGCAGCCTGCTCACTTCCCTGCTGCGACTGCGTAGACACTCTTGGTGGACGTCCTCTAGGTTTTGGAGCCTCTGATGGCCATGTCAAAGTCTGCTCCTCCTGCGACTGTGCAGGGGCGGACTCGGCCATCACTGTCCGAGACGGCATCTGGGGCTCTGACTGAGCGGGGGGCAACGGGGAAGAAGTGTGAGCACTTTAAGAGGAGCCCACACTTCCATGTCCCCTCTCACCATCATCCCTCTCATGAGCCACCCGCACTTCCCTGCTAGCAAGGAGCTGGAGAGCGGCTTGCTGCACATGAGTGGGGCCATGAGGACCCATGTCCACATTGACATCCATCCCTCTATGAGCCTCTGCCATCTATTCTCCATAGATAGTCATCTATTCTCCATAGAGACCATGTGCTCCTGTGGGTGGTGCATTAGCTGTTCCATGCAGGTGGCCATCCTATCCAGGGAAGAGTCTACAGTCACCATCACCTGCGACATGGTGGTGCTCCTGTTGGAGATGGACTCCTCCATTCTCTGCACATTTGCAGACATCGCGCTCGCAAAACCTGTCAAAGCCTCCTGCACGTCTTGCTGCACCTCCAGGATCGCCCTCTTTCTGGATGGCCCCCCAAGGCTCAGCGTCTGCATGCAGCTGAGCAGAGCTGGGAGCATCCTGCACCATCTGGCGAGGAGTCTCCACTGCTGTCCCTGTCTCTACCATCTCCTCTTGCTCACTTGTGACTTGTGAGACCCCAGGTGACAACACTACTCTATCTTGCGTGACACCCACCGAGGGGTGCGTATCGGTGTTGGGTGCACTTATGTCTGCTGATGCTGCGTCCTCAGAGGCTGGAGGCTCCTCTGAAGAGTCGTCTTCCTCTTCTTCCTGGTCAGTGGGGGTGGGGGTGCTCTTGATGGACCTGTGGGAGAGTAAAGAGATGAGTTAGATATGTCATATGAAGAATGGGTACAGATACCATTATGATCATGATGACCATTCAGTGGTTGCTGACATCAGTCACCATATGAGTGACTGATGTATGCCATGTGGCTGTTTGATATGTAATTCTGTCACCAGGTTGCTGAGATATCTCCCTCTCTCCATCTCCCACCTTCAGCTGCTCGGCGACTCCCAACACTTCTAAGGCAGCCTCCGCTGCTGTGGACAGGGTGGCCATTGATGCCGTTCCACCTCCGGTTCAAGCCCTCTCCCTCTTATTGTGGGCTCTCCTCTCCTTCAAGGAGGTAAAGAAGAGAAGGTTGAGTGAAGTGATGGAATGAGTGTAAAGAATGGATGGGTTACATTTTTAGAGGGAGACTATGATGGAGTGGGGTGGCAATGCCAAGTGGCCTCCTTGTGTGTTGTTAGTTGGTATGATTGCATTAGGATGTGAGTGAATGTGAAGGGTGGCTAGTAAAATGGGGATGTGATAATGTAGATAGAGAGAGAGGGATGGGTGGACTTGCAAGGTACATTGGTGTGAGTAAGAATGTGCAGGAGCAGGGTTGGGAAGGCAGAGTGATAGGGATTTGATGAGATGCGCAGCAGGGTGAAGTTGAGTGTGGCTTTGGACTCACCTTTCCTGATCTAATGAGATAATTGAAATGTTTGCGGCACTGCACCCAGGTCCTCCTGAAAACATCCCTGCTGTTGACCTCCTCAGCTATTTGGAGCCAGACTCTTTTGGTCTCCCGGGGAGGTCTCTTCTGCCCATTAGAAGGGAAGAGGACCTCCTGCGTGCTCTGACTCCCTCCAGAATCATATGGAGGGAGTCATCGGAGAACCTGGGTGCAGCCCTCTGCCTCTGTGCAGTCATCTCTGGAAATGTTTGCAACACTCCAATGGTGCAGTGTGTTGCCTGCACACTCCTAGATGAACCTTCAAATGCAATGTGGCCATGGCTCCTTCAAATATCCCGGCTGAAAACGCATCATTGATGACATCATCAGACCCACACCGTTTAATAGGGCCGGCTAATGCGCAGGGCGGGCTTAATAGGCCCCATTAACGCAAAGTCGATCTGAGGAGCGGGATGGAATCGACAACGGGGTCGCAACCCGCCACGGTGACCGCCCGCACTCGACCCATCCAGGTAAACAAAATTCCGGCCACTGTGGTGGTGACAGTGTGACCAAGGCGCATGCCCCTCTGATGATGTCATAATTCAATGACTGTGCATATGCAATGGTCAGTTTGTCATGGCTAGACTTGTGTTGATCAGTTCCATTGCCACCAGCTCATAGTGACACTCAACAGTCTGGTTCAAAAGTAAATGCAGGCCACTTGTGCTCTAAGGCCACTCTCCCAACACCCGGCCTATAATACAGGCCCTTTTTTAACCACTTTTCAAAATCCGTTCAAACTAAGTAAAAGCTACTGATTTCTCATTCGGTCTAAATTATTGTCACATAACCTCTCCCTTTTCTACACCCCAGCAAGTCACTTGTCAAAACAGAGATAAATAAAAGCATAAATCCTAAAATAAATAAATCGGAGAAAATATTGAAAACTGTTTTTCCCATAATGTTGTAATCTGTATCTAAACACTGCTGTACCTGTTTGATGATGTCACCATATTCTGAATTTTGAAAACACTCTAGTCCTCAGCATGCATATCTATGAGCACAAAAACTCTCCCCTCCCTACATCAAAATCTTACGGTTCCAATTCGAGCAGCATGAAAGAAACAGATCTGAGGCAAATTTTCCATTTAAACGTATGAAAAGATGAACGTCAGCCACAGAGGAAACAGCTGGCGCACATCTCAAAGAGGTTCACAGCTGAGCTCAATTACTCACACCATCAGTGCCACAATGTGAGATCATAACAGATACAAATTTAAAACATTTCATGCATTAATAGAATTTAACATACATAACTTCACATTCCTTCAATCTGTTTTGCTTCCCTGCTGTTCCTGAGCGTTGGTCCTATAGAAAGTGAGTCTGGGGAATTAATAATGGAAAATAAGGAGATGGCAGTTGAATTGAACAGGTATTTTGCATTGGTCTTCACTATAGAGGATACAAGTAACATCCCAGAAATAGCTGTAAATCAGGAAATGGAAGGGAGGGAGGAACTCAAGAAAATTACAATCACCAGGGAAGTGGTACTGAGCAAATTGTTGGAGCTGCGGGCTGACAAGTCCTCGGGTCCTGATGGACTTCATCCTAGGGTCTTAAAAGAAGTGGCTAGAAAGATAGTTGATGTGTTGGTTTTAATTTTCCAAAATACCCTAGATTCGGGGAAGGTTCCATTAGAATGGAAAATAGCAAATGTAACTCCTTTATTCAAAAAGGGAGGGAGACAGAAAGCAGGAAACTACAGGCCAGTTAGCTTAACATCTGTCACAGGGAAGATGTTAGAAGCTATCGGCCCGAAAATTAGACCTAATACGCGAGAGTACGCACTGTGTACTCTCGCGTATTAGGTCTCCAATTGCCGGTTTCCTGCATGCACTGCGCATGCGCGGGAAACCGGCACTTCGTGAATTCAAAAGGGGGCGGTTCCTAAGTGAACTGCGTGCGCGCTACAGGCTGTGCGCACGCAGTGCACTTAGTTATTTTTTCAGCTTTGAACGCGCAGGTAAGTGTTGGATATTTTACACATAAAGAAAGCAGGCGTAGGACACCCTTTTAACAAGGTAAGTAGTTAATTAAGTGTTATTTTAATTTTTTTTCAACAGGTTTATCTTTTTTAGAGACTTTAAAGAAAGGTAAGTTTATTTTTATAACTTTTAAAAAGATTTTACATTTTTTCAAAAATTTAATTTTTTGTTTAAAGTGGTTAATTTATTTAACTATACTTATTTTATTAATGTGATGGCTTTTTTTTAAATTTAATTGAGGTTTAGCTGTTCTTTTGGGGGTGTGTAGTATTCATAGCTTTGACAGGTCTTCCTGTCAAAACTATGAATGAAAGATGGTGTGCTGCCATTGGCTCTAACTGAATCACGTGATCCCAGAGCTCGCACGAACTAATTGCGTCTCTGGGTCACGCAAGCACTGCACGGTTCCAAGAGACAGAGCCATTCAAAGTAAAGTTCGTGTGGGCCCGGAGCAAAAAGGTAGGCGCGGAGTGTGATATCGTGGGGAATCCTTACCCCCACGGGAACCCTCACTTTTTAATTTCTGGGCCAATATTAAAGACGTTATAGCAGGGCACTTAGAAAAGTTCAAGGTAATCAGGCAGAGTCAACATGGTTTTGTGAAAGAGAAATCATGTTTAACCAATTTATTGGAGTTCTTTGAGGAAGTAACATGTGATGTGGATAAAGGGGAACCGGTGGATGTACTGTACTTAGGTTTCCAGAAGGCATTTAATAAGGTGCCACATCTAAGGTTATTGCGGAAAATAAAAGCTCATGGTGTAGGGGGTAACATATTGGCATGGATAGAAGATTGACTAGCTAACAGGAAACAGAGAGTAAGCATAAATGGGTAATTTTCTGGTTGGCAAGATGTAACGAGTGGTGTGCCACAGGGATCAGTGCTGGGGCCTCAACTTTTTACATTTATATAAATGACTTGGATGAAGGGACCGAAGGTATGGTTGCTAAATTTGCTGATGACACCAAGCTAGGTAGGAAAGTAAATTGTGAAGAGGACATCAGGAGGCTACAAAGGGATATAGATAGGTTAAGTGAGTGGGCAAAGATCTGGCAAATGTGGGAAAATGTGAAATTGTCCATTTTGGCAGGAAGAATAAAAAAGAAGCATATTATCTAAATGGTGAGAGATTGCAGAGCTCTGAGATGCAGAGGGATCTGGGTGTCCTAGTGCATGAATCACAAAAGGTTAGTATGCAGGTACAGCAAGTAATTAGGAAAGCTAATAGAATGTTATTGTTTATTGCGAGGGGAATTGATTACAAAAGTAGGGAGGTTATGCTTCAGTTATACAGGGCATTGGTGAGACCACATCTGGAGTACTGTGTACAGTATTGGTCTCCTTATTTAAGGAAGGATTGGAAGCAGTTCAGCGAAGGTTTACTAGACTAATACCTGGAATGGGCGGGTTGTCTTATGAGGAAAGGTTGGACAGGCTAGGCTTGTATCCGCTGGAGTTTAGAAGAGTAAGAGGTGACTTGATTGAAACATATAAGATCCTGAGGGGTCTTGACAGGGTGGATGTGGAGAGGATGCTTCCTCTTGTAGGAGAATCTAGAACTAGGGGTCACTGTTTAAAAATAAGGGGTCGCCCATTTAAGACAGAGATGAGGAGAAATTTTTTCTCACAGAGGGTCTTGAGTCTTTGGAACTCTCTTCCTCAGAGGGCGTTGGAAGCAGAGTCTTTGAATATTTTTAAGGCAGAGGTAGATAGATTCTTGATAAGCAAGGGGGTGAAAGGTTATCGGGGGTAGGTGGGAATGTGGAGTAATCAGATCAGCCATGATCTTATTGAATGGCGGAGCAGGCTCGAGGGGTTGAGTGGCCTACTCCTGCTCCTAATTCGTATGTTCGTATGTATGTTCGTATGTTCAGTTCCCATTCGGACCATGCATTGTCTCCATCCTTTCCACAGACAGTGACCTTCATGTCAACCTCTGTGTTAGGTGTCAGACATGGCTCATTGGTAGCACTCTCGCTTCTGAGTCAGAAGGTCTGTGGGTTCATAGTCCCGCTCCAGAGACTTGAGCACATAGACTAGACTGACACTCCAGTGCAGTACTGAGGGAGTGCTGCACTATCAGAGGTGCTGTCTTTTGGATGGATATAAAAGATCCCACGGCACTATTTGAAGAAGAGCAGGGGAATTCTCACTGGTGTCGTAGTCAATATTTATTCCTCAACCAAGATTATCTGGTCATTTATCTCATTACTGTTTGTGGGAGCTTGCTGTTTGCAAATTGGCGGCCACGTTTCCTACATTACAACAGTGACTACACTTCAAAAGTACTTCGTTGGCTGTAAGGAGCTTTGGGAAGCCCTGAAAGGTGCTATATAAATGCAAGTTCTTTCTTTACAGAACAAAGAAACCTCAGATATCACAGATTCTAAAAAAAACAGCAATTTAGAACATCCCACTTTCACACAAAACACAATGGGCCAGTAATTCGGGTCTCCACGGGTGAGTACGCGCTGGGTACTCACCCGTAGACCCAACGAAAGTGCCGGTTTCGCGCATGCACTGCGCATGCGCTGGAAACCAAAACTTCCGTTCCCCTGAAGGAAGGGGTTCAGAGGTCGAACGCGTGCAGAGGCAGCGTGCACGCAGCGAAACTTCGTTTTTTTTTCAGGTTTCTCCGTGAGGGTAAGTACAGAGAAGCTGCGCGGGGAAAAAGGAGGTGCAAGGCCTGCTTTTAACAAGGTAAGTGGTGAATTAAGTACAATTGAAACATTTTTTCAACAGGTTTATCTTTTTTACATACTTTAAAGAAAGGTAAGTTTATTTTCGGCACCGTTAAAAAGTGTAATTAATTTTTTTTTAAATTTATTTGTTTGAAGTAGTTAATTTATGTAATTTATAGTTATTTTAAAAATGTGATTTAAAAAAAAAATATTTGAAGTTTTAGTGAGGTTTTGGGGCCGATCTCTATTCATAGATTTGACAGGTCTTCCTGTCAAAATCTATGAATGAAGATTCCCTGCTCCGATTGGCTCTCCATGGCCCACGTGATCCCAGGGTCGCTTCAAACTAACTGCGCCCCTGGGATACGCAAGCACTGCGCGCCGGCAGCTGCAGGAGGCCCAGGACCCGAATTCCACGTGGGCCCGAAGCACAACGGCAGGCGCAGGTATGTAAGTACGCGCACGATTCTTGCACCCGCAGGGAAGCCGGAGAGCCGAATTTCTGGCCCAATAAGGAAAGAGATCTTAAGGATCGGGCCCATTCAAGAAATTCCAAAACAGCCAAAATTATGTCACTCCTTAATGTCACTGTACAATCTGGTACGACTCACATCTACAGCATTGTTTCAATCAATCTACAATAGTTACAGCAGATATTAATCTATAAAATATGTAACATACAAGACCAGTTTAAACTCTAGACAATGGTACTAGCTACAACTTACAAATTGGCAAAGTTGTACAAGTTAATGAAACATATTTTGGATCGGAGACAGAATACATCAGCAGCCCTGTTATAATTTCCATCCACACGTGGTGATCAGGGAAACAATGGCTTGACAATGCAAATAGTGATTAGTCAATGAAAACAAGATCAAACTTACCATGTTTTTTGTGGTCTGTGCAGCAACAGGCTAGCAATGAAAGGACTCAGCCACCAGACTTTGTATCCTGATTAGATCTGTGCTGTCAGTTGAGGGCAAAGGGAGGCAGTTATCTCCCTCAAAGAGGTTGATTTCCTTTCTAGGACATCTTTGATCCTGTAATTCAGTTAAAAAGATTCAAGATGCATTTTCACTCAAAATCAGGAGTTCATGTTTAATTGTAAAAAAACATGCGTGTGGGGGGTGGGGGTGGGGGGAGGCTGGGGTTAGTGGGAATACTCAATTTTCAACAAAGTGTCAAACTGTTACTCAATGCACTTCAGACAGTAAGTGACTGAACCGTCTTTTTTGCACTTTACTATGTACACTTCAAATGGAGATGGGGGAGGGGAAGCTGTGAGGGGAGGCCTCCAAATGACATCAGGATACAGAATTATCTGACAGTAAGCATTGTTTTCTTCATGAGCTAGTGGCAGTCCTTCTGCATTTAAGAACTAACTGTGCTTTTTTGGCTCTGCTAGCAATGCAATGAACAGCCTCTGCAAAATGCATATTCCTATTAGATTTAAGTTTTGGTATCATAGCCATGACACTGTGATCATAAATGCTGCTCTAAAATTTAAGGGTGAACCCAGTGCAGTAGTGTTCTGCACTAACCCAGTAGCAGAATGTGCCCAGAAGGTGATCTTGCAGTCAAAGTCAATGAGGGTAACTTTCACTTTGTGTGATAGTGTAAAACGTGTAATAGCAAATCAGCAGCCCGTTTTATTTTTCTCCAGAATTTTATTTCCATTGAAGTCAATTGTAATAAAAATCGAGGGAGATGTAAAACGGCCTACTGATTCACTATCACCCATTTTACACTATCGCACAGTCAAAATTACCTCCAATGTGTTGACATCTAGAGCCAACACCCCAGAAACCACCGTTCAGAGTAATATCACAATTTTATTCCCATTACACTGACTTATCATCAAAGGTCAGCTCCTCAGGTTGATTCTTATGCCACACTTTATTTGACTAGTATGCGCCATGTACAAAACTGGGAGCACTGCCACCGATTCTGAACCTCATCACAATGCATTGTAATAGCAGTGTAGTCAGTGGTGGTGCTGCCAGCTTTGAAGTAAGGCAGAGCGGATATCTGGCTAGTATATTTATGCCTGTTAGATAGAGGCTTCTCAACAGAGTCAACCCAAGGAGTCAGACTGGAGTTTGTGCCAAACAGGAGCACGGCTGCAGTGGTGTTTAGTCATAGCACCAGAGCCAGATTATTGCCAAGGATGCTAATTATTCGCCAACTAAAGTTATAATAAACTCTTGCTCGGTTGAATAAAGAAGTTCCCGCAACGAGCAAAGACCTGACACTTCAAAGGTTAAATTGTATTTGTAGACAGACTATTGCAAAGGAACAATATGATTTGCTAAGTTCAAAGTGCTGAAATCCGGTAAAAGGCAAGATTGTTGGAACAAGTTTAGTCACTGAAGCGTAATACCACAGAAATTCTTAAAAATTATCACCATTAGCTCTTCCTTTGTCTGATTTGACAGTCATAATGAAAGATCTAGCACATTTTGCTTTTGCTAGACTTCAAATTGATTAATGCACCCTTTTCTGTCTCATGAATTAATCAGCTCCCTGTCTCTTCCACACCAGAAAGATGAGCTTGCGGGTTCATTATGACCACATTAAAAAGCAAGCCATTAGGCTCACAGTAATGCCAACACCATCGTCGCATAAATCATGAGACAAACTCTTAAAAATCATGAGATTTGATAAGAAATCATGAGTTGCTATTTTTTGCTGTATAAAAGTCATTAGTGACTTTATTTAATTGCTAACAGGTCACAGCTCTTTACAAAAACTATATTACTGCATCTGAAAATGCTTTACAAAAAACTTTTTAAAAAATCCTACCCGTTATCTACACCCTTCACCTGGTGCCCAACACAACCACCACACAATGCAGTTCCTGCAGCTGCCAACCAAAAGTAAGTTTTAGGAAAAAAAATCCAAAACATCTTCCCATGGAGACAGGATTTGCAATGTTCAGGAAAAGAGGGTGAGCTGGAATTGCTTCACAGCTCCACCACTTTAAAGTTTGTCTTGTTTCTCAACCTCATCCCTCACCCACAGAACAGTACTCCTTACCCAGTCCGTCCATGCAAAAATAGCCGAAGATTACAAGTCTTGGCGTGCAGCATGCCGCGCAGGCGCAGTGACCAGGGAGGTGCGGTAATGGCCCCTCGGAGGTGAGATCAAATGCGGTTCCCAGGGAGCGCTGTTATTCCGAGTTAAGTCTCTATCAGGCACCCATTCTCAAAGCTTCCCCCCCTCTCCCCAGACAAAATAATAATAATTGCACCTCGGGTTGAAGTGAACACACCTGGGCCAGAGTTGGGCCTTTTTAAATTTGTTTTTTTCTCGTTGCTTCTCCCATCTGTGGCTCGTGGAGTTCTTCAGTGAAGTTGCTGCACTGTACAGGCTACTGCTTCAGTCTCAGTGAGGAGCAGGACAAAACACTGCATTATATGTGGTGAAGTACAAGTGTTTCTATGTCAGGGGTTCTCAACCTTTTTGTTTCTGAGGCCCCCCTCCCGTGTTATAAAAATTTAACTCTGGAATTCCCTTCCTAAACATTTCCACCTCTCTCTCTCTTCCTTTAAGATGCTCCTTAAGATATACCTCCTTACACAAGTCTTTGGTCACCTGTTCTGATGTCTCCTTTGGCTTGGTGTCAATATTTGTCTAATTACACTCCTGTAAAGCACCTTGAGGTGTTAACGGCGTTATATAAATGCAAGTTGTTGTTGTGCCTTTCTAGCCATGGTTATTGTAAAAGGAAAGAACAACGAAAGACTTATATTTATATAGTGCCCTGCCACCTCTCTCAGAAACCTGTAAGTGATTCAGACACAATTGACTACTTTGAATTGGCTGGTTCTGAGGGCAGACCAGCAGCTATTTGTTGTCACTCTCACCTCACCTCTGGAATTCAGCTCTTTTGTCCATGTTTGGACCAAGGCTGTAATGAGGTCGGGAGCTGGGTGGTCCTAGCGGAACCCAAACTGAGCATCAGTGAGTAGTGAGTTAGTGCCACTCTAGACGACAACTTCCATCACTTTGCTGATGATTGAGAGTAGACTGATGGGGCGGTAATTGGCCGGGTTGGATTTGTCCTGCATTTTTTGTGGACAGGACATACCTGGGCAGTTTTCCACATTGTCGGATAGATGACAGTGTTGTAGCTGTACTGGAACAGCTTGGCTAGAGGTGCGGCTGTTCTGGAGCACAGGTCTTCAGCACGACAGCCGGAATGTTGTCAGGGCTCATAGCCTTTACCGTATCCAGTGTGCTCAGCCATTTCTTAAGATCGCACGGAGTGAATCAAATTGGCTGAAGGTTGGCTTCTGTGATGGTGGCGACCTCAGGAGGATGCTGAAATGGATCATCCACTCGGCACTTCTGGCTGAAGCTGGGCTCCACCATCATTGAGGATGGGGATGTTCATGGAGCCTCCTCCTCCCTTTAGTTGTTTAATTATCCACCTCCATTCACAACTGGATGTGACAGGATTGCAGAGCTTTGATCTGATCCGTTGGTTGTGGGATCGCTTAGCTCTGCCTATAGTATGCTGTTTCTGCTGTTTAGCATGTATGTAGTCCTGTGTTGTAGCTTCACAACGTTGGCACTTCATTTTTAGGTACGCCTGGTGCTGCTCCTGGCATGCTCTTCTACATTTCTCATTGAACCAGGGTTGGTCCCTGGCTTGATGGTAATGGTAGAGTGAGGGATATGCTGGGCCATGAGGTTGCAGATTGTGGTGGAATATAATTCTGCTGTTGCTGATGGCCCACAGCGCCTCATGGATGCCCAGTTTTGAGCTGCTAGATCTGTTCTGAATCTATCCCATTTAGCATGGTGGTAGTGCCACACAACACGATGGAGAGTGTCCTCAGTGTGAAGACAGGACTTTGTCTCCACAAGGACTGTGCGGTAGTCAATCCTACCAATACTGTCATGGACAGATGCATCTGCGACAGGTAGATTGGTGAGGACAAGGTCAAGTAGGTTTTTCCCTTGTGTTGGTTCACTCACCACCTGCCGCAGGCCCAGTCTGGCAGCTCAGCAAAGAGCAATATCTGCATCGAGGTTGCAAAGCACCTAAGGTTTGCATGTCCACACTTATAACTGCAAGAAACTAGCGCTCAGGTAAAAGCTAATTAAAAAGTGGAAGAGCAAGTTAAAGTAGGGTTGTGGCATAGGAGTGCTTTCCTGCTTCAAACCAAATCAGTGACAGGAATTTTTAAAATCTGAATGGAGAAGCGGCCTGCTTTCTGTTATACTCCTCAATCTGGCCAATTGTTTTGACAGTTTAAGCCAAGGAATAACCACAGCCCTGACAATATACAGAAAAGTGTGAGTACTTTACATTAACAGTCATTTCAAGGAGAGTCTTTTCTTACATGCTCCTAGGGCAAAACTGACACTTGGCTGATTCTGGAAGTAAATTTGTATTTATAGATATTACATTCTCTTTTGTCATTAAGCAATTTCAACATATGCATGAATTCTTCCTCATTTGCACTAAGGTGAGTGCATGCATTAAAAAGTAGCCATTAATCAAAACAAATGGAAAATGTAGACGCCAACAATAATTTAACTGCAGAAAATATTTTCATCAAATAGTCAAGTCAGGAACCTTATAAATACCAATCCACGTTGATAAACTGAATCTTATAAATACCAGCCCTGTGGCTGCAGGGTCCAAAGCTTGTCTGGGAATATTACTTTCCATAAGTGCCCAGCTTCCAGGGATCCCTGTAAAATTGCAGTTTATAGACAAACTGCGAAGGTCTGAGAAGCAAAGTTCATAGCATGGAAACTCTGATAGATGGATGGGTTATTAAGTAGCACACATGCGCATACACATCTGGCAGGAGATTTCCATTAAGTCAGCTAGTTCCAGCAGGCTGCGTGTTTTGCACAGACACCACTGCATCATTTAAAATCTTTTTTTATTTGTTTATTGCTGTGTATGATTATTTTATCCATTAAACTTGAGTGACACTCAAACCATTGTTAAAATAGAGCACTTATTTAACTTGGTTTAAACAAAATTTGGAGAGTTTAGAAGTCAAATTGAGTTGACTTCAATCCACTCCTGCATTAGCAACTGTTCCTTCAGCCATCTTGCCCCCGCACACCGGATCTCACGCTCCTCACTCAGCTGCTTGCTTTCACAAACCTCCTTGAGAGCCTTCTTTTTGACTATGCTTTGCCCCTTTCCTGTCCCTCTTCATTTTCCTCTCACGGTTCGCTACCCTTTAATGGGTATCTCTACCTAACAAAGGCTGTAGAAATCTATGTGGTTGTTAGTGGTGAATACTTACTCAAATACTAAGGCCTCGATTTTAACTTACCCCATCTGGCAGAATTCTGGCGAAGGGCAATCAAAATGGAGCTGGAGGCAGTTAAAATGTAGCCAGCAAGAACACTTGCCCCAAACCAGCAGGGTCCTCTTTAAATAGGCAGGTCATGACATCATCAGGGCTCGATCTGCCATTTTAGCCTGAGGCCTGAGCGTGGAGGCAGTGGTGGCTCTCCCGCCAGGCCACACCTGCTGGCAGCGGCCTCCTTCTGCCTGAATTGCTACTATCGTCTAGGCACTGATTGCTGCCGGGTTAAGCTTGCATATTTAAATGAGACACGGAATCTAAAATCTCTTGTCACTCGTCCTTGGCCCGTCATGCACCGATCCCACCCTGAGTTAAAATTGACGCTTAATAGTTAGTTTTGAAGAAAAGATAAATACAGTAGGAGAAACATATAAGTAAAGGCTAAGAATTACTTTGAATACAGCACAGAATCCTTAATGTTACATATTCTAACTCTTCACTTTGACAGTTTATTAGAACAGTGTTCTCCAATACATTAGCCAATAACCACATGTGGCTAAATAGGAATCCAAATGTAGCGAGTTGGTTTTCTGATTAATAAATTAAAAAGTGAGTCATAGACACTGTCGTTGGACATGTGATCTCAATACTCACTTTGCGCGGTATACCTTTTTGTACAGTTGTTGGTAAAATGGTAAAATGAAAAGCAGAGATTCCTTCAGGGATCTGTGGACATGTACTCCAAGGTCCCTATGTTCCTCTATACTTCTCAGTATCCTACCATTTATTGTGTATTCTCCAGATTGCATTCCATTTACCACTTTTCTGCCCACTTCCTTGTTTACTGCTTATTGGTTATCTGCTAAAATGGTGCGTAACATGGGTGAAAACGCCAGACTTCTGCACCATGGATACAGCAGCAATATTGTGTATGGAGAGGGGAGCTGTCATTGTGGTCAGTTCGACCAATCAGGAGAATCTAAGGGCGCGATCATGCCAGCCCCGTGGAGGTGGGTATGGAGGCGGGACTGCCGGGAAAATGGCAGAATTTGGGGGCGGGTGCCCAACCCGCCCCAACCTGCCACCGTGCCTTCTTGCCAGGAGGCGGGTAGCCGACCTGCGCCTGGTGCCGTCTCCTTGGAGACGGGAAGGGGATTAGTGCCACTTATCTGCCTGTTAACAGGTAGTTAACAGGCAGATAAGAGGATATCCCCATTTTGCCCACACAAGTGCGGGCTTCCAGAAGGCTCCGAACCCCGCCAGGGTCACCGAGGCGAGTAGTGGGTCTGCGGGGGTCTGCGGGGTGCAAAAGTGTGCTGTGAAGATAAATTATGGGTGCAAGTGTGGAGAGGTGTGTATGTGAGGTAAGTGGAAAGTGTTAGAAAAAGTTTACTTACCTTTGTTTCTTCCTGCAGGCTTCAAGAGTTGGGTATGCGGAGAGTCTCGCACATCCAATTCTCCAATGCAACAACCATCTCATTTCTGCTAAAGAAAGAGGTTTGATGAGGTTTTGAATTCAAGAACTCATCAAACTACAGAGAATGTCACTGTTTGACAGCTTCGCAGAGCTGTCAAATGATGACAATTCATCTGTCAAAAATTTTTGACAGATGAAACGTCATACGCTGACGTTCTCTGTAACCAGCTTTCCCTTAATTGGCCTGCTAAGCACGCTGGGCAGGCTTAACAAGGTCAATCAAGGGAAAATAACGTGGGTTGGCCAGAAGTTGTTGGAGGCGGTACTGAAACCCGACAAGTGGGAGTCCCGCCTCCACAAGCTCCCCATTGGCAAAATCCAACCCATAGAATCATGCAAAATTTATGGCACAGTAGGAGGCCATTTGGCCCATCATGTCTGTGCCGGCCGAAAAAGAGCTATCCAGCCTAATCCCACTTTCACCTCTTGGTCCGTAGCCTTGTAGCTAACGGCACTTCAAGTGCATATCCAAGTACTTTTAAATGTGATGAGGGTTTCTGCCTCTACCACCCTTTCAGGCAGTGTGTTCCAGACCCCCACCACCCTTCGGGTGAAAAAATTTCTCCTCAACTCCCCTCTAATCCTCCTACCAAATACTTTAAATCTATGCCCCCTGGTTATTGACCTGCCTGCTAAGGGAAATAGGTCCTTCCTATCCACTCTATCTAGGCCACTCATAATTTTATACACCTCAATCAAGTCTCCCCTCAGCCTCCTCTGTTCCAAAGAAAACAACCCCAGCCTATCCAATCTTTCCTCATAGCTAAAATTCCCCAGGCCAGGCAACATCCTCGTAAATCTCCTCTGCACCCCCTCTAGTGCAATCACATCCTTCCTGTAATGTGGTGACCAGAACTGTATGCAGTACTCTAGCCTAACTAGTGTTTTATACAGTTCAAGCATAACCTCCCTGTTGTTATATTCTATGCCTCAGCTAATAAAGGAAAGTATCCCGTATGCCTTCTTAACCACCTTATCTACCTGTCCTGCTACCTTCAGGGATCTGTGGACATGCACTCCAAGGTCCCTCTGTTCCTCTACGCTTCTCAGTGTCCTACGATTTATAGTGTATTCCCTTGCCTTGTTAGCCCTCCCCAAATGCTTTACCTCACACTTCTCCGGATTGAATTCCATTTGCCACTTTTCTGCCCACCTGACCAGTCCATTGATATCTCCTGCAGTCTACAGCTATCTTCCTCACCATCAACCACATGGCCAATTTTTGTATCATCTGCAAACTTCTTAATCATGCCCCCCTACATTGAAGTCTAAATCATTGATATATGCCACAAAAAGCAAGGGACCTAGTACTGAGCCCTGCGGAACCCCACTGGAAACAGTCTTCCAGTCACAAAAAAACCCATCAACCATTACCCTTTGCTTCCTGCCACTGAGCCAATTTTGGATCCAACTTGCCACTTTCCCTTGGATCCCATGGGCTTTTACTTTTCTGACCAGTCTGCCATGTGGAACCTTGTCAACAGTCTTGCTAAAATCCATATAGACTACATCATATGCACTATCTCATTGACCCTCCTTGTTACCTCCTCAAAAAATTCAATCAAGTTAGTCATACATGACCTCCCTTAACAAATCCATGCTGACTGTCCTTGATTAATCCGTGCCTTTCTAAAATACGATTTATACTGTCCCTCAGAATTTTTTCCAATAATTTGCCCACCACCGAGGTTAGGCTGCTGGCCTGTAATTACTCGGTCTATCCCCTTCTCCCTTTTTAAACAACGGTACAACGTTAGCAGTCCTCCAGTCCTCCGGCACCACACCTGGAGCCAGAGAACTGCTCCAGGCCAGAAGAAGAAAGCAAACCTAGCCAATAATGAGCAGCTCCAACAGGGCAATGGACAAGCAGCATTCTGGATGGGCAGCATTCTGGACCGCGTTCTGGATGGAGAGCAGGGACGGGTCTGATGCATCTCGTTATGCGAGTCAACATTCTCAGCATTCACTCTGATGAAGTCAAGGTACCACTCACAACTGCTGGACAGAAACCTAGAAGCTGCACTAATGTGTGCTGTGTCTGATAATCTCATGCCAGAATTCCAAACGTTGGTGAAAGAGAGACTGCAAAGTTTCGCACTGAATGGTGGTAGATGTTAAGTAAATATATATGTGAAGTGCATTTACCAGTATTGTGTGTAAGGCACTTTCTACTAAAATTAGTGCATGTGGCTAAAATGGTGTCACCATTACTGCATCTGTGGTTAGTCCGTGATTTCTATTGTACCGCATTGCTTTCGAACACTTCAGCTGAGCTTCACACTGTGTTGCTGAAGTATTGAATATCTTTTATTATTTTTACGAATGATAATCTGAGCTGCATCTCATCTGGATATCATGAACACACAAGAAAGAAAGAGAGGTTGGCCTGGCAATATGAGGTTTCATATCCCTGTCACTCCATACGACAGCTTTTCAGACATGTAAGTACCACTGTATGAAAGGTACCATGGTCACATTCACATATTTTTAAAGCAGTATATAGGTGGAGGTAAGTATTAAAATAAAGTTTGAAGTGTAGTTATTTTGGTAATGTAAGGAAACATGGCAGCCAATTCGTGCAAAGCAAGATCCCACAGATAGTAATGAGATAAATGACCAGATAATCTGTTTTAGTGATCTTGGTTGAGGGATAAATATTGGCCAGGACACTGGGGAAAATTCCCCTACTCTTCTTCAAATCATCCATGGGATATTTTATGCCAACCTGAAAGGGCAGACAGGACCTTGGTATAAAGTTTCATCTGAATGATTGCATCTCTGACAGTGCAGCACTCCCTCAGTACTGCACTGGAGTGTCAGCCTAGATTATGTGGTCAAGTCTCTGTAGAAAGCTTGAACTCATGACCTTGTGACTCAGGCAAGAGTGTAACCATTGAGCCAAAGCTGACACTGTAGCTGATTCCCTAGGTGTGCGTGTTCTGGTAGTTTGTTGGAGCTCCTGGACCTTTCTTTACAAAGACCTGCTTCTCCATGGTTTTAGAAAATGTGTATGGTTCAATCAGTCACTTATACTGAAGAGTTCCAGCTGCCTTCTTCCTCACACATGTATTTCTTTTACTGTTTTAAATTCAGTTTTGTGCTCATCTAGGTGAGGGATGTTATTCCCGATGAACAGAACACATTCACTTTGGTGCTCATCACCAACAAAAAACAGTGTGGCAAATGCCCGATGAAAGCTCCCGTTACCCTCTCCTACAACCTGCCTCAGCACCAGCCTCAGAAAAGCAGTCCCCACTGCATAGGGATTGTCCTGGAGTCTCCAGGAATTACAGATTAATCTCTGCCGTGAGCAATCCAGGAGAAAAATCATATGGGTATGAAAAGAAATTGTGTTTTTTTATTTCATTTCCTTAGGACCCTCGCGTTTATTAATGATAAAAATATTGGAGATGGGAAAAAAGGAAAAAAGACTGCTTTATTGGGCGGGGTTGTTGGAGGCAGGAGGTCATGTGATGAAACCTCCAGGAACACCTCCAACCAGAGTTGGCCACCCTACCACTGCACCACTGTGTATTCACCATTTCACCACATCAGACAGCCAGGTGACTTTGCTGAGTGAGATGACCAACTTAGTGCCAATTTGCATTGAATTTTGGAGAGTTTTTCTTTTATACTTGTGCCAAATTAAGATAATTTCCAGTCATGTGTGTTACTCAAGGTTGAAAATTCCCATTGATTATATGCCTAGTCTATGGGTGACAAAATTGGAGATCATTTATTGCTACAGTTCAAACCTTCACCATCTCAGCATGAATCTGGCATTCAACACTTGCATTAACAATCTATATTAACACTGGTCTCAAAATGATTGAAGCCAAATAGATAAAATGGACAACTGCTGACTTGCAAGTAGAGGGCTATGCATTGTAACAAAAAAAAAATATGGTGGGTCATATTGTTGTTCCCAGAGACACCCGCCATAAGTCCAGAGGGAGTCCGCTGGAACAGCCGCAGACACAGTCTGAACCTGGCCACAGGACTCCAGCCGTAACTGCAAGTTTCCGAGTTTGCCTTATGGGGGTGCCCTGACAAAGCTAGCGACGTAATGGGGCAGGGTGGGGGGGGTGGGGTGGTGTGGTGCTGGAACCCAAATTTGGGCCTAGACCCCCAAAGATGAGGAGGCCAAAAAGTGTGAGAGGTGCTGGGTGGAATTCGGGCCAAAGCTCACCAAGTCAGCCAGCTGCTGCTGGCATTCCAGTAGTTACCCCCTCATACTGTCCCACGTACCTCGATGGGGTCAGAGGCAGAGTACCACAGCATGCACCACGTGGCGTAACTGCCAGGATCGCGCCCCCGTGGATTTTCCAGGTGTTTATTTTGGGTGGACACTGTACTGATTGTATTTAATAAGTTTGAAATCGAGTTTTATGCTCACCATAAAAGCACACAATGATAGACATTCATCTTACCGTGCTTCATCTGGGTACAGCGCATAAGAAGAAAATTGAAAGAATACAGAAGAGAGCAACAAGAATGACTGAGGTGATGGAAGGATTGGTTTATGAGGAGCAATGATGTAAATTGGGCATGTTCTCATTGGAAAAGAGAAGGCTCAGAGGTGCTATGATTGCTGATTTTAGGATTCTAAAGGGTGGAGATAATGTCGACCATGACAAAGCTTGTCCAGAGCAGTAGAACCAGAAGTCACGACTTGTGCTTGAAACAAGGCAAATTCAAAACTAATCAGCGGAAACAATGGCCTAGAAAGTCGTGGGTTTAGCGCCGGCTGTTAAGGCCTGTTTTGAAGAAAAAATAGCGGCCGACTTGCTTCTGCCCGCTTCTGGCGGGTCCCATGGCAGCCGCCATTTTCAGTAGGTTGGCAGCGCTGCCATTGCCAGCGCTCGCTGCAGAAATGGAAATGAGGCAGATCATGACACCAATGAGTGTGCAACACTGATTTGACACACGATCTGCCATTTTCAACGTCACCGCTCCACTTACCGCCCTCTCTTAATTACGACCAGTTGACCAAGCGTTCAGCAGCAGGAAGGAGGCTCCAGCAGTGCTATTTAAAGGGATCATCAGCAATAACTTGCAGCTGATATGGTTTCTCAGTTTGACTGGCTCTGTGTAACTTTCTGCAACTCTTGCAGCTTTCTAAACTTGTTTCAAGTTCCTGAGGTGACAGGGAGTGTTGGTGCAAGTGGAGAACGCCTTCATTCTCATTTAAAGGCTTCTGCTCACAACACTTGCTCACAGTCATGGGGGCTGTCCTTGCAGTCCCCCTCACGCTCAAGTATCTTCGGGAGGGGGAGCGGAAGCAGCGAAGAAGAGGAGAAGATGCTCACAGAGGGAGGAGGAGGAGGGGAAGGAGGGCTCTCAGCAGGAGGCCTTACCCAAGTAGGGTCTTCCGAAAGCACTTCTCTTACCTCCATTTGAGTGAGGAACAGTGTATTAGGAGGCTCCGCATCACCAAGGAGGTGGTCACAGAACTCTGCCACCTCCTGCAACCAGACCTGCAGCCTCAGAGCAGGTTCTCCTAGTGGCCCTCAAGGTCACCCTGGCCCTCAATTTCTTCGCCAGCAGATCCTTCCAGTCTACAGCAGGAGACATAGTTAACATCTCCCAGTTCGCTGTCCATCGCTGCATCTGAGAGGTCACAGAGGCTCTCTACACCAGGAGAAGGGACAGAGAGAAGCAGGGCGAGTGCGCATGTGGCTTTGCCAGGATAGCAGGATTTCGCATGGTGCAGGGCGCCATCGACTGCATACACTTGGCTTTGCGGGCACCGTATACCAATCCTGAGATGTTCTGTAACTGCAAAGGCCACCACTCACTTAATGTGCAGTTATTGTACGACCACACCCAGCGCATCATGATGGTGAATGGCCGCTATCCTGGCAGCAGTCCTGACACCTTCATCCTGCGCCAGTCCGGTGTGCCAGCAATCTTTACAGCCACCAAGGTGGGATATGGCATTTGCTGAAGCTTTCACTCACCTTGACCTGCTGTGTGAGGTCATTAAACTTTTTTCGGCACTGGATCCAGGTCCTTGGGACCACACTGGTGGCCGTGGCAGAGTCAGCTATCTCTTCCCACAGCCTTCTGCAAGTGGCCTTGGATGGCCTCATGCCACCCTATGGGAATAGGACAGCTCGCCTTCATTGCATGACTACGACCAAGGCCTCCAGTGCAGCATCTGAGAACTTTCTTGCTCGCTCCCTTGGTTGCTGAGCCATGTCTTCATCTGTACTGACAATGAGGTGCTTCTGCAACAAAGCACCTCCCCTTTAAGTAGTGCAAAAAACCTAGACCAAACGTTACTGGCTATTAGACTGCACCCGATATTGGCACCCCCGTTGAGCGCTAAGCCAATCAGCAGTGCGTTTAGCGCTGAAATCAGCGCTCCGATAATTATAATGAGCAGGCAGCACTCATTTTGCGTGCTGCCTGCACCACTTTGAACGGGTGCAGGCAAATAGCGCTGGCCCGTGACACTGCCTGTTTTCGGGCCTAATCCAATTTCTAGACCAATATTTCAGTGAGCGACTGGTCAATCTATGGAACAGGCTCTCTAGGCAGATGGTGGAAGCAGATAGAATTGATTTATTCAAGTGCAAAATAGACAGATTTCTTTCAGAAAATACTATTTTTGGATACAGTGAATGAGTAATTTGAGACATGACATGTGGTAATTGTAGCATGCTTGAAACAGGTGATTTTGGACCTATGGTTCCCAAAGCTCATCACCACTGGGGTTTTCCCTGTGTCATATCTGGATCTGTTGTAGACTAATTGATCGAGATTGATTACCATAATTAGTCAACTACTCCATTATTGTTGTACCATGTAACTCGTAGAAGGTAGAAGTAGAACATCCAGCAATTCCTATGTTTCTGTGAAATTAGGAAATGCTCCATTAGTTGTGTGCGATTTTCCCCTCCTCTGATATTCTTCTATGCGCTGTGCACAGATGACCCTTTGCACCCAAACACAATAAGAGGAAAATCTGTCATACTGCCTCTTTAGTGCCACTGATACAACCCCTACTAATGCAAGACAAGTACTGTATTCCGAGCAATGCAGCTGAACAGAAGTTATACATCCACTTGCAGCAGTTCAAGGTGAACGTTGAAGGTTAACAGCGGTCATGTAAGTTTGAGTACAGACATTGCAAACCAGATATTCGTGATACCAACATGCACTGCATGGCATATTGTGGGACGATGCTTTTCCATTCTTCTGTTGACTGCAATTATGCATTGTACATCTCGGATGAGAAAAGCCCCTCAGGTCCTTACGTGCTTACCTAATTTTTTGCTTGATCTCATACTCAGGTTCCTCTCCCCGCCTCATGGGCGAAATTTTCTGTAACTAATTCAGGAATCAATACTTCTTCTCCAGCCCCTCACAGGCCACTAGGCAAGCCCCAGGAGGTCCCAAACCCATGAGTGATTTTCCAGAATAATCTTACCCTCTATATATCGTGATCACCTCTTTTTCCAAATATCCATCTAACGCCTACTTGAAGGACTGTAAAGAGTCAGACTTCACTTGTACCACAGCACCACCTCAGCAAGACCATCTCCTTCAGGCAGTATTGCCCTTTTTCATACCACCATGAAGTTAGCAGAGTTATACCGTGCATATGGTGTGGTGCCCATACCAAACATGCAATATTCTTGAAGCATAAATATGTCATATCAAGTGATTCGAATTTATTAATTAAGATACAACATTTAGGGGGGAAAATTCATGTTCGCCAACTCCAGTTAACAGCTGCTGGAAATGGCCGCAATGCTAACCGAGTGAAATTAGTCTGGGGGTCATGGAGATAGGTGACACAGCGCTCACCTTCCTTGCAATGCCGTCCTGGTGGCATTGCTGGAGGGATCCGGGATGAAGTTTCTGCCCAGGTCCAGCGTTGCAGCTTCCCATGGCCTCTATGAGCAGAGCTGAGGAGCTTGTAAGGAATTGTGAGCAATGAAGAGGTCTGAGAATTAAAGGGGCCATGCACAGTGAAGCAATACAAAATAAAATGCAGTGAATCAATACATTTTTGAGCCCTTTCTGCCTTTTAAGAAATATTCAATATTTAAAAGAAGTTTCAAATGTGAATATTCAGCTGTTAAAGCTGAATTAACTTCCTAACCTCAACAAATGGGAAAACTGCCTCAGCACTAACACAAATGGCTCAGCAAGCCAGGGAATGGGCACCGAGGGTCTCACATGCAGCATTCCAGCTTTGTGCAGGGGGTCAACACTGCAAGACAGGCCTTCTACCCACAGGGGCCAGGCGGCCCTCCAGAAAGAACATTGTGGGAGTACATCACTAAGACTGTCACTGCCAGCAGTGTCACCCCCACCACTTGGCTCCAGTGCCCAAAGAAGCTTCATGACCTCAGACCACTGGTCAAGGTCAGTGAATGCATCTTCAAAAACCGTCTCCTACCAACTGCACCACTAGCCTCATACACTGCTCAATGTACAACCCCCAATCACTCACCTACCAACAATCTGCACCAATGACGAGGCACATCTCCCATTCATAGCCTCACCTCACCCCCTTGGAGGAGACGGTGCAGGCCATTCTTGGCAGGGGCATGGTTGAGCCCTTGGCCAGCGGCGGGGCTGAAAGGATACAAGATGCGGGTATCCTCGCATGCTATCCTCCTTCTGGCATGCACCTCTTGCTTTCTGACCCTCCCGTCAGAACAACTCCACTCTTGTACCTTCCTCATTTCACACATCCAAGAAATGCAGCTTGGGTCAACAAGAAGAGGCAGCCTGCCCAGCCAGTTGGACCGCAGGCAGATGATTCCATCCTGGATATCCCGGCCACAAAGGTGGTGTCTGGGATGCATCCTTCCATCTGATTCCTCCTCTTCGGTTTCCTCTTCTGCGTCTTCCTCTTCTGCGTCTTCCTCTTCCCTCTGAAAGCGGATGCTGTAAATGTGAAATGACAGCATAAAATGCTGGAAATACTCAGTTGGTCAAGCAGCATGTCGACCTGAAACGTGAACTCTGTTTTTCTCTCCACGGGTGTTGCATGACCTGCTGAGTATTCGCAGCATGTTCTGTCTTCTCAAAGGCCTTCATTTACCATCCGAGCCCTTGCAAGCATCCAGCAGCACTCCCTGCACACTTAAAAAACCTTTCTCATCTATTGCAGCAAGCCACCTCTTCAATAAAATCACAAAAAAAACAGTCCAAGCCCTTAAATTTAAACTTACATGAATGATGTGTGTGTCCCTTTAAGAGCTGCAGACATCGCCACTGTCAGCCTGCTTGCACGCCAGGCTAACCTGGTGTGCTTAGGACCCAGTGCTGAATTCAGCGCTAGGGTCGAAGTTCGCATTGGTGACGTTAAGTCGGTGTTGCATGCCAATTGATGTCACCACGCCACCATTTTTTTCCAGGGCGCTGCCAGTTACTGGCAGCGCAAAGTGGGAGAGCAATATGGTGGCCGCCGCGGGACCCGCCACCAGCTGGTGAAAGAGCAGCGGCCGCCATTTTATCGCCATTTCATGGCGCTACGGAGTGGCGCTAAACAGATGAATTTCTAGCCCATTTTTAAAAGGTGGCGTGAAAGAAGATGGCTGATCGCCCATGCCATTTCATTCACAATGAGAAGTGAAATTCTTAACGACAGTTTTATTCGGGACCGATAGTATCCCATTAAGACCTGGTTCAGTAAAGCACAATCTGCAGTTGTAATGTTTTTGTGAACTGTCGCACTGTGCTGATGACCTAATCACAGGTTTCTAATAAGACATGGGCGCACTTTCACACAGTTAGATCAACAAGTCTTTTGCTTTGAATTCCAAGTCAATGTTTACTTCATTTGCTATTCCTTCATTAATCTCTGAAAGACTTAGCCCTGAGCAAACATTTCATCAGCATTAAAAAATTCTCACTTGAGCTCTGCATTAAGCACGCTGATGGGTAAACATTAGCAGAGGGAGGGGCTCCAGTACATTTTAACCAGATTAAACCTAGAAGAACAAGAGTCACACTGAGGTTCTTTAGGTACTGAGAACTCGTAAAAGGCAAAATATTACCTAAAGGCAAACTCAGAGTTCTACTATTTACAAGTGGTTAGTTACTTATTTAAAGACACAAAGGAAATTTATCTTGCACCCTCAGTAAATTGTGGCTGCATTGTGCACCTAAGCTAAAAATGTACTCATTTAGTGTCAGCCTTGGCTCACTCTCACCTCTGAGTCAGACGGTTGTGAGTTCAAGTCCCACTCCAGAGACTTGAGCACGTAATCTAGGCTGACACTCCAGTGCAGTACTGAGGGAATGCTGGGTTGTTGGAGATGCTGGCCAGAATTTTTCCCTAAAAAATGGGTGGGTTTGGAGCGTTGGGGCAATTAAATTGTAAAAAATGGGATTCCCGACTCAAAGCCGCCCAATTCTGGTTTTACTGGAGGCGGGACGGGGGTGGGTGACCAACCAGCTCCCAGGGGGATTTATTTAATTTGGTGGTTTCCCGCCCACCTCGGAGGCCCCCTGCCCCCAACCCACCTCCCTTGAGAAAATCCGGCTGCTGTCTTTTTGATGAAACGTTAAACCGAGGCCCTGTCTGCCCTCTCAGGTGGAAGTAAAAAATCCCACGGTACTATTTGGAAGAAGAGCAGGGGATTTCTCCCGGTGTCCCGGCCAACATTTATCCCTCAACCAACATCTAAAAACAGATGAACTGCTCATTTATTTCATAGCTGTTTGTGGGACCTCGCTGTGGACACATTGGCCGCCGCGTTTCCTGCATTACAATAGCATCTACACTTCAAAAGTACTGCATTGGTTGAAAAATGCTTTGGGATGTATTGAGGCTGTGAAAGGCGTGATATAAATATAAGTTCTTTATTTCTTTTCTTTCTGTTTTCTCAGGGTTCCCTTTCAGAGAAAAAGCACAATCTGAAAAATAATCTCAGAGCTGAGGCCCTTTTTCTAACGCCAATTCAAGTTCATAAGGTAGGCTATCTTTTAAACTATAAAATAATTTCAGTACTGAAAGAGTTAACGACGACAAGTATTTGAGAATCTAACTCTCCGAGCCACTTGTCCAGTGCTTAAACAAACAGTGGGGGAGTGCTGCTCTTAAACAATAAATATGGATTAGTACGGGTATCTTGGGATTCCCTTGCTCCTTACACATGACACAGGAGAGGATAGCATTTCTTTTACAAGATTATATTTCAGCAGCCTGTGAGAGAAAAAAAAGTGCAACTCAATTTTAACTGGGAAAGTATCAAAGGGCCTTTGTTTTTAAATAGAAGCTAGGCCTATGAAAATGCTTTGGATGGCTAGGAGTATGTAAGCTATTGGCATTGCTCTCCATTTCAGCATTCCCTTTTTACAAAATAGCCCTTGAGATCAGATGTTGTAACAGTACTCCTCGGGGGTATGGGATCAACTTGGCTGGAGAACAGAAACATCAGTTTAGTTCTAGATTAGAACTAGGCACCAGGCCCTAATGCTGACTTTAAAGTTTTCTTCGCACATAAGCGGGCTTTGCAGGTAGACTAGTTTCAGATCCTAGCAAGTTGAAAGAACCTATAATTTAATTGCCATGGTTCCTCAATTCTTAAACTCGAAATACTTTGCATAATTGCTCGTAGACTGAAGTCAACGCATTCTTCAATCAAAACTTTGTATAAACAAACAGAATGCCACACAGTTATGCAAAAAATGTTCTGACCGTATTGCTAGGGTAAACTGACCCACACATCCCTTGTATGTGCTCCTTCCGGCTGCAAATCCACATACCTGTTAAGTCACCTGTGACCAGCAATGACCATTCAGGAGGTTTTAAGGTTCAATAACATAACCTACACAACTGAAGTGGAAGGGAGGCACAAATATATGTTAACACTACAAAGTCATTTTATTTTTTAATCTAATATCAATCTGACATTACAGGGAACATTGTTCAACACTTCCATCTCATCAGGCCTGGAATCATCATATTCCAGAGATCCATTTGATCATCTGCCTATAAACTTGTCATCATTCTCTTTGATCATGTTCTGAAACAGATATTTATCCAGCTGGGTATATTTTTAAATAGGAGCTAAAAAAAATGGCATGGGCTGCTTTTGCTGGGAATCTGAAGCAAGTATCCAGGATGTGTGTGTGTGGGGGGAGTGGTAGGTGATTTCTAGCCTCACTTGAGGTCTGTTCATTTTTCACTCAGGTCCTCTAGTCCAACGATCACTGTTTAAATTACTAAATAACTTGCTTGAGTCGATATTATCCATTCCTCTCAGCATTTTAAAGGCCTTGATCATGTCCCTTCTCGATCTTTTCACCAATGGAAATAAATTCAGTTTTTTTGAGACTTTTTTTCAGAATTTAATGCTTCTCATTCCTTTCTGAACTCTCTACAATGGCTGAATGTCCTGGTAAAGTTAGGATGTCTAAAACTTCACATTGTAGGGCAAGTATTCCATGCCTATGCTCCTAGCGCAGTACCTTGTACACAGGCAGCACACATCAGAATATTGGGCCTGGAGGATAATGTACCCGTTGCACGGCAAACTTGTTCTCCTGACCATTAAACTGAATGAATGGAAAATTGGGCGGACTGTGTAACAAGTGTCCACTATTCAGATTATTTTTCTCTTTATGCCTCTGTGAAGGGCCTTGAGATATTTTTCTATGTTAAAGGTGTTATATAAATGCAAGTTATTGTTAATTTGTTCTCAGCAAGTTGGCAATGCTGGCAAGGCCTCATTTATTGCTGATCTCTAGCTGCTCGAATGGTGCTTCCAAGATGGTGTTAGGTAGGGGCTTCCAGGATTTGCATCCAGCAACGATGAAGGAATAGTGATATATGTCCAAGTCAGGATGGCGTGTGACTTGGAGGTGATGACGTTTGCACGATATACACTGCTCTTGTCCTTTTCAATGGTAGAGGTCACAGTATTCTATGCCAGGTCATGTGATATTCTGTGCAGGCAGCGCAAAGGGGAAAATTTACCCTAATATTCCAAATGTGGTACATTTCAACACAAAATCAAAATCCCTCAGAAAGATCCATCCCATAACTTGATCCGCCCTGTTGCCACAGCTTTGCACTGACTGGACTCTTCTCAGAATAGGTTAATATTCATAACCAAATCTTTTTTCTTTTATACTTATGCCAATACTTATCCTTTATGTGTACCGGATAAAGGTACATCCCCGTACATTTATCCACATTAAAGCCCACTTGTATTTCCTTAGCCCATCTGCTTAAGTTTTACAAGTTCTTTTGCGAACCTTCAAGCTCTCATACACTCGCTGATTAGCTAGCCACTATAAACAGCAAACTGTATAATGTTAATAGAAGTTACAAAACAGTTAGAGGCCCAGAGCTGACTCCTTCACTACTCCACTAGTAACCAGGCTCATATTGTAGCTACGATATTGTAGCCCTGTCTCTCCCTAGCCTTGCTTCCCTGTTGTAAGCATGTGATTAACCCAATAAAGAACCCCCTGAAGGTTCTTGCACCAATGGAAGGAATTTTAACTTAAAAAAAACGGGTGGGTTGGGGGGGTGGGGGTAGTTAAAGTGTTCAAAATCTGAATCCCGACCTCAACCCGCCTCCAACCCACCCACTTCCAGTTTTAACAGAGGCGGGACGGGCAGCCAATCCGCTGCCTGGAGGCGGGTTGTCTATTTAAATATTATAATGCAGCTGGAAGCCTCTGCTTTAACCTCTATTTTGTACTTAACTTTAGCTGGTCGGGTTTTGCACGCCTCGTTAAACTCTCCAGCTAAAGATAGGTGAGGACTGCTGGATCCAAGAGGTAAGTGCCTTTACATTTACCTCCTGGATCCAGCGTCCCTGCCTAACCCACCCCCTGCGATCTGAGACCACCCCATGAGACCTCTGATTCCACCCCCGCCCCAGGCAACCAATTCCCCCCCAGGCATCCAAACCCCCCACGAGGCCTCCCCCACCCCTCCAGTCCACCAATCTCACCTCTCCCCCCAGCCCCCCGCCCCGGCCTTCCGATCCCCACCACAAGGCCTCCCCGCTCCTCAGGCCTCCAATCCTCGGGTCCCTCTCCCCTGATTCTCTGGCCACTCCTCTGGCCGCCGATCCTTGGGGTCCCTCCCACCCCCACTTCTCTGGCTGCTCCTCTGGCACGCGCTCGATGTTGCGACCGCGCCCCGCTCGCTCCTCTGGTCCGTAATCGAATTTGTGATCGATGTTCAGACACACCCCTCCCCCACTGCTATGGCCGCTCCCAGCCCGTGATCGATGTTCTGAGCCCCCCCCACCCCGCTGCTATGTGCGCTCCTCTGGCCCGCGATCGATGTTCAGACGCACAGGCCCCCCTCGCTGCTTCCCAGCCACCCCTCAGCCCCCACGTGATGCCTCCTTCCCTCCTCTGTGTGACCTAGTGCCGCAGGCCTACCCGCCCAGAGCCAGTCAGCCTCTCAATCTGGCTGGCTGCGGGTGGGAAACAGAGAATTCCCGTGCAAATCAGGCCCTGCTGTTAAATTCCGCTGGGCCTGCCGGAAACCCATTCTCCCGGGTTTCCCGACTGCCTCAGAGCCCCCCCACTCCTAACCCACCTTCCCCATTAAAATTCAGCCCTATGGAATCATACACCAGCATAAGTCCTGACCTTCAGGAAAGGAGGAATAAAGGGAGCAAAATCAAAGGATAGTCCAGAAAAAAAATTAAATAAAAGAGCCAACAGTATGTGTGGAGCAAGGTGAAATAGAGCAACACAAAGCCAAGCCAGTATTGTGTATATAAAAGGAAAAAGCCCCACAAGTGCTTTAAATCTGCAGTAAAAATGGAAGATGTAGGAATTGAACAACAGGTCTGTCAGCATTTGGAAAGAGGAATGATAGGATAATATCTTAAGAGAGGTGGCAGCTAGATGTAGGCAGACACATCAGTGCAGTACTGAGGGAATGTTGCACTGTCGGAGGTGCCGTCTTTTGGATGACACGTTAAACCCTCTAAGGTGGATGTAAAAGATCCCAAGGCACTATTTCGAAGAAGAGCAAGGGAGTTCTCCCTGCTGTCCTGGCCAATATTTATCCCTCAATCAACATCACTATTTGTCGGACTATTCTATGTGCAAATTGGCTGCCGTGTTTCCTACATTACAACAGTGATTATACTCCTAAAGTATTGAATTGGCTGTAAATGCAAGTCCTTTCTTTCTTTAACATAAGGGGAAATAGTAATTTATGAACGCATAAAAAGAATAGTTAAAGAAGGGGTTGGGCCGATTAGAGTTGTAAAAGGAAATCTTGTGGATGATGAAGGGATGGTGGGGATAGTAAATTAATACTTTGCCTCGGTTTTCACAGAACAGTACCATAGTGAGAATGAAATGGTACAAGATGAGGAGGAAAGCAATTAGATAAGGAAGCAATCGTGCAAATATTGGTGAACCATAAAGTGGAAAAGGCACTGGGCTCTGATGGCTGCACCCTAGAATGCTGAAGGAAGCCAGACAAGAAATAGCAGAGGCTCTGACCACAATCATTCAAAGATCATTGGATCTGGAAGTGGTGCCAGAGAATTGAATGATTGCCAATGTTACAACTCTGTTCAAAATGGGACAAAGGAATAAACAAGGAAACTATAGACCAGCCAAACTAACATTGCTAGTGGGCAGGCTTTTAGAGGCTATAATACAGGGCAAAATGGATATCCACTTGGAAAGACATAGCTAAAGGACCACCAGCATGGATTTGTGAAAGGCAAATCATGTCTGACAAATTTAATAGAATTCCTTGAAGAATTACTGAAGGTGAATTTCCTCAGAGGGTGAATTGTGCTGTTGTTACACCAATGGAAAATGATTCGTAGATGGCCTGGACAGGTCGTTTATGAGAATTTCCTGGGTAGGTTCATTTGCATATCCATTGGAGTAGTCATTGGCGTAAATCCCATGTAAAGTGAATGTAATTAGCTGGAGTGTAAAAACTGGAGTGCAACGTGCACAGTTCAGCATCAGAAAACAAGGCAAGGAAGGAGCAGTGCTTGGCTCACTCACTTAACTCTCAGATAACTTCACTGTATTTCTCATCGACCTTTACATCATCACCTTTACACTTCAACTCCACCTCCCATTCCCACTCTTGGATAACTCCTGCACAGTTCCACCCAAGTTCAACACAAGCTTTAGGAACAATACCACGTTTTTCTTCTGGGTGCACCTGGTCTGAATGTTGAGTTTAGCACCTTCTAACCATAGCTGTATGCCCTATTTTCTGAGTGGATTGCAGGGGTGCGCAGTGGGTCCATTGGCCTCTGTGGTGACTGATAGTGGTGGTGGAGGTCTGTACCCAAGATCTTGGTCTGTCTTTTCTCTTCTTGGCTACTGCCAGCCTGCTTTTCCAGCAATGCTGTTTTTTTTATTTCAGGTTTCCAGCACTCGTAGTTTTCACATTTTAGGTATTGCTGTTCCTTGTGTCCTTTTACTGTCTTTTTCATGTCTTCACACACCCTCCTCCACCTCCCTCACCTTTCTACCTTTTCTGTTTGGTCATTCACCCATCATCTCACTTTCCCCTCCCTCCTCATCTTTTTGTGAAGTGCCTTGGGCTGTTTTACTACGTTAAAGGCGCTATATAAAGGCAAGTTGTTGTTGTTGTGGTGCATTCCCAGTATTTTCTGTTTTATTCCAGTATTTACAAGCTGTTGTTCACGCTCAATGATCAAACTAAGATGGAAAAAGCCCAGCAGAAATTAAACAATCAGGAATTTTTTAAACATTTGGTTTCTTTTATTAAAAAAAGCGGGAGGATAACTAGACTTCCTCTTTGAGTTAATCAAAGTAAGTATAATACTGGCCCAAATCTGGAGAAAACTTCTCCGTGCTCCAAAATAACGAGTACTGATAAAAAAAAGCTGTCAAGTGCGACAAATAATCAGCCTAATTTCTGGGGGATCTCTTTTCTTTTCTTTTCAAAATTAAATTATTTTCTGTCGTTTTTTACTCGCTAAAAGTGCTTAGCTTTCCCGGCTGCATTTTATGTAGTAGTTGCTTTAAAATAGCTGCCAATAGCCAGGGAAACTGAACTAACTTTAAAAAAGAAAGTATTTGACTTTTCCATGCCTTTCACATCCTCAGGAGGTCTCAAAGCCAATGAAGTACTTTTGAAGTGCAGTCACTTTAGTATGCGGCCAATTAGCACACAACAAGCGTTCACAGATAGCAAATGAGATGAATAATAAATTAATCTGTTTCTTATGGTACTGGTCAGGATAGCAGGCTCTTTCTCAAGTAGTGTCATGGAATCTTTTACTTCCACCTGAACAGGCAGACAGGGCCCCATGAACAACAGTGGCCCTCCACTACCTCACCCAAGTTACCATTCATCATGTACAAGATTGAACAGTGATTATCAGCAGGTTATTTGACTATGGTGGCAGGGGAAGGGCATTGCAATCCAGCACAATCTTATCTGATGTCTACAACAACAAAAACTGGCATTTATGTAGCACCTTTAACATAGCAAAACATCCCAAGGCACTTCACAGAAATGTTATCAAAGAAAACTCGACACCGAGCCACATAAGGGGATATTAGGACAGGTGACCAAATGCTTGGTCAAAGAGGTAGGTTTTAAGGAGCGTCTTAAAGGAAGAGAGAGAGGCAGAGAGGCGGAAAGGTTTAGGGAGGGAATTCCAGAAATTAGGGAAGATAGAAACTGGAGTAGGCTATTCAGCTCCTTGAGCCTGTTCTGCCATTCTATTAGATCCCTTGATACCTTAACCTAAGAGAAATCTATAGATCTCAGTCTTAAACATTTCAATTGACCCAGCATGCACAGCCTTTTGGGAGAGATAGTTACAGATTTCCACTACCCTTTGTGTGAAAAAGTGCTACTTGAGTTCATTTCTAAATGGCCATGAAATTCACTAAAAACATAGAAACATAGACGATAGGAGCAGGAGTAGGCCATTCAGCCCCTCGAGCCTGCTCCGCCATTCGATGAGATCATGGCTGATCATCCAAACTCAGTACCCTGTACCTGCCTTCTCCCCATATCCCTTGATACCTTTAGCTTTAAGAAATATATCTAACTGATTCTTGAATATATTTAATGACTTGGCCTCAACTACCTTCTGTGGTAGAGAATTCCACAGGTTCACCACTCTCTGGGTGAAGAAATTCTTCCTCATTTCTGTCCTAAATGGCTTACCCCTTATCCTTAGATTATGACCCCTGGTTCTGGACTCTCCGACATTCTTTCTGCATCTAGTTTGTCCAGACCTGTCAGAATTTTATATGTTTCGATGAGATCCCCTCTCATTCTTCTATACTCCAGCGAGTATAAGCCTAATCGACCCAATCTCTCCTCATATGTCATTCCTGCCATCCCAGGTATCAGCCTTGTGAATCTTCGCTGAACTCCTTCCATGGCAAGAACATCTTCCTCAGATAAGGCGACCAAAACTGCACACAGTACTCAAGGTAAAAAACTGCCTAAAAAAAAAGCAGAGAATCTTACAGCACAGAGGGAGGCCATTTGGCCCATCGTGGCTGAGCCAGCTCTCTGAAAGAGTTATCCAATTAGTCCCACTCCCCTGCTCTTTCCCCATAGCCCTGTAAATTTTTCCTTTTTAAGTATATATCAAATTCCCTTTTGAAAGTTACTATTGAATCTGCTTCCACCATCCTTTCAGGCAATGCATTCCAGAGCATAACAACTCGCTGAGTAAATAAAATTCTCATCTCTCCCTGGCTTTTTTGCCAATTATCTTAAATCTGTGTCCACTGGTTACTGACCCTCCTGCCAGTGGAAACACTTTTCCCCTACCTACACTGTCAAAACCCTTGATGGTAAAACAAAAACAGAAAACGCTGGAAGTATTTGACAGACTAGTCAGCATCGGTAGAGAGAACAGATGAGTTTGCGTTTCAGGGGTTAGGCCCTTTGAAGATTTCCAGCATCTGCAATTTTGTTCTTTTTGTTTAAGAATCATGCTGGGATGGTTATTGGAACCCAACCCCCAAAAAGAAACCAATCAGTCTTTGTTCCCATTCTCCATCTAGCCCCTAGTACATTTGGAGAAAGTCTATGAACTCTGCCATATTTGTTCCATGTGCCATTCCCTTTGAGCAACAATGGCTTTATTGGGAAAAAAATCGCAAAGAGCTCCCCCTAGTGACTCTGTGATTAAATTGTGTGTGGTTTGATATTTGGCTATACAGAACAGTGTGAGTTCAGATTCAGACCCCAGACTGTTCTGAGTTAGCTATTTTCAATCAGGCAGAAGTGGGGATACAGCTGTCCCTCAATATAACACATTTGTTGACAGCACTATTTTGGATGCAGTGCCATTTTTACTTGGCTCCAACAGTTACAGTATATTGTCTACTGCAAAATGGTAACCAAACGTTTTTGTAGTTAAATGAATTAAACAGAACATATCACACCTCATTACATCTGCTAGTCAGTGGCAGGTCTGCTATTGATCAATTTCGACAAATGAATTCAGTGAATGAATAAGCACTACAGATGATAAAGAATTAGCTACAATCGATTCAACAGCTTTCTGCTAAATCTGTCAAGTGTTTGCAATTAATTTTGCTACTGATTTAAATGACTAAGTGAGAACTGATAATGTTACAATTGAGCCGCATTTGATTAAGCAGGGCAGTTTGCCGTTGTTAAATCTGCCATTCTATTCGGTCTGCTATTGATAGCAGCATTTTGATGTGTAACAGTATCACTAATACAGTTATTTAAATGTGCTTCACATACAAGGCTTCTCTTGTTCCAGACAGTAGGGTTGTATCGAGGGAGGTCTCTGGTGGGGGGGGTTCAGGGGGGCCAGGTAAAAGAAAAACAATATATCAGCTAGGGTTCCCACTCCTGATCCCTATTCATGGCTGGAAAGTGTGTGTGTGTGAATATCAAGTGCAGAATGGGTTAGGGGCCAGCCGTGAGTTCCCCTCCCCCTTTCTCACCTGGTTAAATATCCTGCCAACACTTACTGTCTGGCCTCTCACACATGGACAGTTGGAAGACTGCTGCTGCTGCCTGTGGAAATGTGCCCTGGGATGAGACAGTCCCAGGAGAGGAGGTCAGAAAACTTGGAAAAAATATCAGTGTATCTATCATAGTCTAGCAGCAAAACTAGGCTCCATCCCAATGGAAAAAAAGTCTCTCTCAATATTATTTGAGAACAATGTGCAGTCACAGTTTCCATTTGAAGGTTGTGCCATTTAGAAACTCGGATCACTTTTCCATATGATTAGTTTTCCAGTTTCACCCTCAAATTCCCTAAAGTTATTTAAAAGGCAGATTAAAGAGTTTCAGGTAAAATGTCAGCTTCTTTTGATTCCACTATTTTCTTTTCAGTGCTCTGCTTTCATAGTTCTTACATAGTTTCTTCAGACACCTGCTGTCGATTTTCTTTGCCTACTTGTTTATAATAACACTTAGCATACAATGGCACAAAGCCACAAAGGAAACTGTCACCGTAACTCACCCAAACCAATGCCTGAATTGTAGGAAAACTTTATAGGCAGGTCATACAATCTTTCCATCGCGCTGCACCTCCACGCCATACAGTTATAGCAACAACACTCTGCCAAACGCATGAAATTTCTAATGATCACAGGAATTTCTTCAGCCACAGTTCAAATTCACTCAACCTCAAATTCAATCTTTCTGTTCTGCGCAGGGTCGGCAACTTTGGACGTATTCCTGGAGGTTCCATCACGTGACCTCCTGCCGCTAACTGCCCCTCGCGGTCAAACAGCCTTTTCCTCATCGCCAAGATTTTTATAACTAATAAACAAAAGTGTTTCAAAGAAAATGAAAAAAAAAAGCAAATTTTTTTTAAATGCCCCTCTGATTTTTCTCCCGGGTGGCTCGCAGCAGTGTCCTGGAGATGAATCCTTAACTCCTGGAGACTCCAGGACAATCCTGGCGGGTTGGCAACCCTAGGTCTGGGGCGCTGAATTTCCTCAGAGCCTGTTGGACCGCCTTAACCACGGTGGGCTGGGATTTCTGCCTGCTAGCCCAGGGTGCCCGTAACCCTGTTGGAATTCCTAGGGCCATGATATTTACTTGAGGTGGATCGATGCCCGTGCCGGTATCAGCAAAGCCGAGGCACTTCCTAGGCTGGCAGGAAAGAAGGAACGAGCAACGTAGGCCAGCTATTGGCCTTGAGTGCTGGCAGGTCCAGGCTAATGTGCTCGGATGTGGCAAGAACTGGCTCTTTTTCAAGAAGGCTACTCTCCTTCGCGATTGGCTGCCATAAAGAAACCAGCCTGTCCACATTTGGTGGTCACCACTTCCGTCCCCTAGCAAGCCATGTCTGTTTCATGCGTACATTACACTGGGGGCACTGGAGGTGGAGCTGGTGGGAATTCCACTGGGTGGCATAATTTCACCAGTCTGGCATCTTTCCCTGATGTCACCAGCAAAGGGGCTGGATGCAAGAACTGCATGCCCCCTACTCCTGGAAGCACTGATGCAGCCAAAACAGGGTGGAGAATCAGCACTCATGAGCCCCTGCCCATCCTAAATAGTGTTCTAACACCTGGAAGCCTGAGGAAATCCAGCCCCTATATGTGATTATCTAGCTATGAAAAGTTTTATATGCACCAATACTTATCATAAAGTCTACACTTATTCTCCAGAAGTGACCTTAACTCTCCCTAGCCTGACCACAGTCCAAGTAGATTGTAGGCTGTGTATTAGAGAGACTGACAAGTGGGACGTGGCTGGATTTTAGGGAGAATATAAACAACCCAATCTTTTATTATGGGGATTTAGCAGGGCTACTGGTCTGGGCACAAAGATAGCATTCCTTTTTATTGTTGTCACTGACACAGATGGAAATAGATGGTTCTGGAAACATGCATGGACGCTGCAGCGAAAATATTTTACAACAATTATTTTTTAACTGGGAAGGCAAACAATAAGGGAAGTGAGCAGCTAGGCTTGTGATTTTTTGTCTTACAACACTCCTGTGAAGAGCCTTGGGATGTTTTACTACCTTAAAGGCACTATATAAATACAAGTTGTTGTTGTTGTTGTGTTCAGTAAAAATAAGTTATAAGGTAAAGTTTCTGCCAGCAATAGGGCACCTCCTGGCATAGCTGCCAAGGTGTGCTCACTGGGAACCTCTACCACTGACTCCAGTGAACCTCCAGTGTCAGCTGTGGCTCAGTGAGTAGCACACTTGCCTCTGAGTCATGAAGGTTGTGGATTCAAGTCCCACTCCATGGACTTGAGCACATAAATCTAGGCTGACACTCCAGTGCCAGTGCTGAGGGGGTGCTGCACTGTTGGAGGTGCTGTCTTTTGGATGAGATGTCTGCTCTCTCAGGTGGATGTAAAAGATCCTAAGGCACTATTTCGAAGAAGAGCAGGGGAGTTATCCCCAGTGTCCAGGCTAATATTTATCCCTCAACCAACATAACAAAAACAGATTATCTGGTCATTATCACATTGCTGTTAGTGGGAGCTTGCTGTGCACAAATTGCCTGCCGTGTTTCCCACATTACAACAGTGACTACACTCCAAAAGTACTTAATTGGCTGTAAAGCGCTTTGAGATGTCTGGTGGTCGTGAAAGGCGCTATATAAATGCAAGTCTTTCTTTTTCTGGGATCAGGGGGAGGTTTCCACATTAGGAAATGGTGGGCGCCTACAACACTATGGGGCGCATCTAGGGCACCTGCCTGTCAAAGAGGCTGAAAAGTCCAGTTGAAGAGTGCCAGAGGTTGATGCCGGCATCCATCCGCCCCACCCCCACCCCCCCACCCCATACCCCATACCCTGCCCTCCCCCCTGGCCCCCTCATGGCAGCAGTAGGAAGGAGTGCAGTGGAAGGGCTTTGGACTTTCAGGGCCCTTGCGTTTCATTTGCCCTACTTTGTGACTCTGGCCACGCTATGTCTGATCTGATTAACAAAATCTGTCATTCAACAAAATCCCAGAATGCAATAATGACACATTTAAACTTAATTTCACTTTTTAGAATGCAGGTTTATGCTACGCAGTGGATCTCTACTTCTCTTAAACAAGAGATGTGGCTGTCAAAGCTGTTAATGTCACATGTATTGGGAGACCCAAAATCAGTCCCAAAATACGTCAATGAATCTAATTTAAACTTCAGTTAGGAGACCACCTGTTTGCAAAGAACAGCTGAGGTCAGTCCCAAAAATATTGGTGTTTACAGGCAAGATGCTACTGGCACTATATTAGAGCATAGATTGAATTGTGTGAACAAGCTAATGAAGCACAAACAAATGACAAGCGATTGGTTTTCCAAGCTATTCTGAAACGTGGAGCAGATATTTACCGTGATACTTTACTGCACATTTCCACACACAGTTAGACAACATTATTAAACACAGGCGATATTGGATATTGGATCAGCCGCCTGTTACACATCTCTCTCGATTATAGTTTCCATTGAAGTCATGGGCAATTTTCAACTGCCAGCTGCTCGTTTCTCACCTGAAAAACGAGGCGGCGGGCAGTTGAAAATTGCAAGGTTGCTGGGGGGGGGGGGGGGGCTGGCGAGGAGGAACCACAGCTTCACCGTTGATGCCCAAGGACAGTCTAATGCAATTTTCAGGCAGACCTGTATATGGGCGAGCAACCCACCCACCTAAAACAGGCGTAAGACTGCTTAAAGATACAATCGGGGTTTTACACTGATTATAGAAAACAATTGCAATTTTCAGGTACAAATGGGTGGAGTATGTGCCTCCCCCTATTTGTACCAATTGGTGAGCAGCTTAACCTGTGGTACTTAAAGGGACAGCTGAAGTCTGCTCAGAAAACAGCCCAGGAAATCTTTGAACCTCTTGGGTCCACAAAGAAGTTCCGCCTTGCTGCCGGTCTGAGGCGCCACTTCTGAAAGAGGAAAGAGAAAGCTTTAAGTGGTGCATTGCAAACAACAGACAGAAGTGAAAAAAAGGTTCTTGTGGTTTATTTCGAAGTAAGGTCTCCTTTACAAAACAAAAACACTTCACTACAGCACGAAGTGTGGCGCATGTATCGAGTCCTGGCACTCACAGCCTTCTCCCCAAATGCAGTGAATAGGCTGAAAGCAATGAGGTGACAGGGACCCTGAGGCCACTGTTTGATGGTGAATGTGGATGTCAGGCGTTGTCTCTTGTACCATCTGGCAACAGACCTGACACTAACATCTTGAGCAGCCTGCTGCCATTTCCTGTAGCCAAATAGCAGAAGTTACAAAGTTTCATTTTTACTTTATTTATTTATAGTCTGACTCTAATTATGCATAAGAAATCCTTAGTAGGGTCTTGAGTTTTGTGTCCCCTTTAATTTTTGGGGGGGGATCTGTAAACATTCATTTTCTAATGCTTGGAAATGCTGCCTTGCTTTTATACGATGCCTACCTAACAGTGATTAAATCTTGGCTAAGACATAGGCTGAATTACGTTACATGTTAGTTCATTTCCTGTAGCATTACCTGTGGGTAGTCTGGGCTCTGGGGAATGTTTGTGATGTTTCACTGCTAATCTGGCCTGTCCCTTTCAGGCCAGTGCTCAGGCAGTCTAAGTGGAGAAGTGATCTAAGTAGATACACGGGCCAATTAGAGGGTAATTGCTTTTGCTTTGGGAAGTTTCTCGGGATTGGCAGCCGCTAAGCCATGCCTCTTGCAGAGAGATCAGGGTTATCTGAAGGTCAGAAAAAACACATAACTTTCTCTTCTGTTTATATATAGGCCCTGAAATTGCATGGGGATCTACTGGCTGTTTTCAGCAATTTCTACCATTTCCCTGGGGGTTCTGCTGGTCTCCCACCAAAATTACGGTGGGAGATTAGTAGAACCCCCCATGGAATTTCATGGTTTATACTTTAGACATTTGGTTGCATTTAGTTGGTGTTTTATTGAACAAAACACAATCTTGTATATAAGAATCTTCAGGGCACTGCTCACAGGAAGTCAGAGGTTGCACTCTTTTATAAGGATAGGAATTATACCAATATATTATTCTGCTGCTAAAGTGTAGGTGTGTGTCTACAAAGTCTGACTTTATTTGTATTCTGCTGCTAAGGTAACGCTGTGGCCCCTTAAAAGCCCAAACAATAGGTGAGTTCATACACAGGCCAGTTAGCAAGCTGCCGACATTGTGACTCTGGTAGTTCTGTTGCTGAAGAGTTATTCTGTATGTTCCAAATGGCTGCCTTTTGAGTCTTTATACTTCTTTTCAATTGTGAAACAGAAATTTACATTGATTTGAAGTATAACAGACTGGGTGTGCTTGCACGCATAAAGTGTGTCTGTGTAAATATCGATTTGAATGCATGCTCTTTTGGTCTACAATGTACATGGTATCTCTGGAGGTACCATCAAAGGTTAAAGGTAATCTTTGAGAGTCTGGCGGTGTAAAGAGAGATGTTCAGTTTGTATCTGCAGGAGAAAGGAAGAAAGAGAAAGAACTTGCGTTTATATAGAACCTGACATCCTGAGCGAGGACAGCTAATGAGGTCATTTGGAAGTGTAGTAGCTGATGTAATGTAGGAGACGCTGCAGCCAATTTGCACACAGCAATCTGCCATGAACAGCAATGTGATAATGACCAGATAATGAGCTAGACATTCGGCTTCGTAGCGCCCGATTTATTGGCGCTATGGGTGCCGTTTTGTGCCGAAAATGGCATCCGTGCCGCACGCGCACACTTCTCAGGCTAGTTGCTGATTAATTTCTACTGGCTCTGTGGAAGTTTGTGGAAGTGTTTGGAGCTTTCCAGAGTTGTGCTGCAAGTGGAGAAAGGCTTGGTCCTGACTTCAAGGGTTCTGGTCAGACCACTTGCTCCCAGTCATGGGTGCTGTACTTGTCATCCTCCTTGGCCTGCAGCATGACAGGGAGATGGAGCAGAGGCAGTGAAGAAGGGGACAAGCTGCTCACAGAGGGAGGAGGAGAAGGGGGACAAGGGCTCTCAGCAGGAGGCCTTACAAACCTAGGGTCTTCCGAGAGCAGTTCTCTTACATCAACCTGAGCCAGGAACCGTGTGTGAGGTCTATGCTTTACAAAGGAGGTGCCCACAGAGCTCTGCCACCTCTTGCAACCAGACCTGAAGCCTAACACCAGGGCAAGGACAGCACTGCCAGTAGCTGTAAAGGAGACCATGGCCCTGAATTTCCTCATGTTGGGATCCTTCCAGGCTGGAGCAGGCAACATCTGTAACATCTCCCAGTTTACCGCCAACTGCTGCTTAAGAGAGGCGACAGACGCTCTTTATGCCAGGAGAGGGGACTTCATTTTTCTTCTCTCTGACTAGAGAGAAGCAGGTGGAGTGTGCATGTGGCTTTGCCAGGATAGCGGGCTTCCCCATGGTGCAGGGCACCATCGACTGCATGCAATTGGCTTTGCAGGCACCTCATCTGAGTTCGCTGCAGCAGAACTCATGTGCGACCTCGCCCTCTGGGGAGCTGTGCTACCCTTTCCCCCTGCCCTGGCTGCAGGCCACTCATGCCTGGTGTCTCACCGTGCAGATCCCACCTTTAACCTATCCTTTAAACTCTACGTGGAATGCCAGTATCTGAGCTGGTGACTGAAATCGAGTGACGGTGCTGCGTCTTCAGCATCATAATCATAGAATCATAGAAATTTACAGCACAGAAGGAGGCCATTCGGCCCATCTTGTCCGTGCCTTGGTGTTCTTCTATTCCATGCTCCTCCACCACTGCCTGGCCAGGTGTCAGCTCTTGGTTATCTGAAATGAGAAAGGCACAAGGTTAATGTTGTGGTGAGGGGAAGGGGAGAAAGCATGAGATGCATGCTTACACCATGTGTAGCTTGTAAATCAGAAGAGATTGTGGGATGAGGGGGAAGTGGGATGTGAGAAGGAGGATTACGTATGAGGATACCTGCATCTTGTATTGTTTCAGCCCCGCCACTGGCCACGGGCTCAGCGTTGCCCCTCCCAATAATGGCCAGCACCTGTCTCCTTCACTGGGGTCAGATTATGCAGATGCCCCTGTCCCCCGCTGGTTAGGTCCTGCTGGCGTCAGTTGTGAGCCATCTTTTCCTGCAGGAGAAAGGGAAGTGTGTCAGTGAGTGTGGTGCAATGTGTTTGGGTGATGTGGCTGTCATGGTTGAATAGCTGACAACATATGCAAGCTGTGAGATGTGGGTGTGAGGCTTACAGCAGTGGTAAGTGTGTGAGGGTGAGGTGAAGCTATGAATGTGAGGTATGAGTCGTGTTTGGTAGAGATTGTTGGTAGGTGAGTGATGGGGGTGTGGTGCATTGAGCAGTGTTAGAGGCTAGGGGTGCAGATGGTGGGATATAGCATTTGAAGTTAAATTCACGGACCTTGACCACTTGTGTGAGGTTATTAAACTTCTTCTGGCACTGCGTCCATGTCCTCGGGGCTATACTGCTGGCTTTCACCACAGTGGCTATCTACTCCCAATGTTCCCGCACAGCCGGCTCAACGGCTTTTAAATGGAAAAACCGTGCATGTGCGGAATTTTGAATGGGCTGCGCAGTCCATTAAAGGGGCCGCGTGGCCCCAAAAAAAATTAGAGGGAACAATTGTCTGCTCCCATTGGATTTTACGGATTTGCCTCCTGGCTCCCTGTGGATACAGGACCTCTCTTCTCGTGTTGACCTCCTGCACCAATGTCTCCAGTGCTGCACTGGAGAACCTTGGCACTCGCTCTCTCTTGTGTTGTGACATCATTGTTTTTTCTTTCCTCCTCTCACTCACTTCCCCAGCCAGTTGATTCAGCTGCTGCAGGCAAAATGCGCCTCCCCCTTAAGAGGCGCAGACTACCTTTAAGAAGTGCAGATGAGCTTTAATTGGTGCTAGCCTTGCATGAACTTGGGCCCCCTGCTGAGCATTCAGCCACTCAGAAGCGCGTTCTGCGATTGGCTGAACACCACAATCATGTTCATCAGCAGGCAGCATGAAGATAGCGTGCTGCCTGAATTCCTTTGAACGGGTGCAGGGTGATCGAGCATCGCGATCACCGCGTCCGTTTTTGGGAGCAAACAAATTTTTAGCCCTGTGTGTCTCTCTCTCACCACTTCTCTGATCCTGGTCTCTCTCTTTTTCTCCCTCAGCTTATATTTTAACAATACTTGAGCAAAAGTCTTCACTTCACATTTTACCCAATCAGACCAATACAGTCAGTACAACAATATCAGATGGTAGTTTCCAGGCCAGTCATACCTGTTGTACTTTGGAGACAGTGTTCATTTGCAGATGACTTAAGTCACCATGTCCTGTCTAGTGTAGGTTTTATTTATATTCTTTTTATTTAGTGATACCGCACTCCCAACATTGAGCCTTACTGAATGGGAGTGCAGGGGGGAAATACCACTCAACACTGTAGCCCTGAATCTCCAGCCACTTGTTTAGTGAGGTATCAGTGACAGAGGCACACTGAAACTAATTTTCCCTTGATGTGCCTGAATGAGAAAAATACTAGACGCACTTGCACATCTGAAATGATCCAAAGTGACCTGAATTTGGATTTTCTGTGTTAATCCACTTTGCTGCAAGCTCCTTTGCCATCAGATGCCATCTGAAGCTCAACTACAACCACAAATATAAATATAACTTGTTTATTTAACCTACATTTCCCCCCCCAAAATTTGAGTCATTTCCTGGTTGAGGGGGAGGAGGGAAAACAATTTTTAATCATGCTTCCACTCCCCCAATTGAATGACGGGCTACCTTTAAAGAGGAGATGGTTCGTGTACAGTCGAGGTACATTCCCACAAGGGGGAAAGATAGGGCAACCAAAGTCAGAGCTCCCTGGATGACGAAAGAGATAGAAAGTAAGATGAAGCAAAAAACAGGGGCGTATGACAGATGTCAGGTTGAGAATACAAGTGAGAACTGGGTTAATACAGAAAGTTCAGAGGGGAAGTGAAAAAGGAAATAAGAGGGGGAAAGAGAGAGAAGAGAAGAAAGAAAGACTTGCATTTATATAGCGCCTTTCACGACCACCAGACGTCTCAAAGCGCTTTACAGCCAATGAAGTACGATTTGAAGTGGAATCACTGTTGTAATGTGGGAAACGCAGCAGCCAATTTGCGCACAGCAAGGTCCCACAAACAGCAATGTGACAATGACCAGATAATCTGTTTTTGTTCTGTTGTTTGAGGGATAAATATTGGCCAGGACACCAGGGATAACTCCCCTACTCTTCTTCAAAATAGTGCCATGGGATCTTTCATGTCCACTTGAGAGAGCAGACAGGGCCTCAGTTTATGAAGAATGAGGAGAGGTAATATAAACTAAAGGGTAAAATTCTAAAGGGGGTGCATGGACAGAGAGACCTGGGGGTATATGTGCACAAATCATTGAAGGTGAGAAAGGTTGAGAAAGTCGTTAAAAAAGCATACGGGATCCTGGGCTTTATAGGTAGAGGCATAGTGCTCGATTTTGCCAGGCCCGAGGAGGCGGGATTGGAGGCGTGTGAGGTGTTAAAATTGCAAAAAATGGCGGGCGGAGCCGATCCCGCCTCCAGCCCGCCTCCGAGCAATTTTCCCAGAATCGGGGTTTCAGACCTTGTTTCCATCCTGCCTTCAAGGGGCGGGATAGGCCCTTAAGACACTTAACAACCAGTTAATTGCCTCTATAATCCCATTTTGAAAGGCCTTTCTGATTTTAACACATTTCCCACGTCCTGCACGTCTCCTCTGGAACACGCCAGGTAATCCTGGCGGCCTCACAAGTGGATTGCTTACTAACAGCTGCAGCTCCACCATTAAAAAAGGAGTTTTCACCAATGATCATTTGCAGGTGGCAGAACTTTGTTGTCTCAGGTCTGGGGGAACTTTTAGCAGGCATACTCATTGTTGTGGAAGTTTGGAGCCTGACACCCATCTCCAGTGTGACCTCCTGGGAAACCCCTCTCCCCGCCTTGACTGAGCGCTCCCACAACTGAGGTATAGAAACATAGAAACTTAGAAACTAGGAGCAGGAGTAGGCCATTCGGCCCGTCGAGCCTGCTCCACCATTCAATACGATCATGGCTGATCATCCAAATCCAGTACCCTGCTTTCTCACACAGAATCCCCATCGAGCCTGCACCGACACATATCCCACCCTATCCCCGTAACCCCACGTATTTAATTCCCCCTAACATATCCCATCCTATCCCCGTAACCCCACATATTTAATCACCCCTTAACACTAAGGGACAATTTATCATAGCCAAATCAACCTAACCCGCACATTTTTGGACTGTGGGAGGAAACCGGAAGCACCCGGAGGAAACCCACGCAGACACGGGGAGAATGTGCAAACTCCACACAGACAGTCACCCGAGGCCAGATTCGAACCCGGGTCCCTGGCGCTGTGAGGCACCAGTGCTAACCACTATGCCACTGTGTTGCCCAGAAGCATGTGAACCATTTATTTCCTTTCCTCCTGGACATCAGATTCATATGAAGACCAGCCGCGGCAGCAGCAGACCCATGAGCAACAGCAGCACCAACAGCAGCAGCAACAACAGGAGCTCCAACCTGCTGTTCACCCACCTGAAGCTGCACAGGCCAGAAGGCACCAACGCACGACCACATTGCTGCCCGGGATGCAAGGGATGCACTCACGTTGGCCAGATTTGCTTAGCCTGCACAATCAAACACTTTTGCCTCGCACCTTCTTACCAGAGCATTGACAATGGACAAGAACCTGCGGATTCCTATCACTCTGACCACCATACTGACAATTGCAAGTCACCCTAAGCCCTCAATGTGGAAGTCCCATTTGCGAGATGACACAGGTTGCAACTTCAATAGTTTGCCATCAAATCTGTTTATCATAACATTACAAGGATGGCTTGTCAAAAAACAATACAACAGAACACCCAAGTGACTACCCTTGTGACTACTTGTGCTTTATCTTCCTCTTATGCGTGCTCCTACGTGGTGCTTCCCCTGTGGCTTCAGCAGATGTGGAGATCCCTTGCTCACTTTCTTGCTGCTCCTGTCTCGACACCTTTGGTGTCCGTCCTCTGGGGTTGCAAGCCTGTGAGGGCTCGGCAACAGTCTGCTGCTCCTGCAGCTGTGCAGGGGCTGAGATGCCCATCTAAGTTGGGTGAGGACTCTGGTGGGGCTCTGACCGAGGGCTTTGCAGTGGCATGGTCATGTGAGCACTTGGAGAGGAGCCCCCACTTCCTTGTTGTCTGCCATCAACATCCCTCTCATGGGTCAGCCCCACTTCAGAGCTAGCAAGTGGCTTGACAGCACCTTGCTGCACTTCAGGGGGGCCATGAGGACCCGTTTCTGCACTGGAAGTCCTACTCAAAGGACTTCCATAAAGGTCTGGTTTCTATGCTCAATAGCTGACCATTGCTCCTCAAGAGATGTCAGTCTATTCTGAACAATGACCATGTTTTCAACACTCTGGCAACTTAGCTCCTCCATGGCCGTAGCCATCCTCTCCTCTACCATAGCCATCCTTTCCACGGAGGTTGCCATCCTTTCCGTGATGATGAGTTCATGCGCCAATGCCTCCACAAAGGCTCTGCTCATGTTCGCAATGGACTGCTCCATTCGCTCCACACTCGCAGTGACCCTGGAGACAAAACCTGCCAGAGACTCCTGCACCTGTTCCTGGAGTTCAAGCACCGCTCTCCTTCTGGATGGACCCGGAGGCAGAGGGTCGACATGCAGCTGAGCCGAGCTGGCAGAGTCCTGCACCCTCCGACGAGGACTCTCCACTGCTGTCCCTGTCTCCACCATCTGCTGATGCTCACTTGTGAGCTGTGATACACCAGGTGACAACACTACTCTATCTCGTGAAGGTCCCACCGAGGTGTGAGTGTCTGCGCTGGTGCTGGGTGCACTGAATTCTGCTGACGCTGCGCCCTCAGAGGTTGCAGCTTCCTCTGAGGAGTCTTGAGGCTCAGGCTGTTCCTCCTGGACAGTGGGGACTGGAGCTGTCGATGGTCCTGTGGGGGAGTAAAGGAAAGAGTTAAAGATGTGAGGTAAAGGTTGCATGCACATTGAATTGTGCAAATGATCATAAGTCAATCTGTTAGAGCATCAGAATCATTATCAGTCACTCATGCAATGTCAATGAGAGAGATGCCAAACTATTCTGTCACCAGCTTGCTGTGATGCGCCCATCTGTCCGTCCCCCACTTGCGAATTGTCCTCGACACCGGCGATTTCCAGGACCGCCTCCTTCGAGGTGGTGAGCTGGGCTACTGAGGGTGGCCCTCCTCCTGTCCTCGCTCTTTCCCTCTTATTGTGGGCTCTCTTTTCCTGCAATGAGGGACACAAGTGGAGTTTGAGTGAGAATGAAGGAGTGAGTGTAGAGAATCCGTAGCATAGATGCTTAGAAGGAGACAAAGGGCCCTCCCTGTGTGTTGTAAGTTGTTGTCATTGCATCACAGTGGTAGGGAGTGTGAGGGCTGCATGGTCGAATAGTTAAGTGAATGTGACCATAGAGAGAGAGGGAATGGGTAAGGGTGCAGGGATGTAAGTGTCAATTGGGATGTGGAGGAAGAGGTTGGCAAAGCAGAGTGCTGGTGAGGAGAGGCAATGGGGATCAGATTGAGGGCGATGGGAAAGTCAAACTCACTTTTCCTGTGCGGAGAAGGTCATGAAACCTCTTCCTGCACTGCAGCCAGGTTCTGCGGCACATAGAGATTGAGTTGACCTCCTGGGCCACTTGCATCCACACAGCTTTAGTCTGCTGGGGAGGCTTTTTCCTCCCTGTGGAAGGGAAGAGCACCTCCTTATTTGATCTTGCTCCCGTCACCAGAGCTTGGAGGGAGGCCTCATCGAGCACACTTTGGCCTACTGCTGGACATAGTTGCTGAATGAAGCGGTCACAACAATGGGCATAAAGTTTAAAGTCTCCAGAAGAAGCAAGGCTGCTTGCAGGCCTTAAATCCAGCAGCATTGATGACATCATCGGAGGCGACTTTCTGTATGAAAAGACTCATTGGGCCAGGGGTTCCCACACGCTGGAAATCAATTGCCCAATTAGGGCAAAATCGCACTTTTTTCCCACTTCACATCGGAGTCGGGGTCCTGACACGAAAACCACCTGACACGCCCCGTGCCTCCAATGGCAAAATCGAGCCCATAGAGTACAAAAGCAAGGAAGTTATGATGAACCTTTATTAAACACTGGTTCGGCCTCAACTGGAGTATTGTGTCCAATTCTGGGCACCGCACTTTAGGAAGGATGTGAAGGTCTTAGAGAGGGTGCAGAAAAGATTTACAAGAATGGTTCCAGGGAGGAGGGACTTCAGTTACAGTTAGACTGGAGAAGCTGGGGTTGTTCTCCTTAGAGCAGAGAAGATTGAGAGGAGATTTGATAGAAGTGTTCAAAATCATGAGGAGTCTAGACAGAGTGGATGGAGAGAGAAACTGTTCCCATTGGCAGAAGAGTCGAGCACCAGAGGACCCAGGTTTAAGGTGATTGGCAGAAGATCCAAAGGTGACATGAGGAAAAACTTTTTTATGCAGCGAGTGGTTATGATCTGGAATGCACTGCCTGAAAGTGTGGTGGAGGCAGATTCAATTGTGGCTTTCAAAAACAAATTAGATAAGTACCTGAAGGAAAAATTTGCAGATCTATGGAGAAAGGGTGGGGGAGTGGGATTAGCTGAAGTGGTCTTGCAGAGAGCTGGCACGGGCTCGATAGGCCGAATGGCCTCCTACTGCGCTGCAACGATTCTATGAGTCTATGATTCTCATTGTTCTATTTCTCTCTGTGCGTTCTGTTTGTCCTTATTATTCCTCTGCTCTGCAAAGCACTCTGAGACGTCTTTGTGTACATGAGGAGTGCTATCGAAAGGTAAATTGTTCGTATCCATTGTAGCTGGAGGCTACCAGTTTCCCAGTAAAGTTTTCCCGTGCCAAAAACCAGTTTGTGAACCTGCCACGAAACATCAATTAAGCTCATTAAGTGTGAGAGGTGCCCAATTAATACGGAGCCATATCGCAGTTTCTGATCACTTGGAGTTGTTGACAATAGAATGAATAATTTTTTTTTCAAATAAGGCAATATGGCTTTTGTTTCTGTTGTGACGGCCCTTTTGCACGTAAAGCCAAAGAAACAAAAGGTGAGGGCACACAGGGGCAGTTCACTCCGCGCTAGACCAAATACAAGGCAGAGAGCCTGCAGGGCCTGAATATCATAGCTTGAACTGTTGGAAGACGTTAAGGCTCTCCAGGGATACAATTACTGAACTGTATCAAATTGCAGCAGATGACCTCAGGGTCTTGTCAGAATGGAATTGCTCTGTCTGTGGCTCTGGATGGTCACCATTGGACTGACCTTGTTTTTTTGCAACTAATTTGTTCCATTCTGTTGGGGGTAAATTCATGGCCATTATCCAGGGTGTGATGTCCACCTACATTTAGACTCAAAGCAATTTCATAGAGATGCAGGATAACAATTCCATGCAATTGTTGCTTTCCTAAAAGGTTTTGGGTGTCATTGACTATACAACCACTAATTCCATGGCCCAGGTCAACTGTAAAGGCTTTCATTCAAGCAAATATATACAAATAGTCTGTGGATCTTGAATGTTAATGCAGAGTCACAGGGATTAATGGATGACTTCATTCATGTCAGCCTTTAAAACTGTGGGTCAATATTTTAGGGAGTACAAATGCAAGGGGAATTCAAGGGGGAGAGATCACGGGGACAGGCAAGGTGGGAGAGATTGAAAGGGGCCACTGAATGCAAAGGATGAGCAATGAAGAGAGAATGCACAGGGATGACAAGGGGGTGAAAGAATGAAAAAGGTGGCAAAGGAGCAGAGAATACCAAGGAAGGGCAACTGAGAGAGACGACAAGGTGTGAGAAGAAAGGAGATAATACATGGAGGAAGAAGAGGGGCAAGTGAATGCAAGGGGAGGATGGAAGAGAATTCTAAGTAGATGTGGATGGGGGAAGAATACAAAGGGGGAGCTGGGTAAGAATGCAAGGGAAAAGGGAAATGGATCAGGAGGGGAGAGGGAAATTGGATGGTAAGTGGAAGGGTCGAGAACCAGAGGACACAGATTTAAGGTGATTGGCAAAAGAACCAAAGGTGACATGAGGAAAAACTTTTTTACGCAGCGAGTGGTTAGGATCGGGAATGCACTGCCTGAAAGTGTGGTGGAGGCAGATTCAATCACGGCTTTCAAAAGGGAATTAGATAAGTACCTGAAGGAAAAACAATTGCAGGGCTATGGGGAAAGGGCGGGGGAGTGGGACTAGCTGAAGTGCTCTTACAGAGAGCTAGCACAGGCTCTATGGGCCGAATGGCCTCCTTCTGTGCTGTAACCATTCGATGATTCTATGATTCTAGGTGATTGGATGCCATCAAAGGCAAGAGGGAAGATGGAAATTGAAAGGAAGAGGAGAGTGAAATTGATGGCCATAAAGGAGGAGACAAATGAATGAATAGATGGGAGAGTGAAATTGCTGGTAATGAAGGTGAAAGGAGCAAAAACTGAGACTGGTGCTTTGGGGAAGGGCGGAACATCTAGGAGGTTAGTGCTTTGTGGGTAAGAAAAAAGAAGCTGGGAGTGGTATTTTGGGGTTGGAGAAGGAAAGATAATACCGGAATTTACTGAGAGGGGATGGGGAGGTACTGGGGGGTGGGGGGGGTGCGCGGGGCAGGGGCAAAGAGTGGCAACATGAACTCTGGGTGGAGGGAAGACTACCAGCTTGAACAGGGGAGCGTGGAAGAAGAGTACCAACTTAATTAGATTGGAGGGAGGAAGAGTGCCATATTGAATTGATGAGGGAGGGTTGAATGAGAAAGTTGGGGAGATTTTCATCTTTGGGCACTTGCTGGATAACTGTGACATATTGTTTTTGCTGGAATTGTCTGAACACAATGGGGGAGAAACTGGCTAATGCCCGAAAACGGGAGTGGGGATAGGGGTACGCGGTTAACCCGTGCCTGTTAATTTCGTTGCAGGCAGCACTTTCAATTGGTGCTGCCTTCTCGTTTAAATGCACCCGCCGCGTTGTTCATTGACTGCGTGCATCAGCAGGGGGCCCAATATCGCAAGTGGCTAGCGCTACATAAAGACAGCCTGCACCTCTTAAAGGGGAGGTGCATTGTGGCTGCAAGAAGTGGTGGGAGTTTTTTCAAGAGTCAATCTGGCTGTGATACATTGAGCAATGGCTGAACATGCAAGAGAGCGAACACCAAGGTTTTCAGTCAATGCACTGCAGGTCTTGGTGGAAGAGGTGGCAAGAAGGAGAGACGTCCTGTATCCGCTGGGGGGGGGGAGGGAGCGGGGGGGGGGGGTGGCAGGAGGCCCTGCAGACATACGCTCAGGAGGCAGTGGGTGCAAATAACGGCAGAGGTCAATGCAGGAGTGTTGCTCCAAGAACATGGATGCAGTGCAGGAAGAAGTTTAACGATCGCACACGAGTTGTCTAGGTGAGTGAATTCATCTTCAAATAGCACATCTGGAGAAGTGAAGGAAGAACTGGAGGAGGACAAGCACGCCTGCATATTTTAACCCCCATGAAGGAAATAGTGCTGGCGATCATGGGAAGGGGTATCACTGAGGCCGTGGCCACTGGCAGGCTGGAGGGATCGATGAGGAGGGTATCTGCATACCTAATCCTCCTTCTCTCATCCCACTTCTCCCTCATCCCACAATCTCTTCTGACTCACAAGCTGCAGATGGTGTAAACACACACTTCGTACATTCTCCTCTCCCCTCACCACAACCCAACCCTTGTCCCTATTTCATTTCAGATACCCAAGAACTGAAGCCTTCCCAGTCTGTGGAGAAAGAGTTAGAAGACAGTGAAGTTGAAGAGACACCATCACTCGATTTTACACTCGCAGGCACCAGCTCAGAGACAGACACTGCGCATATTTCAGAGGCTAGGATGGAGGAGGGATCTGCACATGGTGACACACTGGGCTCAAGTGCGCAGGAGCCAGGGTGGGTGGGAAAGGATAACGCAGGTGCCAGCTCGCCAGAGGGCAAGGTTGCACATGGGTTCTGCTGCAGAACAGTCAGGTGAGGACTTTGATGGGCCAGGCTATCGAAGATGGCTGATGGGTGCACATAAGTAAAAGCCTGCCAGAAAGCCTGTGCACAACGTCCGGCACCAACTTGGCACAGGGCATTGCGCAGACCTTGGAGCCCATCCTTTCCAACATGGAACAGGTGATCACCTCCATCAGCTCACCTGTGGAACCCAGCGTGATGCAGCTTCTGATGGCCAATGTCACAGCTTCCATTGCAGCACAAACAGCTTCCATCAAAGGTCTGAGAGCTGCAGTGGAAGCTCAGATGGCTCTGGATACCTCTGTTCAAAGGGGCTTCCGGGGTATCACAGCAGTCCATCAATCTGTTATCCAACAGATCAGTAGGATTGCTGAGATGCCATTCCGGGGAGCGACAGTGACTCTGTGAAGCGTGAACCTGCTGCCCTCTCTCAGGATGACAGCATTCCTGCTCCCACCCTTACCACTCTGCCACTGCCCTTGTTGTTGCCTGTCAGACTGCTGCCGCCCATGCCAAGCTGGTGCCGTTTGAAACCGGGCCTTCTGGGCCCAGTGTTTTCCGAGGTCGCCTTCCAAGGCCATCTGCAGTCTCCTCAATTGAAGGTCAGCAGCCTTCCACCACCCATGCTGCAGCCATTGGGGAAGCACCTTGTAGGAGCACTAGGAGAGGCAAAGGCTCAAGGAAAACAGGCACTAAGAGAATGCACAAGGGTGATTCGTTTATTTTTGTTTGCATTATGTCTTGATTGAATTTATAAATTTGGATTGGAATGTGCATTTTCTGGTGGATTTTATTTTTGTGTTGTCAGAAAGATGACGATGTAATGGTCAGTGATAGAGGAAAGGTAAGGAGTGTGGGGAATGGGGAGTTGTGGTTGAAGTTACTGGTATCACTCATGAATTATTTCATCACATAGAGCTCTGGCAGAAAGGGGCTGTATATGCTGTAGCCTCCCTCCCTCTTCCTCTTCCTCCACTTCCTGTTGCACTTCCTCCTCCTCCACTCCCTCCACTTCCTCCTCCTCCTCCTCCTCTTCCTTGGCCTCCTGCTCCTCAGTTTCTCGCCTGATGGGTGGTGGCAAGAGCTGTTCGCTCATAATGGCCAGGTTGTGCAGCGTGCAGCTTACTACCACAAATCTGGATACGCGCTCAGCTGAGTACTGTAGGGCTCCTCCAGGCAGTGGAAGCGTTGCTTGAGGATGCCAATGGTGTGCTCTACGATGTTCCTTGTGGCAGCATGGCTCTCGCTGTAGGCCGGCTGTGCACATCTGCGTGGGTTCCGGACCGGAGTCATGAGCCATGTCGAGTGGATAACTCTTGTCGTCCAGTAGCCAGCCTTTGACATGCTGTGGTGGATCAAATACAGGTGGCACAGAGGACTGCCACATAATGAAGGAATCATGACTATTACCAGGATATCGGGCATTCACCTGCATGATGATCTGCCTGTGGTCACACACCAGCTGCACATTGAGGGAGTGGAATCCCTTTTGGTTCAGGAAAATGGCCGAGTTCACATAAGATGCACACAGGGCAATATACGTGTAGACAATGGCACCCTGCACCATGGGGAAGCCTGCAATACATGCAAACCCTTGTGCTTGCTCCGCCTGCTTGTCTCTGGCAAGAGGGAATGAGATGAAGCTGTCTCTTGTAAGATTTCCAAAATTTGCAGATCCCCAAAAATATATCGAAAGGAAAAAATAAGGACTTTGGAACTTTAAAGGAAACATGCCTGGACATGTACGGCACGTGGATGGTCTGGGAATTCAAAGCCCAGCAAACATTAACATTTGGACAATAGGCCCTGGGGAAAGGCCGCCCCACCCAAAACACAGAGCCCATAGGAATGCTAGGCCGAGCAAGGAGCCCAAAGCAGGAGAACAATGCAAGCTTCCATGGAGCAACAGCGCAACAGGATGTAAGCCATTTGATTTGGTTTAGCATAGTTGAAAGCCCATCAAAATTTTAACAAAGACAATAAACAGGCCTCACCTGAAAACTCATTGCATTACGAAACCAGTTTTTCGTGAGGAGTTTTGTGGGGGGGGGGGGGGGGGGGGGCGGGGGGGCGAAAAGGACTATAATTGCAGCAGGAGCCAAGATTTCTTTCTCTTTCGACTCGCCGACTACGCTGGAACAAGGCTCTCTCGCAGCACTGCCCAGAAGCCACATGGTAAAGGAAGACGTTCGATGACCAGAATCACCATCGACTTACCTGGCTGGATTTTGTACTGTTAATACCCCTGTCTGGTGAGCATTATCCCTGATCTCCTGAAACCGAAACCTAGCTAGAAGTGGGATTTTTGGGAGGGATAAAGGTTTTGTTTTTTTTCTTGTATACTGTCAATTTGCCTCGCCTGTAACCGTGTGCTCCCCAAACCTGTTTAAGTGTGAAGTGTGTTTGAGTTTGTTACCTTTTAATTTTAATAAAAGTTATAGTTCTTTCATTGGAACCTGTGGTCTACTGCATCTTTATTCACAAACCCTAAATAAGTCCAAGTTTTGAACCTGGGGCGTGGGAGCGATTCGAACCGCTCACTGAGTCAGGGGAAAGGCTGACTCCTACCACAACCACACCCTACACTCTCTGTGTATAGAGAGCCTCAGTGACCGCCCTTGTGCAGCAGTGCACTGCGAACTGTGAAATGTTGTTTATATCTCCAGCAGCAGCCTGGAAGGAGCCAGACGCATAAAAGTTAAGAGCCACGGTCACCTTGACAGCCACAGGCAGTGCTGTCCTTGCCCTACATTGAGGTCGCAGTTGTGACTGCAGCAGTTGACAGATTTCAATCTGACCTCTTTTGTGAAGTGAAGATGTCGCAAGTATTGGTCCTCGCTGAGGTTGAGGTAAGAGAATTGATCCCTAAAGACCCTTAGCTGATATGGCCTCCTGCTGAGTGTCCTTTTCCTTCTCCTCCTCCTCCTCCTCCCTCTTCTAGCAGCTTGTCCTGCTCTGAGGGCTTCTCTTCATTCTCCCAGGCCTGCTCAAGTCCCAGGGGAAGTCCTACCAGGCCACCAACATCTGGAAGCAACTTGTTTCAGCACAAGATTTTAAATGAACAATAAAGTACTTCTGCACCGGCCCAACCACTCCCTGTAGATTATTCAAACTTTAGTCAAGTATAGGAAAGCTCCAAAAATGTATACAATTGCACCAGCAGCCATAAGAAATAATGCAGCAACTGACCTGTAAGTAGTTCATGATACCTTTAAATAGCGCTGATGGGGGGCGGGGGGGGGGCCTTCATTTCGTTTAACAGCGTGTTCTGCTGTGCGAGGTTAAAACAGGGCGTAGCCTGAAGCGTGGAGTTTGAAAATGGCCACACTGGCATCAAATCAGTGCTACACATTGATTGATGTTATAGTCTGCCTGCTCTGCATGCTGCCGGCGGTCATTAGATGCGGGCGCGCGCAAACCCCTTTACCAAGATGGCGTCCGGCACACTTCCCATTTCCGAGTGTTAGGAGATGGTGTAGCACCTAAAAAATGGGCAATTTCTCCCCCATGTTTCTTTAATACTTTCTTGGGATATGGGTGTTGCTGGCAAAGCCAGCATTTATTCCCTATCCCTAGCTGCCCTTGAGAAGCTGGTAGAGTTATGTCCAAGTCGGGATGTTGTGTGACTTGGAGAACTGTGGACTCTCCAGTCCATAGGGATCTTAATGCAAGCCCGAGTACTTGGTTTATTCATGCGCCTCATTATGATTGTAACACTGGGCCTGTGCTTATTCCAGGCACAGCCCCAGTGATGCATTGCCAAGTATATCTCAGTATTGCATAGTCTCCACACCCGTATCCTCTTCACTGCAGCTGGGAACTGAACGGTTTGCAGGCACAAAGAAGAGGAAAATGTTCCCTCATGTCTCTGAAAGGGTGTGGAATTGGATGTGATGCAGTATCTTTGTGAACTGGGGTGGTTGAATGTGGGAGAGTGATTGTTGAGGTAACTTTCTGGTAAACAATAGTCTGGTTGAATGATTGAAAAAGCAAATGCCACTTTTCTTTACCTTTTAAATGAGAAATAAAAATCTATTAATTATGAAGTGTAAAAATGCTTAAAATTAACCAGAATGTATTGTTTTTAATGTAAAAATTCAAAACATTTTTGGGGCTACATTTCCCACACCCTCACAGAAAATATACCAATTTTATACCGTAAACATTTTCCCCTTCAGCTTTTCATGTATTTATGTTTTATTCCTGCAATACAAGTGAAGGAATCATTTAGAGTACAACGCCCATGTGATTACTTGTCCTCACATGTCTGGGCCGTTTTTTGAGTAGTCAGATTTTTTGGAGCTGTTGATCAGCTTTTGCTAGTTTTCTCGGTTAATATGTACGGGACTCCTTCCATCTCAGCCCGACATCTTCAACGTTGGCTTTTGAATGTAGTTACCAACTTCAAAGGTGTCTGTTTGGGGATTTGGGCTACAGCTTGAAGAAAAATGCCTCATGACCCCAGTGCACAATCCACAAACGTAGACACAACATAGATACAAGCAAGCACATAAGATCAATGTCCTTGAGCTGTAATTTCAAAACCATGACAGCTTGTGGGGGTGGAGGTTTGGGGGGAAGGGGAGAGAGAAATGGATTAACAGTGCACATAAGTGCAGAACAGTTCTGGTCTGCTGTATGCATATCCCATAACTTTATTATTGAGGAGCTTCACTCTGAATTAAATAAGGAAGGCGCGGACAGCCTAACTATGGAGAACAATGGACTCCAGGGGGCAGATCTTGACATTGTGTGATAGTGTAAAATGGGTGGTAGTGAGTCGGAGGCCATTTTACATCTCTCCCGATTTGATCTATTTTGCTATCACTCGTTTTACACTATCGCACAAAGTGAAGATCTACTTCCAGCTGCCTGCCTTAGAGAAGGTGAAGTAGCATTGACACAGGACATTACCAACCCATTTAAGTTAGGGCACTGTCCAGTGTAGGATGGGAAACTTCAGGAAACTGACTGGCAGAGACCAGGTAGAAGGATGAGCCCCAAAATTGTGAGTCCCAGCTCCCGACATAGAGTCTCGCTCAGCTGGGGCTCAGATTGGAGCACGAGCTGCAGCTGGATTTTTGTGCTCTCGATGTTCTTGCCAATAAAATTAATTACTCCACAGTATTTACTTGTAAAGACCAGTAATAACAACTCTTACAGGAGCAGGTCTTGACTTTGTGTAAAACAGGTGATAGCGAGTAGGCAGCCCATTCTACAGTTCCCCTGAGGTTTTTTTCCATTGACTTCAATAGAAATAAATATCATGAGAGGTGTAAAATGGAATGTCGTTTTACACTATCTCATAAAGTCAAGATCTACTCCTTATTAATGTCTTAATTTTCCAATTTGTCTTTTAAAGTTTTAAATCCTGCGCTTTATTTCTACATAACTAAAAAAAAACTTTCAATCCCTCTTTTTGCTATTGATAATCCACCTTTCTATTTATCGCTAACTCCATTTACAACAAGTTACATCAAATCTACAGCACAGAAACAGGCCATTCAGCCCAACTAGTCTATGGCGGCATTTATGCTCCACAGGAGCCTCCTCCCACCCCTCTTCATCTAACCTGATCAGCATTTCCTTCTATTCCTTTCTCCCTCATGTCTTATCTCGCTTCCCCTTAAATGCATCTATGCTATTTGCCTCAACTACTCCTTGTGGTAGCGAGTTCCACATTCTTATCACTCCTTGGGTAAAGAAGTTTCTCCTGAATTCCCTACTGGATTTATTAGTGGCTATCTTATATTTATGACCTCTAGCTGTGGACTCCCCCACAAGTGGAAACATTTTCTCTACATCAACCCTATCAAACCCTTTCATAATCTTAAAGTCCTCTATCAGGTCACCCCTCAGTCTTCTCTTTTCTAGAGAAAAGAGCCTCAGCTGTTCAACCTTTTGTGATAAGTATATTCTCTCAGTTCTGGTATCAACCTTGTGAATCTTTTTTGCACCTTCACCAGTGCCTCTATATCCTTGTTATATTATGGAGCCCAGAACTGTGTACAATACTCCAAGTGTGGTCTAACCAAAGTTTGATACAAGTTTAACATGACTTTCTGCTTTTCAATTCTACCCCTCAAGAAATGAACCCCAGTGCTTGGTTTGCTTTTTTAAATGGCCTTACTAACCTGCATCGCTACTTTTATTGATTTGTGAATGTATACCTCTAGATCCCTTTGCTCCTCTACCCCATTTAGACTCTTATTATCCAAGCAGTAAGTCGCCTCTTTGTTCTTCCTACCAAAATGCACCATCTCACACTTATCTATAATGAAATTCATTTGCCAATTACACGCCCATTCTGCAAGTTAATTAATGTCCTCGTGTTTTGTTGCATTCTTCCTTTCCCTGTGGAACACCACTTCCCACCTTTTGTTTCTAGATGTTTTTCAGTTACATATTTGAGTAAGGATTCCATCATCTTTCCTACCATCAATGTTAAGCTAACTGGTCTATAGTTCCCTGGACTTGTTCTATCTCCCTTTTTAAATATAGGAAACACATGAGCTGTCTGCTCGTCCTCTGGCACTACTCCCTTTTCTAATGTTTTTTTATATATATGTGCCTCTGCTATCTCTTCCCTAACTTCATTTAATATGCGTGGATGCAATCCATCCAGATAGGGGTTTTATCCTCTCTAAGTTTGATTAGTTTATCAATTATTGCCCCTTTCTATCTTAAATGTCTTTATATCATTTTTGTTCCCTTCTTCTAATGTCATGCCCAACTTGTTAGTCTCCCTGGTAAATACTGAGCAAAGTAACTATTCAATATTTCTACCATTCTGCTGTCATTACCTGTGTGTTTATCTTGCGTATCCCTTAGTGGCCCTATCCCTACCCTGATTTTTCTATTGTTATTTATGTGTCTATAGAATGCTTTACTATTTCTTTTTATGTTCCTTGATAATTTAATTTTGTAGTACCTCTTTGCTTTCTTAATGGTTTCTTTGATTTCTTTCCTAACCTTTTCGTATTCCCTTTTATCATCCTCTCCTTTACTGTCCATGTACTTAGAGTATGCCTTTTTCTTCAGTTTCAGTTCCCCCCCCTTATGCCTTTATTCATCCATGGTGTTTCATTATTGGCGAGTTTGTTCTTGTTTTTTAGCGGAATATATTTCTCCTGAGCTCTATTGATCACCGTTTTAAATATTTCCCACTGCTGTTCTAGCTCTTCATCAAATTTTCTTTTGCAGTTTACCTCCCCTAGTTCCAATCTCATCACCTCAAAATTAACTCTTTCCAATCTATTACTTTGGTCTTTGTCTTACTTATGTCTTTCTCAATCACTATTTTAAAACTTTATTATGTTATGATCACTATTGTTTGATGTTCTCGTATGCTTACATCGCTAATCTGCTCGGGTTCATTTCCCATTACTAGATCCATCAATGATTCCTCTCTGTTTGGCCTTTTTATGTACTTCCTGCACACACTGTAACAACTTCATTCCCTTTTCCCCTTTCCCTACCTCATATTGCCAGTTTATTTGGGAATAGTTGAAATCTCCCATGATTATTATTTGATGTCTGTTACTCATTTCAAAGATTTGCCTACATATTTCTTGCTCCAATTCCCTTCCACTATTAGGTGGTCTGTAATATACCTCAATTAACATGATCGATCCCTTCTTATCCTGTGTCTCAATCCAGATAGATTCTGTTTCTATCTTAATGTTAGTTATGTCCCTTTTTTCTACTGCCATGACATTGTCTCTAATTAGTACAGCTACCTTCCGCCCCCATCTTCATTCCCTAGCTTTTCTAAATACATTATATCCTGCAATATTTAACTGACAGTCCTGTTCTTTATGTAGCCATCTTTCAGTTAACCCGACTACATCTGGCTCCTCGCTACGAGTTATTGCCTCCAGTTCCCCCATTTTGTTTTGGATGTTGTACAGGGAATTTATTTTGGTTTTATTAGTTGTTCCCCTCACTTTATTTTTGACAGTCATTTTATGCTTATGTTCTATAACTGTATTTGTTCCCTGACTGTTCAGGTGGAACCCATCCCAGTGGTATAGCTCCTTCCTTTCCCAGTACTAGTGCCAGTGTCCCGTGAAATGGAACCTTTCCCTCCCACACCAGTCTTTCAGCCATGCATTCACCTTCCTGATCGGTCAGTCTCTATGCAATTAGCATGTGGCTCAGGTAGTAATCTCGAGATTACCACCCGCGTGGTCCTGTTCTTTTAATTTAGTTCCGAGCTACTGATATTCCCTTAGTAGGACCTCCTCCCTTTTCTTCCCTGTGCCATCCTAACATGGACTACGACAATTGGATCGTCCCCCTCCCTTTCCAAGTTCCTCTCCAGTTGCTCCAAGATATCTCTTACCTTTGCACCGAGTAGGCAACACACCCTCCTGGACTCTCGGTCACAACTGCAGAGGACGTTATCTATCCCCCTCATTGTTGAATCCCCTATGACTACAACTTTTCTATTCTGCTCCTCCCCCTGTTGGACTGCCTCTTGCTCCACGGTGCCATGGTTAGTATTCTGGCCCTCCTCCCTGCAGCCTTCATCCTTATCCTCACAGGTAGCAAGTACCTGTTGGACAGGACCAGTGTCTGTGGGACCTCCTTCTCTGCCTCCTCTAGGTTCACCCTACCCTGCTGACTGAAAGTCACACTCTCCCCTTCCTGCACCTGTACTTTCCTCTGAGGAGTGACTGTACTCTGCAGAAAACGATCCAGGTATTCCTCCCCCTTCCTTATGTGTCAGTGTCTCTCTAACTCGCACTCCAGCTGAACGACTCTGAGCTGGAATGACTCACGGCAGAGACATTTCCTACAGATGTGGCAATCTGGGACAGTCTCGCTGTCCACAAACTCTCACATATCACAGTCTTGACATACAGCCTGTGCTGTCATCTCTAATATTTATTTATTTATTAGCTAGCAGTACTTTATATCTAGAACTAATAGAATCACTTGAGGTCTATTCTTAATTAGCAGATTAGTTTGATTTCAAATTAATTAGTAATGAATTACTCTGATTATTTATTATTTATGTATAACAGATACTGATTTAATGCAATTAAAACAGAAAATGCTGGAAATACTTAGCAGGTCAGGCAGCATCTGTGGATAGAGAAACAGAGTTATTGTTTTAGGTCGATGACCTTTCGTCAGAACTGCAAATTGGATCCCTTTAATGTTGGTTTCCTCTACTTAGTCTATTTTGTCCCCTTATATTTATTGAGGTTATTTAGCCTCTTGGGTCTATTTGTTTAAGTAAAGGATATTATGCTCTTAATACTTAAGATAAATGATAAATTAAACACTTAGCTCTAATTCCCCGGGTTCCGCCGCTGTTTAAATCTGCTGCTCTGGATCTCCCGATAGGCTCAGTTATCCTTAGGTGATTTGTTGCATGATTCCCATTCCTCATAATTTTTAGTTTCCTGTATATTTTTAAATAAACAAAAGCTTGCCTGGTTTTGGAGTGGCGTGCAGTAGTCTCTTGAAGGTTAGGATGCTCAACACCTGGTAACTATGGGTGGAGCATGTGCAGCTATGATTTAAATTATATCTCTTCGCTCTGGAGCAAAAAGCTCAAGTTGAACAATTAACACCGGTACAGCCACAATGGGCTGAATGGCCTCCTTCTGTGATTGTACGATACTCTCCCTTCCTATCTACCACTTCCCACCTCCCACTAGATGATCCAAGCAAGATTGGGAATTTGGTGTCTGTGTGTCAAATCTCCCTGGAGATTACATGGCTGCGGAGTTTGGGTGGGGAGGGAAGAGGTTTTTAATCATGGTGCTTCGGCCATCATGGTGTGGGGCAGGATTGATGGACCAGCTGGTCTTTCCCTGTCTGTCAATTTTGTATGTTTGTATGTTCGCAAATCCATGTCCGACAATTCAGTGCATGGCTGCATTAGCCCAGTGTTGGATCTTTAAAAGATAACAAAGTAAAAGTTCCCCTGATGTCTCAGCGGGCACGATTTTAAGTGGCGCCCGAAAGTCACGGTGCTATACTTTCTCCCTCGTTCCCACATGCCTCATTCTAACATCCTCAGTGTATGTATGTCATAGAACCCCCAACGCAATTTTTAGGTACCAATGGGCAGAGTGTACACTGCGCTTGTTCTGCCCTTTGGTACCACCTGTGGAGCGGCTTAACCAGCGATCCTTAGGGACTGCCATAAATTGCTCCAAAATCAGTTACGTTTTAAAAAAAATCACTTTTGAGCATTCATGCTCCACCTGGCCCCACAAATATCTTCCTGCCTGCTGCTGATCCCTCTGTGTGACCTCCACCACCACCCCCCCCCCCCCGCCCACTGGATTGCTTCTCCCCAAGGAGAAAATCTCCGGCTTGCCCCCATAATGGAGTCTTCAGAATTCCCACCTAGATTATGGAATTGAGGCCTGGTCCTTCCTCAAGGGACTTTGGGAGCGTGGCGCAAGTGCTCCTCCCACTGCCTGCCTGAAGTCTGCTCCTAGTTGCAATTGACCCCAGTGAGTTTATTCAGTGAGTAGCTGATCTGTACAGACCAGGATGATTTCAGGTTTGATCCCTGTTTTACGCTGAGTTAGCGGCTCTCAGCTGGGGTGCTAGTAAGGGTGCCTTAGCGCTTCTGAATTACATAGAAAGGCATAGAATTTACAGCACAGAAACAGGCCATTCGGCCCAACTGCTCTATGCCGGTGTTTATGCTCCACATGAGCCTCCTCTCACCCCTCTTCATCTAACCTTATCAGCATATCCTATTCTTTTCTGTCTTATCTCTCTGTGCTTATCTAGCTTTCCCTTAAACGCATCTATGCTAATCACCTGAACTACTCCTTGTCAACGCTCCCTCTAAGCTGCGCAGCTGCACGGCCGTACAGCTGTCTGCCGGTCCCGCACAGCCTGGGACCGGCTTTTACAACGTGAAAATTTGCGCATACGCAAAACTTTGAATGGGCCGCGTAGCCCATTAAAGGGACCGCGCACCCAAATTTAAAATTAGGGGAACATTGCTCCTTGTGGTGGTGAGTTCCACATTCTAATCACTGTCTGGGTAAAGAAGTTTCTCCTGAATTCCCTATCACATTTATTAGTGACTATCTTATATTTATGGCCCTTAGTTTTGGTCTCCCCACAAGTGGAAGCATCTTCTCTACGTCTACCCTATCAAACCCTTTCATAATCTTAAAGACCTCGATCAGGTCACCCCTAGCCTTCCCTTTTCTAGAAAAAAGAGCCCCAGCCTATCAATCTTTCCTGATAGGTATGACCTCTCAGTTCAGGTATCATCCTTGTGAATCTTTTTTGCACAGCTTGGGAGCCCCAATTATTTTTCATGGTCATGCCTCATTATAATAGAATTGAGGAGCTGCCAACGTTGAACGATGGAGGGAGGGGCAGGAAATCCAATGGCTCCGCGATGGAACTATGCCAGTAGATTCTCACGGGGTGGGGGGAAATGAGGTAATCCAAGGGGGTGGAGCCACAGAGGGCGTCCACCAGCAGGCAGGAAAACAAATATTTGTAAACTTTTTTGGAGTGGCGTGCAGCGGTCCCTTGAAGAAACGCTGCTGTGGTCGTTCTATGCTCAGTTCCACTGGGTGGAGTGCACGCATTGTGTGCCCCGCCCACTGGAAGACCACATTTGCATTGGGGTTCAAAGCATGTCTTAGGACGCTAATTTAAATATATTAATGTGGCTCCTGCCTGATTTGGGCAGGAGTGCTGGCCACCTAAGTCTAGCCTTGTTCTAAAATCATATTGGCCAGGTCTTGGTAGCAAGAGAACGGTCTTTTTTTTAATATTGTCGTCTCGCTACAACCCAATTCATGCTGAAAAACGGACAGCAGTGAGGTGAAAATCGCCCCCCTCTGTGTATGGAGCAGAGCACTCTGAGCGTGTAAATCGTTAGCTTTGTGAATCCTGCGTTTCGTGCTCACTCACGAGGTCTCAGTTAATGACTAAATAAATAACTGACTAATCTCTGATCAGTTGACTTGCTATAATGGAAAATCTTTCTATTTTTGCAGCCGGTGACGATACAGAACCCCCCTTCAGGCCAGTTGTACTGTGTCCAGTAGCAGCACAAATTACAGCCACAGGACTAAACTCCATCTCTGCATCGGTTGACATTTACATTCTCCACAACATTTAAAGCAGAGACTGCTGGTGCGAAGCAGTTTGCGAGTTGTTTTTTTGCGACTGAAGCTACCACCAAGGCAGTGACATGGTGACGGGTCAGTGTTTAAAGGCTCACCTCCCACAGCGCTACAAACCTGCAGACTCACCTTGACAAATCATTCACTACTGTTTGTACATTTTTATAGAAGCTGTTGCATCATTTGCCCCACCCTGCTCATTATTACGTAGAACATACAGCACAGAAACAGGCCATTCGGCCCAACTGGCCTATGTTGGTGTTTTTATGTTCCACACCAGCATCCTTCCAGCCTATTTCATCTAACCTTATCAGCATATCCTTCTAAATATCATTATAACCATACAAAGCCCATTTTCTTTATGGTTCAGTTGCCAACAAGTAAATTCAAATTAAGGTCTGAAGCAGAACATCTTTATCTTAGCATCTCACTTTCGATGGTTGGTCTGTGATTGTTACTGTAATAAGTAAAATCTTTTGGTTCAAGCCACACTGCAGGACTTGACCACATGATCTAAGCTGAAACTTTAGTACAGTAGGTGCTGCATTGTCAAAGGCGCCATTATTCAGATGAGACATTAAACCAAGTTCTGCCTGTTTAAGTAGATTGTAAAGACCTGAATGCACTATTCAAAGAATAAATCTCCCTGAGTCTTGGCCAACATTCCTCCCTCCACCGACATCACTAAGAAAACTAGATTAACTGATCATTCATCTCATTTGCTGTATATGGGGCCTTGCTGTAGGCACATTAGCTTCTTTGCGTTTATCTGTATATCAACAGTAACTGCACATAGAAGTAATTCATTGGATGTGAAATGGTTTGTGACATCCGGATGGCATGATAATAATGTATTATATAAATGCATCCTCTCTCCCCCTCCCACCCTTTTCCTCTCTCTCTTTCTCTCTTTCTTCCTCTCTCCCCCCCTCTTTCCCTCTCTCTTTAAAGTTGTACAATATCTACATAGATTGTTTGATGAGAAAAAGTGCCTAAAATTCACCTCTGACATTCTTGTGAGATCTGCGTACCAACAGCATACTTAACCTGCTGATCTTCTACTCATCAAAGAGAACAGAGCTTATAACATTTAAAACGGTGTAAGCTCACCGAAATTTACTTACAAAATTGGTTTTCAATAACTTCTGTGCAAATCTCCTTAAAGCATAATTTTGTGATATTGACTAATGGAATCATTTTTCCTGATAATTGCATCCTCTCAATTCTGGGAACATCTTACTAAATCCTTTCCTGCCTTTTCTCCAGTGCTTCAATATCCTTTTTGTAGTATGGAGATCAGAATTGCATACAATACTCCAAGGGGGAAAAATTCAGTATCGCCCCGTTTGGGGCGCGATTATCGGCCTGGCGCAAAGTTTAGCGCCTGGCGCTAATTATCGCCTCCGACTGCAAACTTGGCTTTTATCGCCCTTGGAGGTGATTGGAGCGCTAAATCAGGCGCTTCACACCTGTCTTAAGGCGCAAAGGCCGAGGAGCGAGGCGCTACCTCAGAGCGCTGGCGAAGCTCATGTGATGTCAGTCAGCAATGGAACACAGACACAATGGTGCCGGCCAGTTCTTAAAGGGTTGATCTTGCTCTCCATCCACATCCTGCTCATTGTAGCCTTGAATCTCGGCCTGGAGAGACCTGTACATCAAATTTGCTGGAAAGAACAATGGAGAGTACCAGGGAAAGAGCTCAGAGTGCATCCCCCACAGTCTCTTCTAAATCGATACAAGGAAGGGCAAATAAAAATGAACCTGCAAAGTGCTGCTCAGTACCCAAAACTCCTTCACACAGCGTTGAATCTCTCCAGAAGTCTCTCTCTCTCTCTCTCTCTCTCTCTCTCAGAATGCGTGGTGCAAAAATGTCACCAACAAAAAAGGCAGGAAGTGTTCGCCTTTAAATAGCGCTCCCCCAGTCCCTTCCTGACTGCAAAACGCTCCCCTCAACCTGTCGTTGCTAGCGGCAGGCGGTAAGGCAGGGGGCGTCACTCAATATCCGGTCCGGGGCGCTACCAGGGCGTTGCGCACTTGACTGACGTCACGATCTACCGGCGCAGGAGATCGTGGCGGTAGTGTTTAGTGCCGCCGCAAAATGTCTAGTTAATTTCGTGAGCGGCGCAAACATCGCCGCGCCCAGGCGCTAGTTGCTTTGCGCCCCATTAGCGCCCTCTTAAGGTGCTAACGGGAGGCGCAACCAACTGAATTTTCCCCCCCAAATGTGGTCTAACCAAGGTTCTATATAAATGTCACATCACCTCCAGAAATTTCACTTTTTAGTGGAAGAAGTAGAAACTGAAGCTATTTCAATTAAATTCTGGGTCTGCTCAGGTTTCTCAAAAGTCAAGTCTTGTGGGTAGGCTCGTTTTGCGGCTGACTATACTGCTGATTAATTGCACACTGTGCTTTTCAGCCTCCACCTCCTCCATTGGCATTTTAATGCTGATACCCTTAATGACCACTTATTGCACGGTTCGCTGATGGTAGCATTTTAGCAGGCCATAACACAGCTGCCCACCAAATGTATCTTCTGGCTAGGGTTCAAAAGGACACAGTAGTCCACTGTATCAAGATGCCTCCTCAACCTAAAGGATGCTTCCTTATAATCCATACATTTGTTTTACACCCATGAAGCTCCTTGGCTAAAGCTATCTTGATGCAGCAAATTAACAAGACAAACCCTCCAATAATGACAGAGCTTACCATCTCTGCTGGTATGTCTCTCCTGATTGGTGGTTGCTGGTTTACTGCCATTGTCTAATTCCTTTTCACCTTGGCTTTGCCTGGACTAAACTCTATCTTGTGTTTAGCATTCCCACAATTTAATTCCATTCTAGTTGCTTCAGCACCTAGCAGCTCCTCCTTGCTTTCTTGCTGTCCTTTGCCGGCTCTTAGCTGCAACTTTTACTTTGGCTTGTGCTTTTGTTCTCCACTAACAGCCAATCAAAGTAGTGGAGCTAGTTAGATCTCTCTCTGTCGAATCTCCTCCTTCTCTGAGGTGTCTGGCTGAAAGATATCTGAATCCAATCTCGCACAATGCTGACTTTCAGCCTCAGCACTTTAAACTTGCCAGAAACAAAGGATTAGAAAAGGCTCTTCTCTGATTTAGGCCAATGTCATTGCAGGCTTTTTGCACCAGTCAGGAGGATTTACCAATCCTCCAGGTCTGGAAAGTTTAAAGAGCTGAGGCTAAATTTTGACTGTTACAAATTCCAGAATATTCAATCTAAAAAGGATGTGAAAAGAGTAAAAACCCTTAGGCCATCCTTAGCAAGTTCCGAGTCTTTATAGCTATTCTAGTTGTCAGGAAGGAGAATATAGGACACAGATGTGGAAGTCATCACTGAAGAGAGCTTCATCAGTTTAGATTTCCAACTAGTTTCACTTACTTGTTTGACTAAATAGGAGAGAACAATGGCACAGGCAAAGGCAAGAAGTGCAACTAAGGGACCAGTAAAGGAGGTCAAGAGAAGGCAAAGGAGAACCTGTTGGGGATGAAGCAGCTGGAATGGAAGTAGGTTGTGGAAATGCTAAACACTGTGATCAGGGAATTCTCCTCCATGGAACCTATTCAAAAGAAATCCAATTTGGGATCATGCTGATCCTGGGAGATTTCAATTCAAAACACCCCACGTGGAGCAGACAGTCCATCAAGACTGCAGGGACAGAGTTACTGGACATAACTAGTGATCTGGGCTACAGCATCTTGAAGCTTCCAGCCCACTTACCACAGCAACAGCTTCAGCTCCTATGATATGCTTAACCTCGCCATTGCAACAGCAGCTGTGGTCAGCAAGTGCTCAGACCTAAAGGTTAATGAAAATGTGGGGAGTGACCATATGCCAGTTCTGTTCACACTTGACCTCCCTGTCCAAATCCAACCATCCAGAAGACTAGGCTGGGACTACAAAAGAACAGACTGCACTGCCTTCAGGCAGCATCTAGCAGAGAGCATCAACCACCAGATAATCTGCGAAACCAGAGCTGGCCAGTAAGCAGCTGGCTGATGCACTAATGGAGTAGCAAAAGCAGCAATACCTATGAAGAAGGATCCTGGTGATAGGGCTGCAGTGATACCCCCAACACATCACTTGGCTGTGCTAGTCTCCAAAAGAAGTAAGCACAAGGGACAGGATGTGAGGATTGAGCTGTTGTCAAAACCAATCAAGACCAGGAGAAAGTAGAATTCCTGGGCATCATTTTCCAGAGAAATACAGCTTGAACAGGGCACATTGACAACATCACTATCAGGACATAAGCCAGACTGGAGCAAGTGTGAGTCCTCTGTGGAAAGAAGCATGGAGTAAGCCCCAGAAATGTCCTCAGACTATACAAAGTCTACATCCATCTGATCCTAGGATATGGCCATCTAGCCTAGTGCACTACGAGTCAGCCACAAATTGGGTCTACTAGCAATCCAGAATCGAGCGGCGAGCTGCATCAGGACCCCCGTTTGGCATCTGGAGCTCGCCTTCGAAATTCAATTGAGGCCTGTGCCTGAAATTCGCGGTGGCCTCTTTGCTGCCGGAATGGACGGTGCGCTCCTCCGGTCAGTTGGCCAAAAGTCAAAATTGACCCCATGGATTCTAAACCTGTCAGAGTTATACTGGTTAAAATGATTTGTTATCATGCTACAATGTTAAATAAACATGCTAACTATTGTGGTTAAGAATTAGCTTGGCTTAGAAGTGTTTTGAATCAGAAAGTTGTCAATTCAAGCTCATTCCAGGATTTGAGAACATAATCGAGACTGATACTTCAATGAAGTACTGAAGGAGTGCTACATTGTTAGAGGGGCTCTCTTAGAGGTTATACGTTAAACTGAGGCCTCATCTACCTGTTCAGGTTGACATAAAAGATCCCATGGCACTATTTGAAGAAGAGCATGGAGTTCTCCCAGTGCCCTGGCCAACATCTATCCCTGAACCAAAAACAGGTTAACTGGTCATTTATCTCACTTGCTGTTTGTGGGACCTTGGGTGCTGTGTTAGTCAATATAACAAGAATGACTACACTTCAAAAGGAATTGATTAGCGGTTAAGCACTTTGTTACTTTCGAAGGACATGAATGGTGCTATCTAAATGCAAGTTTTTCTTGAATTTTATTAGTGGTTGTAACTAATTCAACAAGTACTGTTGCATTACTAAAGCCTATTTCTCTTTAAATCAAGCATAGAATAAGTAGTTTGCATGACACATGCATTTAATTATATTATGGGAAGTGTGCCTGTCTTAATTCAATTGAAGAAAATGTAAATAAGTTAATAGCAATTTCACAGGAAGACAGGTGAGATCTGTAAAGCTGGTTAATGAGCGTCTGAAGCATTTTCAGTGTTCCTTCACATACATATAGCTATGGCACTACACCAAATGTGCACAGATTCAGCAACCTGAACACCTGAAACCTTACACTGTGGGCCCAGATACTGGTTCAGATCTTTTACAAAGATGGATCCCAGTTTAATGAAATTATATAAATTAGCAGCGATTTACTCTCCAATGAACATGTCTGCTCCCACTGAATGTATTGCTCAAACTGCCAAAGGCATAAAATTAGTGAAGATAGACGGTTCTTCAAGCACGCACACACATGTAGTATAAGGTTCAATTGTAGGATGTTATGTGTAAATGAGTTTGTAACGCACTTCACTGCAAAAGGAACGTTGGCTCAATTAGCTTTTCACTCTGCTCATTGTGCTGTACTTTATACTCCGTGTAGGCTGAGGGCTCATTTAGCAAAGCTCAGCATTCATTCCAAAAATTGGAATTTGTCTAGTGTTTTGATTCAGACCACTGACACTGTATAGAACTGAACTCCGAAGATTCCAAAGAAGCAAATCGTGTGTATACGGCTTGAAGCCTCTTTGTTTTCCTAGACAGGAGTTATCCACATTCTTTTCTCTACAATTCCCCATTAATTGTACTGGGACTATAACCTTACCTGGCATCAGCTACCAAAAAAACAAAGAGAAATGTAACAAATGTCCAGCTGGTTGGTTTCCAGAATGATTCAAAGAGCACTTATCTCTTGTTGTTGAAACCAAAATAAATCTGAACTGCTTCAAGTGAGTTTTTTTTATTAAATTAGGTCCAAACGTTTGGAATAGAAAAGCATTATCTTAACTCTTACAGCATTTTTGGAGGGGGAAGGGTGAAGAACAGTTCTTCCATTATCCAGTTCCCCTCAGATCAATTACAGCCTTAAATATAGGTTACTACAAGACATGTCAAACAGCCGATTTTTTGGGGGGGCCGGGGGGGGTGGGTTCTCAACAAAAGAAACACGAGCCTTCGTATCAGCTAACACAGTCCTGTCAGTGAAGGCCGTAGCATGTTTTAAAACAAACCCAATGAAAGCTTTATGAGTGGCAAAGGGTAAAACAATCTATTGTTCTGCACAAAAAATAATTTTCCATTGTGTCTGCACCAGTGATGGGTGTCTGAGATATCCACGGTCTGCCAAAAACACAGTAATGCGTAAAACTGTCTATCAATAACCATTTGTAACCGAGATCAGGGGTGTACAGCCTGCAGCCTGAGGGTCACATGCAGCCCTGAGCCCAGGAAACACTGTCATATTTGTTGTCATTTGTTGCTTTATGTTGCTTGAATTCTGCGGTTCTGAGGCTTGGGAAGTACTATTTCAGCATTGTTGCCTCATTGGTGGATACATCTTAAATTAGAACATCATGACCTGTCAGTATTAGCAACCAGAGATATATGCAAATCAATAGGGACATGGATTTAAACTGTAGCTGTGGCTCCCAAGGCTCCATGGTATGCACTGATGTGGCCTACAAAGACAAAAACTTGGACACAGCTGACCGAGAGAGCAGGCTTATCCTCATAGTTTCGACAAGCGTAGTTTTGGACTTCAATGAGCACAATTAGTTCGGGCTATCTAGTTAGAACTATTTGCTCGTGTGGATGGCAGACACTGGCACAGACTGGTTTTAACTTCTATGTATTTCTATGTAGGCCTTGAAATTATACTGTGTGATTCTAACATATGAATGCTTAATGCATTTATATGAAATTCCTCTGGCCTCTAAGTAAATGGAGTTCAATCTGTTTAAAATGAGTTAAGGCTCCATTTAAAATAACAAGGAAGCCTACAGCCTCGCCCAACCCCGATCTCCCTCTTTCCCCACCCCACCCGATAACAGGCCTCTTCCCACAAACATCCCGATCACAGGCCTCTCCCACAACCCACACGATCACAGGCCTCTCCCACAACCCTCCCGATCACAGGCCTCTCCCACAACCCTCCCGATCACAGGTCTCTTCCCCCCAACCCTCCCGATCATAGGCCTCTCCTACAACACACCCGATCACAGGCCTCTTCCCCCCAACCCTCCCGATCACATGCCTCTCCCACAACCCTCCCGATCACAGGCCTCTCCCATAACCCTCCCGATCACAGGCCTCTTCCCACAAACACACCCGATCACAGGCCTCTTCCCCCAACCCTCCCGATCACAGGCCTCTTCCCCAAACACACCCAATCACAGGCCTCTTCCCCCAACCCTCCCGATCACAGGCCTCTTCCCCAAACACACCCGATCACAGGCCTCTTCCCCCAACCCTCCCGATCACAGGCCTCTTCCCCAAACACACCCGATCACAGGCCTCTTCCCACAACCCACCCGATCATAGGCCTGTCCCACAACCCTCCCGATCACAGGCCTCTTCCCACAACACACCCGATCACAGGCCTCTTCCCCCAACCCTCCCGATCACAGGCCTCTTCCCCCAACCCTCCCGATCACAGGCCTCTCCCACAACCCTCCCGATCACAGGCCTCTTCCCACAACCCTCCCGATCACAGGCCTCTTCCCACAACACACCCGATCACAGGCCTGTCCCACAACCCTCCCGATCACAGGCCTCTTCCCCAAACAAATCGATCACAGGCCTCTTCCCCCAACCCTCCCGATCACAGGCCTCTACCCCAAACACACCCGATCACAGGCCTCTTCCCCCAACCCTCCCGATCACAGGCCTCTACCCCAAACACACCCGATCACAGGCCTCTTCCCCCAACCCACCCGATCACAGGCCACTTCGCCCCAAACATCCCAATAACGGGCCTCTTCCCCCCAACCCTCCCGATCACAGGCCTCTTCCCCCCAACCCTCCCGATCACAGGCCTCTTCCCCCGCAACCCTCCTGATCACAGGCCTCTCCCCACAACCCTCCCGATCACAGGCCTCTCCCCCCAACCCTCCCGATCACAGGCCTCTCCCCACAACCCTCCCGATCACAGGCCTCTCCCCCCAACCCTCCCGATCACAGGCCTCTTCGCCCCAAACCTCCCGATCACAGGCCTCTCCCCACAAACCTCCCGAACATAGGCCTCTCCCCCCAACCCACCCGATCACAGGCCTCTTCGCCCCAACCCTCCCGATCACAGGCCTCTTCCCCGCAACCCTCCCGATCACAGGCCTCTCCCCACAACCCTCCCGATCACAGGCCTCTCCCCCCAACCCATCCGATCACAGACCTCTTCTCCCAACCCTCCCGATCACAGGCCTCTTCCCCCAACTCTCCCAATCACAGGCCTCTTCTCACAGCCCTCCCGATCACAGGCCTCTGCCCCGAAACCCACCCGATCACAGGGCTCTTCCCCAACCCTCCCGAACACAGGCCTCTCTCCATCCCTTCAGATCATAGGCCTCTTCCCCCAACCCTCCCGATCACAGGTCTCTCCCCCCAACCCTCCCGATCACAGGCCTCTCCCCACAACCCTCCCGATCACAGGCCTCTTCCCTCAACCCTCCCGATCACAGGCCTCCTCCCCCAACCCACCTGATCACAGGCCTCTTCCCCCAACCCTCCCGATCACAGGCCTCTTCCCCCCAAACCTCCCAATAACGGGCCTCTTCCCCCAACCCTCCCGATCACAGGCCTCCTCCCCCAACCCATCTGATCACAGGCCTCTTCCCTCAACCTACCCAATCACTGGCCTCCTCCCCCCAACCCTCCCAATCACAGGCCACTTCCCCCAACCCACCCGATCACAGGCCTCTCCCCCAACCCTCCCGATCACAGGCCTCTTCGCCCCAACCCTGACGATCATATGCCTCTTCCCCCAACCCTCCCGATCACAGGCCTCTTCCCCCAACCCACCCGATCACAGGCCTCTCCCCATCCCTCCCGATCATAGGACTCTTCCCCCAACTCATCCGATCACAGGCCTCTCCCCGCAACCCTCACCGATCACAGGCTTCTCCCCCCAAACCCCCGATCACAGGCCTCTTCCCCCCAACACTCCCGATCACAGGCCACTTCCCCCAACCCACCCGATCACAGGCCTCTTCCCCCCAACCCTCCCGATAACAGGCCTCTTCCCCACAACACTCCCGATCACAGGCCACTTCCCCCAACCGACCCGATCAGAGGCCTCTTCCCCAACACTCCCGATCACAGGCCTCTTCCCCCAAACGTCCCGATCACAGGCCTCTTCCCCGCAACCCTACCGATCACAGGCCTCATCCCCCCAACCCTCCCGATCACAGGCCCCTTCCCCACAAAACCTCCCAATCACAGGCCTCTTCCCCCAACCCTCCCGATCACAGGCCTCTACCCCCCAACCCACCCGATCACAGGCCTCTTCCCCCCAAACCTCCCAATAACGGGCCTCTTCCCCCCAACCCTCCCGATCACAGGCCTCTTCCCCCCAAACCTCCCAATAACGGGCCTCTTCCCCCCAACCCTCCCGATCACAGGCCTCTTCCCCGCAACCCTCCCGATCACAGGCCTCTCCACCAACCCTCCCGATCACAGGCCTCCTCCCCCAACCCATCTGATCACAGGCCTCTTCCCTCAACCTACCCAATCACAGGCCTCCTCCCCCAACCCTCCCGATCACAGGCCTCTTCCCCCAACCCACCCGATCACAGGCCTCTCCCCATCCCTCCCGATCATAGGACTCTTCCCCCAACTCATCCGATCACAGGCCTCTCCCCGCAACCCTCACCGATCACAGGCTTCTCCCCCCAAACCCCCGATCACAGGCCTCTTCCCCCCAACACTCCCGATCACAGGCCACTTCCCCCAACCCACCGATCACAGGCCTCTTCCCCCCAACCCTCCCGATAACAGGCCTCTTCCCCAACACTCCCGATCACAGGCCTCTTCCCCCAAACATCCCGATCACAGGCCTCTTCCCCGCAACCCTACCGATCACAGGCCTCATCCCCCCAACCCTCCCGATCACAGGCCCCTTCCCCACAAAACCTCCCAATCACAGGCCTCTTCCCCCAACACTCCCGATCACAGGCCTCTTCCCCCAACCTACCCTATCACAGGCCTCTTCTCCCCAACCCTCCCGATCACAGGCCTCTTCCCCCAACACTCCCGATCACAGGCCTCTTCCCCCAACCTACCCGATCACAGGCCTCTTCCCCAACCCACCCGATCACAGGCCTCTCCCCCCAACCCACCCGATCACAAGCCTCCTCCCCCCAACCCTCCCAATCACAGGCCTCTTCGCCCCAAACCCTCCTGATCACAGGCCTCTTCCCCCAACCCTCCTGATTACAGGCCTCTTCCCCCCAACCCTCCCGATCACAGTCCTCTCCCCTAACCCACCCGATCACAGGCCTCTTCCCCAACCCTCCCGAACACAGGGCTCTCCCCATCCCACCCGATCATAGGCCTCTTCCCCAAACCCTCCCGATCACAGGCCTCTTCCCCCCAACCCTCCCGATCACAGGCCTCTTCCCCCCAACCCTCCCGATCACAGGACTCTTCCCCCCAACCCTCCCGAACACAGGCCTCTCCCCATCCCTAAGGATAATAGGCCTCTTCGCCCAACCCTCCCGATCACAGGCCTCACCCCGCAACCCTCCCGATCACAGGCCTCTTCCCCCAACTCTCCCGATCACAGGCCTCTTCCCCCAACTCTCCCGATCACAGGCCACTTCCCCCAAACCTCCCGATCACAGGCCTCTTCCTCCAACCCTCCCGATCACAGGCCTCTTCCCCCAACTCTCCCGATCACAGGCCTCTTCCCCCAACTCTCCCGATCACAGGCCACTTTCCCCAAACCTCCCGATCACAGGCCTCTTCCCCCAACCCTCCCGATCACAGGCCTCTTCCCCCAACTCTCCCGATCACAGGCCTCTTCCCCCAACTCTCCCGATCACAGGCCACTTCCCCCAAACCTCCCGATCACAGGCCTCTTCCCCCAACCCTCCCGATCACAGGCCTCTTCCCCTCAACCCACCCGATCACAGGCCTCTTCCCCCTCAACTGTAAGGGGTTTTGGCGTGCTTGTATCGCAGACGGTGCTGGTGCGGGGTTAGGCCTTCGTTGCCTAATACTATTGCTTGCTCTGGTCTCCGGCCAGCCTTGTTGCAATAAGCACCTGTGAGTGGTTCGACCCACTCGCCCTTACGGTTCTAACACTGGACTTAGGTGCGAGAGCAGTAATGCAGAGAAAAACTCAAAATAGACCTGGTTGAATAGTACGAAATGGAAATCTTTATTGCATAGCGTCCAAAATCATGAAGTACATGTCATAGGCGCAAATTAACGAGAGTACAAGTATACATACATTCATAAAGCTTGGTCTATGGTACTGAAGAACGCACGGCACATCGTAAAAAGGGGAACACATTATACTTTATCCTTAATAAAACCACCCTCCCTTATCAATACCTTCACTACATCTAGATTTGTAGGATCGGGAAACATGCTCACCACTCGTGATACTTCAGAGAATTTTAAAGTGAGGCACTCGGCTCGTTTCGCTGCAGCGCCTGACTGTCACGTGTTTGGAGGGGTCTCTGTACCCCACTTGTTTATCTTCGCTGCTGCTGCAAGCAGGCTGGGCTCCCCGTTGTCATGAAGAACTCGACAGAACTCGGACACGGTTCGAAGAAGAGTCTTCCTGTGTCCGACACCGGTTGCCGGTAGAATTCGAAAAAGAGTCTTTGGCCAGTTCGTGCAGTACCCTGTAGAGTTCCAGAAATGGGTCATATATTTTCAGGCGCGGTCGGGGTTTACTGACCGCGACGGCACGTGGATTCTTCTCCTCTTCTTCTCGTCTCGTCTCGTCTCTTCGGGCCTTCGGGTCCAGACACCGTTTACCGACCCTCGGGATGGTGCACCCGGTCACCGGCCTTCGTCGAGGCGGCTCGTTCCGTTTGAGCTCCACCCAACATTCGAATAACCGTCCAGTGCGGCTAAAAGTCCAGAGTCAACAGTCCAGAGAAACTAAAGCACGAATCAAGCGAATAAGAGTCGAATCAAGAGCATCAGCCGAGATAAGAGAATAAGGCGCCGTATCAAGAGAATAAGAGACCGATGGACATTTGTTGTCTATAGTTATAGTGCTGTGTTCCCTTATCTCCCACTCAAATCTTAATGTTTGTCCTTTGTGAAATATTGGCGCTCAAAACTCCCAGCATGGGGTGATTCTTGTCTTTAACGGGTTTCGGTAGCACCTGAGACTGGCCAACTACCCGTTGTTGTTTTCCCCATTGTTGAACCGGCTCGGAGACTCCCTGGCTGGGTTTTGGGGCCCCCCGAATACTTGTTTAATCACCCGAGAATGGCTCTCTCGTTGTAGAGCCGTGGGGGTATTTGCATTTGATGTGTCTGGATGGGCCTTCGATTGCCCAGTACAATGGTCCTTACTTGTGCATGGAAAACGATTCCAGCACTCATATCTTTTGCTATTGTCACAAATGCAAACAGGTTGCATCCTGTCTTTATCAGTGCTTATCGAAAATGTTTATTCGAACGCCATCTTGTCTGCCCACTGTACTTCTGGAAACTTCTGCCACGATGCGCGGCGGCCATTTTACAGGCTTCTGTGTCCTGTTTAATCATGACAGCATTTCATTCAAATAAACTGATCAAACGAATCTGCTTCTATCTCGTTATTTCGAATCTCGATAATTGCGAAACTTTACAGTCCCTCCTGTTGATGCGAATAACTCCGCTTATCGTATCAATTAAAAAGTGGTGGTGAGCAAAATTATCCCGATTCTCCACATCCAAACACTCCCTTAACTTAAACTATCTATGGCCTCCATGCCGTCCTCATTTCCCAGGGAAATTACATTGTTTGGACGAAACGTAGGCAGTATTGCCTTTAAACTTACATTGCGTATACGCCTTCCAGGTGCAACAGGCCGATGCCTCTTGCACCACCTGGAAATGCATGTTTTTATTATACAAGGAAAAAATAATCAAAAAACCATTTTAAAAATACAAAGTTCTAAACTTAGTTACACATCTTCATAACTAACAATCAATTACAAAAAACACTCATGGTAAAATGGAGCGGCGTCATCCTGGCCGTTTACGCGGTACTTTCCTCGTTCACGCGCACGTAACGTTCTCTCCACTCTCCTGAGTTCTCCTGCTTTGTGAGGCGCTTGCCTCTTTTGCAGTGCACGACCAATAGGTACACTACTATTATAATTTGGCACACTACTAAAATGTGGGAGGCTATCCTGATCCATGAAGGAACTTCAATATTGGTGAACAGGTCCCACCACGGTGGGATTACTATGTCCAAAATTTCTGTCCCTATTTCTACAGTCTTTTGTTCCAGGGTGTAAAACTGTTTTTGTGATACCGCGACGGCTTTCAAAAGCTTGGTGAGGTGTTCAGGGAGAGGGGGAATGATGTATCTGAAATGCGCGACGAATCGCTGCAAGTCAGTGAAATTCTCTTTTACTGTGAGATGAACAGTGGATGGTTCAGGGATCGGGACAATTCGCTGTTGTGCCACTTGAACTTCAGCCCTGGGTTTAAAACAGAAACTGCTGTCACTCACTGGACACCGGCTGTGGTTTCCATGCTGGTAGTGTTGCACTGCAGTGGTAACGCAATATGTTCCACCCCCTATGTATGCCACCTGCGGAGGCACATGATCTTGTGTCATTGCTTCCATGGTGCAATTCATGGGCTTGGCGCCAGCCGTTCTGAACCCGCATTGTGGTGTTAAAAAGGCATTCAAGTGCTGGGGACACAGTATTATGTGTGCTCCCCGGCCACGACAACCCGATAGGTCGGTACCTGTCATCGTTTGCTCCCAGCGGATGACGTAAGGTGGGACCGCTGCGTAGCGAATGTGGGCTCCCCCCTGAATGACACCAATGTTCTCCACCCGATACACCGGGGCGGGCTTTGCTGTGTCGCCCAAAACCGACATACGTAGTACTATACCCATGATGGTATGGTTTGACCGTCCGCAGTCCACGGGGACTGGGTATGCCTCTGAGGCTAGCCTGAGCTGGCACGGGCTTAATGCGTTCTGAAAAGGGTGGCGCGCCTGCAGGTGTTTGTTACTTATCCAGGACGGGACCAAACCTTGTTTTAAATCCTCCAAATTACTGCGGCCCTCGCCCAGTAACCACGCCCCGTATAGTACGCACACCTCGTTCTGCGCAGCTTGATCGGATGCATTCCGATCTTCCCTAATCAGGGCATTTACCGTTCTCGCATGCTTCTCCAGCTCTGCTATAATCTCTTTTAAGTGTAGTGTCATGGCCTGGTCCTCATGTAACTCAGACCCTACTACCTTGTTTTCGCTTGTTAGGATGTTTTTTAATTGTGTTTTTAAACCATTGTTCTGGGTCTGCAGCTCCACGTTGTCTAGAGCGTTGACCACAGATGTTCCTGTATTAAAGGTGGTGAACATATCGTTCACAATACCCCTTCTTTGTCTCCCCACCTGACCCAAAACTTCGTGTGGTGTGGTGTACAAGCTTGTTTTGTCAATCTCTGCAAAATCAAACTCGTAGAATTGTCTGAACATGTTTGTCAACAGGACCTGGTACAATTGTTCCGTCTCTTTGGGGCACCACTCTGGTAAATGCACCTCGGTGAGATTTAGAATCACCGAAGCCACCGCGTAATGTACCCCTTGAAATAGTATCTGGTCTGTTGGGACCAGTACCAAACCATTCCCGGGCCCCTTAGTGGTTTTAGGGCACCCTTCCTCCTGAGCCAAAACCACCGGAATCGTGGGCGGAGACTTGCGTGGGCGCGTGATGAGTTCAGTGGCGTTTACCGGGATCGGGGAGAATGGGGCTCCGCATCCCTTTGTGCTGACATCCCACCTCATCCCTTTCCCGTTATCCTGCCACTGGTGTACGAAAAATATGGATATACCCTTGGGGCAAATGTACTTCGATCCCCACATACAAACATATATTCCCTCATCCGGTTCCCACCATTTGTCCCAACAGACTTTCAATTGTCCGTTAGTCCCCGTAATTTTCCGATGGGTATTGTTACCCAATTGCTCCCACTCAACCGAGGAATTTCTCATAGTCTTGCTTAACTTCCGTAACCACCACCACCGGCTCAATGGGACCTTCCCATTGCATGTCAAACAAATCCTTTTGCCGATGGTGACGTTGATTCTGGGTGCAATGATCCTCACTCTGGGGCACAGTAAAGAAGTCTCTTTGTAGGCAAATCCGGATGTGCTGGTGTATTCCGTTGAATTAGTTCCCAGCCATCCCGGCCACCTTCCCTTGTGGAAATAAGTGGCGGTCTCCTCAGCCTTTCGCTCCCCGGTCCCATCCGTCGCGATGGGGGCCGTGTCCCCGGAGCAACCAAACACAACGACATCCTTGGTGAGGCCCCGATAGGCCAATCCATATCCGATCGTTGCGAGCACTATCAGAATCCTTTCCATCTTTCCTGGTTCCTGTGATCAGATAAAATGATGTAGCCAGCCTCCCAAGAGTCTCTGGCTTTTGTGAAGGGTGAGCGGGTCCCTTGACCTCGTCTCACATATAACGACATGTATGCTGGATAGACTTTAACTATTCCTATCACTAAAACTCCCATCACTTTACCATTTACTTTTAAAATTAAACTACAAACTTACCAAACTTACAAACTTAAACTTAAACTTATAAACTTATAAACTTATACTGTACAGCACCGCCCGTTCCCAGGGTGGCCTACCTAAATTCTGTGAAGGCTGCCACGAGCTTTTCCCAGTGGTGGGAGGGCACTGACCCCTTCCTTTGATCTGCCGCAGCCTGTCGCCGCTGCGCTGGGACTGGGATCTCCCTGGGCTGCCTTGACCTTGAACTTACGCCTGGGGGTGCACGGGGGACTTGACCACGATTTCCTGGGCTGGGGTGTCCGACTTGACCTACGGAGGGCTACTTTGGGCAAGATTTCCAGGGCCGACGGACCAGGAACCAAGACTTCCACCGTCACGGCCTGTGGTCCTACCACAGCCGCTGGCTCCGTCTCCCCTGGCTCCGCCCCCCTGAACTCGGGATTTGCAGCTTCTGGTTCCACCCTACTTGGCCCAGTATGTGGTCCTCCACTCGCAATCCCTACCTCCCCCAAGGGCAAGACTTCCAGGGCCGACGGACCGGGTACCGAGACTTCCACCGTCACGGCCCGTGGTCCTACCACAGCCGCTGGCTCCGTCTCCCCTAGCTCCGCCCCCCTGGGCTCGGGATCTGCAGTTTCCGATTCCACCCTGTGTGGATCTCCACTCGCAGCCCCTATCTCCCCTGAGCTTGAGTCGAGGACGAAACTTTCGTCCTCCGACCCCAGCACCTCTCCGATCGGGTCACTACCTTGGTCGAGCTCCTCGAGCTCTTCCTCATCTGAATCCCAACCCCAAGAAAAGATCCTACACTTTCCCAGGATGTCCTCTCCCCTCAAGCAGGCTGCTTTACCGGTCTGTGTACCCTGCGGTTCTACCCGGGGCTGCGAGTCCCCACTCGCAGTTTTGGCCCCTGTGGTTGGCCCCTGTGCACCCGGCTTATACAACTTGCACTGGTTAATGTGGAACCATTTCGTGTGCCGGGGTACCTTTACGGCGTACACAATGGGACTCGCTTTATCTACAATACTGTAGGGTCCCATATACAGTGGTTCCAAACTCCCTACTCTGGCATAGTTCCTAACCATGACCTGATCTCCGACTTCCCACTCCTGCTTCTTGCGGGGTTCCAGCAACAGGCGATTGCCCTGATGCTGTTTTCCCATGTTCCCAGCTGCCTGCTCGTAAACCTGCTTCAGGCGCTCCAAGAGGGTCTGGACAAACTTGTCCCTTTTCACCTCTTGGAGCTGACCCTCAGTGAGCACCGGGGCTAGTACATGGGTGGGGGTTCGCATGATCCTCCCAGTCATCACCTCGTACGGGGAATACCCCGTACTTTTCGACTGGCTGGCCCGGATTCCCATGAGGACTAGAGGCAGCACCTCCGCCCATTTTTGGGGCGAGTTCATAGTCTCTTTCCTCAGCTTCTCCTTCAGGGTCCGGTTCATGCGTTCAACAATCCCTGATGACTGGGGATTGTGCGCTACGTGCCACTTCCCTTCAATGTCCAAAAGCATGAGGGTGTTCTGCATCACCTGGCCGGTGAAATTACTCCCTTGGTCTGACTCCACGAAACGGGGGAGTCCCCACCGCGAGAACACTTCCCGGACCAAGATCTTGGCAGTACCCAGCGCCGTAGCTGTTCTACAGGGGAAGGCTTCTACCCATTTGGAAAACACATCCACCAAGACGAGGCAGTATTTGTAGCCTCCCTGGGTGGTGGGCAGGGGCCCTATGTAATCGATCTGTATCGACTGCCATGGTCCCTCCACCCTCCTGATGTGCCCCATGTGCACTTTCCTTTTCTGGGGGTCTGGGTTGTTTGCAGCGCACACGAGACAGTTTGCACAGAACTCGCGGACCTGCTCCCTGAGTCCTGGCCACCATCCCACCTGCTCTACCCGTTGCCAGGTAACCTCGGGCCCGGGGTGTCCTGCCCCCGGCCCCTCATGAGCCAACTGGAGGAATTCCCTCCTGTGCTGCTGCGGCACAACCCACTGTTCCTCGCGGAACAGCATGCCTTCTTTAATGGAGAGGGTTGCCATACTGTACGGGCCCTCTACCTGCTTGCCCTCAGTAATCATTCTGAGAACTGCTTTTAGGGCGGGATCCTGGTTCTGGACGGTCTTAAGGTCTAGGGGCAGTGCTACCCTGGTGTTCCCGGGATTCCCTTCCCTGCCTTGGATCGCTGCCACGGGTCCGGGTCCATAGGGGTCCCAGAAAATGCCGTTACGTGCACCCTCCCTGGCTAGCGCATCCGCCTGCTGGTTGCCCTCCCCACGGGGCTCTGTGGAGGAGTGAGCTTTCACCTTATGGATGAAAATCTCCCCTTCCTCCCCTACTGCTGCTAGGATCTTTCCCAGCAAGGGCTTTACCGTTAAAGGTCGCCCGTCCGCGGAGGTGTATCCACGGCGGGACCAAATGGCCAGGTATTCCGTACACGAATTGCACGTAAACATACTGTCCGAACAAATCGTGTATGGGGTTGGGAAAATTTCTGGGTGGGTAACGACGTACGCCACCGCAGACAGCTCAGCCTGCTGCGTGCTCATGGTGCTGGGGAGTTTAATCGCCAGGGCAAGGTTTGCCGCAGGGTCATAAACTCCACATCCTGTAAGTCGTTCGCCAGCGGACACTGTGCTGGAACCATCAACATAAATCTCGCGACCTGTGGGATGTATCCCGGCCCGCAAACCTATGTTGACCTCCCACACCCCTTCCACCGAACACCGGTGGGCTGTTCCGGGGTATACCAAGTTGGCCGCAAGCCTGGGCTCGCAAAGACCTTTAACTCTAAGATCCATCTGGGAAAGGAGAAGGGTCCAGCGCGCAATTCGAGCGCTGCTTACGGTCCCATCCTTAATCCTCCCATCTAGAAGCATCTTAGTTGGCGTGTGATGGGTGAGGAGAGTGATGGGAGAGAGCCCTGTGAAGATCGCTGATCTTTTCACAGCCCAATGCGTGGCTAAAAGATGCCTTTCGCAGTTGGAATAACTCCTCTCCACTTCCGTTAACACCCTGGACGAATAGACAACCGGCCTCAGCTTGCCGTGACGCTCTTGGAGCAGCACGGCGCTCAAGCTGTCTCCGCTGGCAGCTACCTCCAGGAAAAACTCCTCCCCCCCATCTATGGCCCCTAAAGCTGGCGCAGTCTGCAGATCCCTTTTTAACTTCTCGAATGCCGCCTGACAACCCTCGTCCCAAGACCACTCCACTCCCTTATGGAGGAGTCGGAGCAGCGGAGCTGCTGTGGCCGCACAGTCCTCGATGAAGTCTCTACAGTAACCGGTCAGTCCCAGAAAGGACCTCACACCCGTTATGGTGTTGGGAATTGGTAACTCCTGCACCGACTCCCTCCTAGCCTTATCTATGGCTCTTTCCCCAGCGCGAATGGTCAGACCTAGGAATTTTACTTCTTGCTGACCGATACGTGCTTTCTTAGGGTTCACTTTAAAACCCTTTCTCGCTAGCAGCTCCAATAACTCGGCTAGCAGTGGTCCATGCTCCTCCCTTGAGTCCGTGAACAGGAGCAAATCATCCACGTACTGCACTATCTGATTGGGCTGACTAAACTCCTTTAAACTTCCTGCCATACACTGATGGAAAATACTGGGGCTGTTGTGGAAACCCTGTGGCAAACAGTTCCATGTGTACTGTTGTCCTTTGAAAGTAAAGGCAAACTTGTACTGGTCCTCTCGTCGCAGCGGGATGGACCAAAAACCGTTCGAGATATCCAGCACCGTGAACGTGGTCGCGGACGCTGGGATACTCCCTATTAGGTCAGCAACTGCTGCTACCGTGGGCGCGCAGGCGGGGATGTTACTGTTAAGGACTCTGTAGTCCACCGTGGCCCTCCACGAATTATCCGGCTTCCTCACCGGCCATAATGGGGAGTTCACGTGTGTGGCTATCGGTCTCAACACGCCCTGCTGCACCAATGAGGACATTGCTGTCTCCATATCGGGTTCTGCTTCTTTGGGGAAGTTATACTGTTTTTGGGGCCGGGTCATGGGGTCCCCGTCTACGCTGACCTCAAACCCGGTAACCCTCCCACAATCGTTCTTGGGGTTGCAAACGCGTGCATATTATTTGACACGTACGTTTGCATGGCCGTTGGGACATCCGCGACCATAAGCCCGAGGTCGTAACCTCCGGATGGCTTCATGGTACACAGGGCCCCTTTACCTTCCTTCCCCGGGATTACAACTACCTTGCCTTTCCCACCCTTGGCTCCCCAGAGACAGTGATTCCTAAGGTCCATGAGGATCCCGTGTTCCGATAGGAGATCCGATCCGAGGATACCTCTGCCACCCCGCTCTTGCCATTTCATCAGTATGCACTTCCATGTGGTGTGGAGTGCTCCTAAATGAATGGAGAGCGGAATGGAGAACGCGCCAGCCTGCTCTTTTCCCGTGAACCCCGCTAATGTGTATGGGACCTTGGTAGACAGCGGTGAGTCAAAGGGGCTATCCGTATGAATCACGGTGCATGAAGCTCCCGTGTCCAACAAATAACTACCCTTCTGCTTCTCTACTTCCATCTCAACCAGGGGTCTTTTCCACGCATCATAGCTGAGCGGACACAGATAGACGGGCTGCGCGGGCTCTAGTCATTGGGTACCGATGGACGGGGTTGTGGCCTCTGTGAGGCCGGTAGTGACTGCCACCCTTCCTTGCGAAATCATAAGGGACCGCATAGCTCCCAACATTGATTCTATCGCATCGGGATGGATAGGCACACCAGCTCCTCTCTCAGAGACAGGTGCTTGGGTTCGGGCTGCGGGATTTTTATCCCTGGAGTCCTTCCAGGGGTTCCTACAGTTCTTACGCCAGTGTCCTGTCTTTCCGCACCCATAACAAGCACCACTGGCTTGTGGGGCGCGGTTTCCCTCCTGATGCCACTCCTTTTGAGCCGGGGCTGTGGGCCGTGCCTCATGCACCTTTCCCTTAAGGGGACGCGCTCCCGTGCTCCGAGTGTTCCGATACCCTATCGTGAGTCGATTTAGGACCGACTCCTCTGTTGTGGCGGGGTTAGTGGGATCAAACCACGCTTTGGCCTGCTCCCTGACGGCTGGCAAACTGTTGGCTACTAAACACCTGAGCCAATGAGTTAAACCGGCACCGTTCAGGTAATCGCGCCCTGGCGCGCCTGGGCAGCTACGCTGGTATACTGGCCACAGCCTGTCGGCGAAAACCTTCGGGGGTTCTCCCTCCATCTGTATGGTTTGACTCAATCTGACGAACGGACCTTCGTCATCCGCCCCTAACACTTCTAGGACCTCGTCCCGTAACTCCTCATAGGTTTTATTCTCCTTCTTGCTCTCATCTGAGAGACACTGAAGGATCGAGCTATCTAAAGAGAACAGCAACATTTTGGTCTTTTCCTCATCGTCGCAGCCATTAATTGCTGCGGTCTGTTCTACCTCCCTAAAGTGTACGGAAGGGTCGTCTGACTCGGACAGCTTCCGTACATGGCTAATCATTGCTCTCAGCTGGTGTGAGCTGTGAGGCAATACAAGCTGGTTCAGGACATCCCCGTCATCCCCATTGGCTGTTTGTCCTTTGTGAAATATTGGCGCTCAAAACTCCCAGCATGGGGTGATTCTTGTCTTTAACGGGTTTCGGTAGCACCTGAGAAGGCTTCTACCTGATCACAGGCCTCTCCCCACAACCATCCCGATCAGAGGCCTCTTCCCCCAAACCCTTCCGATCACAAGCCTCCTCCCCCCAACCCTCCCGATTACAGGCCTCCTCCCCGCAAACCTCGCGATCATAGGCCTCTTCCCCGCAACCCTCCCGATCACAGGCCTCTTCCCCCAACCCTCCCGATCACAGGCCTCTTCCCCCAACCCACCCGATCACAGGCCTCTTCCCCCCAACCCTCCCGATCACAGGCATCTTCCACCAACCCTCCCGATCACAGGCCTCTTCCCCCAACCCTCCCAATCAGAGGCCTCTTCCCCCAACCCTCCCGATCAGAGGCCTCTTCCCCCGAAACCACACGATCACAGTCCTCTGCCTTCAACCCTCCCGATCACAGGCCTACCCCGCAACCCACCCGATCACAGGCCTCTTCCCCCAACACACCTGATCACAGGCCTCTTCCCCCAACCCACCCGATCACAGGCCTCTTCCCCCAACCCTCCCGATCACAGGCCTCTTCCCCCAACCCACCCGATCACAGGCCTCTTCCCCCAACCCACCCGATCACAGGCCTCTTCCCCCAACCCACCCGATCACAGGCCTCTTCCCCCAACCCACCCGATCACAGGCCTCTTCCCCCAACCCTCCCGATCACAGGCCTCTTCCCCCAACCCTCCCGATCACAGGCCTCTTCCCCCCAACCCTCCCGATCACAGGCCTCTTCCCCCAACCCTCCCGATCACAGGCCTCTTCCCCCAACCCAGCCGATCACAGGCCTCTTCCCCCAACCCACCCGATCACAGGCCTCTTCCCCCAACCCACCCGATCACAGGCCTCTTCCCCCAACCCTCCCGATCACAGGCCTCTTCCCCCAACCCACCCGATCACAGGCCTCTTCCCCCAACCCACCCGATCACAGGCCTCTTCCCCCAACCCTCCCGATCACAGGCCTCTTCCCCCAACCCTCCCGATCACAGGCCTCTTCCCCCAACCCCCCGATCACAGGCCTCTTCTCCCCAACCACCCGATCACAGGCCTCTTCCCCCAACCTACCCGATCACAGGCCTTTTCCCCCAACCCTCCCGATCACTGGCCTCTTCCCCCAACCCACCCGATCACAGGCCTCTTCCCCCAACCCACCCGATCACAGGCTTTTCCCCCAAACACTCCCGATCACAGGCCTCTTCCCCCAACCCTCCCGATCACAGGCCTCTTCCCCCAACCCACCCGATCACAAGCCTCCTCCCCGCAACCCTCCCGATCACAGGCCTCTTCCCCAACCCTCCCGATCACAGGCCTCTTCCCCCAACCCTCCCGATCACAGGCCTCTCCCCCAACCCTCCCGATCACAGGACTCTTCCCCCAACCTCTCCGATCACAGGCCTCTTCCCCAAACCCTCCCGATCACAGTCCTCTTCCCCAACCCACCCGATCACAGGCCTCTTCCCCCAACCCACCCGATCACAGGCCTCTTCCCCCAACCCTCCGATCACAGGCCTCTTCCCCCCAACCCACCCGATCACAGGCCTCTTCCCCCAACCCTCCCGATCACAGGCCTCTTCCCCCAACCCACCCGATCACAGGCCTCTTCCCCCAACCCTCCCGATCACAGGCCTCTTCCCCCAACCCTCCCGATCACAGGCCTCTTCCCCCAACCCTCCCGATCACAGGCCTCTTCCCCCAACCCACCCGATCACAGGCCTCTCCCCCCAACCCTCCCGATCACAGGCCTCTTCCCCCAACCCTCCCGATCACAGGCCTCTTCCCCCAACCCACCCGATCACAGGCCTCTTCCCCCCAACCCTCCCGATCACAGGCCTCTTCCCCCAACCCACCCGATCACAGGCCTCTTCCTCCCAACCCTCCCGATCACAGGCCTCTTCCCCCCAACCCTCCCGATCACAGGCCTCTTCCCCCAACCCACCCGATCACAGGCCTCTTCCCCCCAAGCCTCCCAATCACAGGCCTCGCCCCCCAACCCTCCCGATCACAGGCGTATTCCCCCAAACCTCCCGATCACAGGCCTCTTCCCCCAACCCACCCGATCAAAGGCCTCATCCCCCAAACCCTCCCGATCACAGGCCTTTTCCCCCCAACCATCCCGATCACAGGCCTCTTCCACCCAAACCTGCCGATCACAGGCCTCTTCCCCCCAACCATCCCGATCACAGGCCTCTTCCCCCAACCATCCCGATCACAGGCCTCTTCCCCCCAACCCTGCCGATCACAGGCCTCCTCCCGTGAACCCTCCCGATCACAGGCCTCTTCCCCCCAACCCACCCGATCACAGGCCTCTTCCCCCAACCATCTCGATCACAGGCCTCTTCCCCCCAACCCACTCGATCAGAGGCCTCTTCCCCCAACCCTCCCGATCAGAGGCCTCTTCCCCCAAACCACACGATCACAGGCCACTCCCTTCAACCCACCCGATCACAGGCCTCCCCCCGAACCCACCCGATCACAGGCCTCTTCCCCCAACCCACCCGATCACAGGCCTCTTCCCCCAACCCATCCGATCACAGGCCTCTTCCCCCAACCCACCCGATAACAGGCCTCTTCCCCCGCATCCATCCCGATCATGGGCCTCTTCCCCCAACCCTCCCAATCACAGGCCTCTTCCCCCCAACCTTCCCGATCACAGGCCTCTTCCCACCAACCCACCCGATCACAGGCCATTTCCTCCAACCCTCCCGATCACAGGCCTCTCCCTCCAACCATCCCGATCACAGGCCTCTTCCCCCAAACCCTTCCGATCACAGGCCTCTTCCCCACAACCCACCCGATCACAGGGCTCTTCCGCCCAACCCACCCGATCATAGGCCTTTTCCCCCAAAGTCTCCCGATCACAGGCCTCTTCCCCCAAACCCTCCCAATCACAGGCCTCTTCCCCCAACCCACCCGATCACAAGCCTCCTCCCCCAACTCTCCCGATCACAGGCCTCTTCCCCCAACCCTCCCGATCACAGGCCTCTTCCCCAACCCTCCGATCACAGGCCTTTCCCCCCAACCCTCCGATCAAGGCCTCTTCCCCCAACCCTCCCGATCACTGGCATCTTCCCCCAACCCACCCGATCACAGGCCTCTTCACCCAACCCACCCGATCACAGGCTCTCTTCCCCCAACACACCGGATCAGAGGCCTCTTCCCCCAACCCTCCCGATCACAGGCCTCATCCCCCAACCAACCGTTCACAGGCCTCTTCCCCCAACCCACCCGATCCAGGCCTCTTCCCCCAACCCTCCCGATCACAGGCCTCTTCCCCCCAACCCTCCCGATCACAGGCCTCTCCCCCCAACCTCCCTGATCACAGGCCTCTTCCCCCAACCCTCCGATCACAGGCCTCTTCCCCCCAACCCACCCGATCACAGGCCTCTTCCCCCAACCCTCCCGATCACAGGCCTCCTATCCCCAACCCACCCGATCACAGGCCTCTTCCCCCAACCCTCCCGATCACAGGCCTCTTCCCCCAACCCTCCCGATCACAGGCCTCTTCCCCCAACCCTCCCGATCACAGGCCTCTTCCCCCAACCCTCCCGATCACAGGCCTCTTCCCCCAACCCTCCCGATCACAGGCCTCTTCCCCCAACCCTCCCGATCACAGGCCTCTTCCCCCAACCCTCCCGATCACAGGCCTCTTCCCCCAACCCTCCCGATCACAGGCCTCTTCCCCCAACCCTCCCGATCACAGGCCTCTTCCCCCAACCCTCCCGATCACAGGCCTCTTCCCCCAACCCTCCCGATCACAGGCCTCTTCCCCCAACCCTCCCGATCACAGGCCTCTTCCCCCAACCCTCCCGATCACAGGCCTCTTCCCCCAACCCTCCCGATCACAGGCCTCTTCCCCCAACCCTCCCGATCACAGGCCTCTTCCCCCAACCCTCCCGATCACAGGCCTCTTCCCCCAACCCACCCGATCACAGGCCTCTTCCCCCAACCCACCCGATCACAGGCCTCTTCCCCCAACCCTCCCGATCACAGGCCTCTTCCCCAACCCTCCCGATCACAGGCCTCTTCCCCCAACCCTCCCGATCACAGGCCTCTTCCCCCAACCCTCCCGATCACAGGCCTCTTCCCCCCAACCCTCCCGATCACAGGCCTCTCCCCCAACCCACCCGATCACAGGCCTCTTCCCCCAACCCTCCCGATCACAGGCCTCTTCCCCCAACCCTCCCGATCACAGGCCTCTTCCCCCAACCCTCCCGATCACAGGCCTCTTCCCCCAACCCTTCCGATCACAGGCCTCTCCCCCAACCCTCCCGATCACAGGCCTCTTCCCCCAACCCTCCCGATCACAGGCCTCTTCCCGCCAACCCTCCCGATCACAGGCCTCTTCCCCCAACCCTCCCGATCTCAGGCCTCTTCCCCCAACCCTCCCGTTCACAGGCCTCTTCCCCCAATCCTCCCGATCACAGACCTCTTCCCCCAACCAACCCGATCACAGGCCTCTGCCCCCAACCCACCCGATCACAGGCCTCCTCCCCACAACCATCCCGATCACAGGCCTGTTCCCCCAACCCACCCGTTCACAGGCCTCTTCCCCCCAACCCTCCTGACCACAGGGCTCTTCCCCCCAACCCTCCTGATCACAGGCCTCTTCCCCCCAAACCTCCCGTTCTCAGGTCTCTTTTCCCCAACCCTCCCGATCACAGGCCTCTTCCACCCAACCCACCCGATCACAGGCCTCCTCCCCCGAACCCTCCTGATCATAGGCCTCCTCCCCACAACACACCCGTTCACAGGCCTCCCCAACCCAACCCACCCGATCACAGGCCTCTTCCCCCCAACCCTCCCGATCTCAGGTCTCTTCGCCCCAACCCACCCGATCACAGGCCTCTTCCCCGCAACCCACCCGATCACAGGCCTCTTCCCCCAACCCTACCGATCACAGGCCTCTTCCTCCAACCCTACCGTTCCCAGGACTCTTTCCCCCAACCCACCCGATCACAGGCCTCTTCCCCCAACCCACCCGATCACAGGCCTCTTCCCCCAACCCTCCCGATCACAGGCCTCTTCCCCCAACCCTCCCGATCACAGGCCTCTTCCCCCAACCCACCCGATCACAGGCCTCTTCCCCCAACCCTCCCGATCACAGGCCTCTTCCCCCAACCTCCGATCACAGGCCTCTTCCCCCCAACCCTCCCGATCACAGGCCTCTTCCCCCAACCCATCCGATCACAGGCCTCTTCCCCCAACCCACCCGATCACAGGCCTCTTCCCCAACCCACCCGATCACAGGCCTCTTCCCCCCAACCCTCCCGATCACAGGCCTCTTCCCCCAACCCACCCGATCACAGGCCTCTTCCCCCAACCCTCCCGATCACAGGCCTCTTCCCCCCAACCCTCCCGATCACAGGCCTCTTCCCCCAACCTCCCGATCACAGGCCTCTTCCCCCAAACATCCTGATCAGAGGACTCTTCCCCCAACCCTCCCGATCACAGGCCTCTTCCCTCAACCCTCCCAATCACAGGCCTCTTCCCACAAACCCTCCCGATCACAGGCCTCTTCCCCCAACCCTCCCGATCAGAAGCCTCTTCCCCCCAACCCTCCCGATCACAGGCCTCTTCCCCCTAACCCTCCCAATCACAGGCCTTTTCCTGCAAACTCTCCCGATCACAAGCCTCTTCCCCCAAATCCTTCCGATCACAGGCCTCCGCCCCCCAACACTCCCGATCACAGGCCTCCTCCCCCAACTCTCCCGATCACAGGCCTCTCCCCCCAACCCACCCATTCACAGGCCTCTTCCCCCTACCCTCCCGATCACAGGCCTCTTCCCCCCAACCCTCCCGATCACAGGCCTCTTCCCCACAACCGTCCCGATCACAGGCCTCTCCCCCCAAACCACCCGTTCACAGAACTCTTCCCCCAACCCTCCCGATCACAGGCCTCTTCCCCCAACCCTCCCGATCACAGGCCTCTTCCCCCCAACCCTCCCGATCACAGGCCTCTTCCCCCAACCCTCCCGATCACAGGCCTCTTCCCCTCAACTCCCGATCACAGGCCTCTTCCCCCAACCCTCCCGATCACAAGCCTCCTCCCCACAACCCACCCGATCACAGGCCTCTTCCCCCAACCCTCCCGATCACAGGCCTCTTCCCCCAACCCACCCGATCACAGGCCTCTTCCCCCCTACCCTCCCGATCACAGGCCTCTTCCCCGCAACCCACCCGATCACAGGCCTCTTCCCCCAACCCTCCCGATCACAGGCCTCTTCCCCCAATCCCTCCCGATCACAGACCTCTTCCCCCAACCCACCCGATCACAGGCCTCTGCCCCCAACCCTCCTGATCACAGGCCTCTCCCCGCAACCCTCCCGATCACAGGCCTCTTCCCCCCAACCCACCCGATCACAGGCCTCTTCCCCCAACCCTCCCGATCACAGGCCTCTCCCGCCAACCATCCCGATCACAGGACTATTCCCCCAAACCCTTCCGATCACAGGCCACTTCCCTACAACCCACCCGATCACAGGGCTCTTCCCCCCAACCCACCCGATCACAGGCCTTTCCCCCAAACCCTCCCGATCACAGGCCTCTTCCCCCAAACCCTCCGAATCACAGGCCTCTTCCTCAACCCACCCGATCAAAAGCCTCCTCCCCCCAACCCTCCCGATCACAGGCCTCCTCCCACAACCCACCCGATCACAGGCATCTTCCCCCAACCCTCCGGATCACAGGCGTCTTCCCCCAACACACCCGATCAAAGGCTTCTTCCCCCAAACCCTGCTGATCACAGGCCTCTTCCCCCAACCATCTTGATCACAAGCCTCTTCCCTCCAACCCACCCGATAAGAGGCCTCTTCCCCCAACCTTCCCGATCACAGGCCTCTCCCACCAACCCTCCCGATCAGAGGCCTCTTCCCCCAACCCTCCCGATCAGAGGCCTCTTCCCCCAAACCACACGATCACAGGCCTCTCCCTTCAACCCTCCCGATAACAGGCCTCCCCTCAACCCACCCGATCACAGGCCCCTTCCCCCAACCCACCCAATCACAGGCCTCTTCCCCCCAACCCTCCCGATCACAGGCCTCTTCCCCCAACCCTCCGAATCACAGGCCTCTTCCCGCAACCCTCCCGATCACAGGCCTCTTCCCCCAACCCACCCGATCACAGGCATCTTCCCCTCAACCCTCCCGATCACAGGCCTCTTCCCCCAATCCACCTGATCACAGGCCTCTTCCCACCAACCCACCCGATCACAGGCCTCTTGCCCCAACCCTCCCGATCACAGGCCTCTTCCCCCAACCCACCCGATCAAAGACCTCTTACTCCCAATCCTCCCGATCACAGACCTCTTCCCCCAACCAACCCGATCACAGGCCTCTGCCCCCAACCCACCCGATCACAGGCCTCCTCCCCCCAACCATCCGATCACAGGCCTCTTCCCCCCATCCCTCCCGATCACAGGCCTCTTCCCCCCAACCCTCCCGATCACAGGCCTCTTACTCCAACCCACCCGATCACAGGCCTCTTCCCCCAACCCACCCGATCACAGGCCTCTTCACTCCAACCCACCCGATCACAGGCCTCTTCCCCCAACCCACCCGATCACAGGCCTCTTCCCCGAACCCACCCGATCACAGGCCTCTTCCCCCCAACCCTCCGATCACAGGCCTCTTCCCCCCAACCCACCCGATCACAGGCCTCTTCCCCCCCAACCCTCCCGATCACATGCCTCTTCCCCCCAACCCACCTGATCACAGGCCTCTTCCCCCAATCCCCCCCGATCACAGGCCTCTTCCCCCCCAACCCTCCCGATCACAGGCCTCTTCCCCCAACCAACCCGATCACAGGCCTCTTCCCCCAAACCTCCCGATCACAGGCCTCTTCCTCCCAACCCCCCGATCACAGGCCTCTTCCCCCCAAACCCTCACGATCACTGGACTCTTCCCCAAAACCCATCGCTCACAGGCCTCGCCCCCCAACACTCCGATCACAGGCCTCCTCCCCCCAACTCTCCCGATCACAGGCCTCTCCCCCCAACCCACCCGTTCACAGGCCTCTTCCCCCTACCCTCCCGATCACAGGCCTCTTCCCCCAACCCTCCCGATCACAGGCCTCTTCCCCCAACCGTCACGATCACAGGCCTCTCCCCCAAACCTCCCGATCACAGACTCTTCCCCCAACCCTCCCGATCACAGGCCTCTTCCCCAACCCTCCCGATCACAGGCCTCTTCCCCCAACCCTCCCGATCACAGGCCTCTTCCCACAACCCTCCCGATCACAGGCCTCTTCCACTCAACTTCCCGATCACAGGCCTCTTCCCCCAACCCTCCCGATCACAAGCCTCTCCCCACAACCCTCCCGATCACAGGCCTCCCCCACACAACCCTCCCGATCACAGGCCTCTTCGCCCCAACCCACCCGATCACAGGCCTCTTCCCCCTACCCACCCGATCACAGGCCTCTTCCCCGCAACCGAACCGATCACAGGCCTCTTCCCCCCCCAACCCACCCGATCAGCAGGCCCTCTTCCCCCAACCTCCCGATCACAGACCTCTTCCCACAACCCCACCCGATCACAGGCCTCTGCCCCCAACCCACCCGATCACAGGCCTCTCCCCGCAACCCTCCCGATCACAGCCCTCTTCCCCCCAACCCACCTGATCACAGGGCCTCTTCCCCCAACCCTCCCGATCACAGGCCTCTCCCGCCAAACCATCCCGATCACAGGCCTCATCCCCCCAACCCTCCGATCACAGGCCACTTCCCTACAACCCACCCGATCACAGGGCCTCTTCCCCCAACCCTCCCGATCACAGGCCTCTTCCCCCAAACACTCCCGATCACAGGCCTCTTCCCCCAACCCTACCGATCACAGGCCTCTTCCTCAAACCCACCCGATCACTGCCTCCTCCCCCATACCCTCCCGATCACAGGCCTCCTCCCCACAACCCACCCGATCACAGGCATCTTCCCCCAACCCTCCGGATCACAGGCGTCTTCCCCAACACACCGATCAAAGGCTTCTTCCCCCAAACCCTGCTGATCACAGGCCTCTTCCCCCAACCATCTTGATCACAAGCCTCTTCCCTCCAACCCACCCGATAAGAGGCCTCTTCCCCCAACCTTCCCGATCACAGGCCTCTCCCACCAACCCTCCCGATCAGAGGCCTCTTCCCCCAACCCTCCCGATCAGAGGCCTCTTCCCCCTAAACATCCCGATCACAGGCCTCTCCTTCAACCCTCCCGATAACAGGCCTCCCCCTCAACCCACCCGATCACAGGCCCCTTCCCCAACCCACCCAATCACAGGCCTCTTCCCCCCCAACCCTCCCGATCACAGGCCTCTTCCCCCAACCCTCCGAACCACAGGCCTCTTCCCCGCAACCCTCCCGATCACAGGCCTCTTCCCCCAACCACCCGATCACAGGCATATTCCCTCAACCCTCCCGATCACAGGCCTCTTCCCCCAATCCACCTGATCACAGGCCTCTTCCCACCAACCCACCCGATCACAGGCCTCTTGCCCCAACCCTCCCGATCACAGGCCTCTTCCCCCAACCCACCCGTTCACAGGCCTCTTCCCCCCAACCCACCCGATCACAGGCCTCTTCCCCCCAACCCACCCGATCACAGGCCTCTTCACTTCAACCCACCCAATCACAGGCCTCTTACCCCCAACCCACCCGATCACAGGCCTCTTCCCCTTAACCCACCCGATCACAGGCCTCTTCCCCCCAACCCTCCCGATCACAGGCCTCTTACTCCAACCCACCCGATCACAGGCCTCTTCCCCCCAACCCACCCGATCACAGGCCTCTTCACTCCAACCCACCCGATCACAGGCCTCTTACCCCCAACCCACCCGATCACAGGCCTCTTCCCCCGAACCCACCCGATCACAGGCCTCTTCCCCCCAACCCTCCCGATCACAGGCCTCTTACCCCAACCCACCCGATCACAGGCCTCTTCCCCCCCAACCCTCCCGATCACATGCCTCTTCCCCCCAACCCACCTGATCACAGGCCTCTTCCTCCCAACCCCCCCGATCACAGGCCTCTTCCCCCCCAACCCTCCCGATCACAGGCCTCTTCCCCCAACCAACCCGATCACAGGCCTCTTCCCCCAAACCTCCCGATCACAGGCCTCTTCCTCCCAACCCCCCCGATCACAGGCCTCTTCCCCCCCAAACCCTCACGATCACTGGACTCTTCCCCAAAACCCATCGCTCACAGTACTCTTCCCCTAACCCACCCGATCCCAGGCCTCCTCCCCCCAACACTCGCGATCACAGGCCTCTTCCCCAAACCCACCCCATCACAGGTCTCCTCCCGCCAACCCACCCAATCACATTCCTCTTCCCCCAAACCTCCCGATCACAGGCCTCTTCCCCCAACCCTCCCGATCACAGGCCTCTTCCCCCAACACTCCCGATCACAGGCCTTTTCCCCCAATACTCCTGATCACAGGACTCCTATCCCCACCCCACCCGATCACAGGCATCCTATCCCCAACCCTCCTGATCACAGGCCTCTTCCCACCAACCCACCCGATCACAAGCCTCTGCCCCCAACCCACCCGATCACAGGCCTCTTCCCCTCAACCCTTCCGATCACAGGCCTCATCCCCACAACCCACCCAATCACAGGGCTCTCCCCCCCAACCCACCCGATCACAGGCCTTTTCCCCCAACACTCCCGATCACAGGCCTCTTCCCCCAAACCCTCCCAATCACAGGCCTCTTCACCAACCCACCCGATCACAAGCCTCCTCCCCCCAACCCTCCCGATCACAGGCCTCTTCCCCCAAACACTCCCGATCTCAGGCCTCCTCCCCACAACCCTCCCGATCACCGGAATCTTCCCCCAACCCTCCCGATCACAGGCCTCTTCCCCCCAACCCACCAGATCACAGGCCTCTTCCTCCAACCCTCCCGATCACAGGCCTCTCCCGCCAACCATCCCGATCACAGGACTATTCCCCCAAACCCTTCCGATCACAGGCCACTTCCCCACAACCCACCCGATCACAGGGCTCTTCCCCCCAACCCACCCGATCACAGGCCTTTCCCCCCAAACACTCCCGATCACAGGCCTCTTCCCCCAAACCCTCCGAATCACAGGCCTCTTCCTCAACCCACCCGATCAAAAGCCTCCTCCCCCCAACCCTCCCGATCACAGGCCTCCTCCCCACAACCCACCCGATCACAGGCATCTTCCCCCAACCCTCCGGATCACAGGCGTCTTCCCCCAACACACCCGATCAAAGGCTTCTTCCCCCAAACCCTGCTGATCACAGGCCTCTTCCCCCAACCATCTCGATCACAGGCCTCTTCCCTCCAACCCACCCGATAAGAGGCCTCTTCCCCCAACCTTCCCGATCACAGGCCTCTCCCACCAACCCTCCCGATCAGAGGCCTCTTCCCCCAACCCTCCCGATCAGAGGCCTCTTCCCCCAAACCACACGATCACAGGCCTCTCCCTTCAACCCTCCCGATAACAGGCCTCCCCCTCAACCCACCCGATCACAGGCCCCTTCCCCCAACCCACCCAATCACAGGCCTCTTCCCCCCCAACCCTCCCGATCACAGGCCTCTTCCCCCAACCCTCCGAACCACAGGCCTCTTCCCCGCAACCCTCCCGATCACAGGCCTCTTCCCCCAACCCACCCGATCACAGGCATATTCCCCTCAACCCTCCCGATCACAGGCCTCTTCCCCCCAATCCACCTGATCACAGGCCTCTTCCCACCAACCCACCCGATCACAGGCCTCTTGCCCCAACCCTCCCGATCACAGGCCTCTTCCCCCAACCCACCCGTTCACAGGCCTCTTCCCCCCAACCCACCCGATCACAGGCCTCTTCCCCCCAACCCACCCGATCACAGGCCTCTTCACTTCAACCCACCCAATCACAGGCCTCTTACCCCCAACCCACCCGATCACAGGCCTCTTCCCCTTAACCCACCCGATCACAGGCCTCTTCCCCCCAACCCTCCCGATCACAGGCCTCTTACTC